>JAOQGH010000069.1:23540642-23570436 GCA_025769975.1 Gallinago jamesoni | reverse complement strand
GGTAGATACCATTCCTTGTGTGTTTTCAAAGAAAAAGGTAAACAGTCCAAAATCAGGGCGGGGGGTGGGGGGGAGGGAAAAACATCCACCAAAAAGCCCTCATACGCAGTTCCATGATGTGTGAGTTCTGTATCTGGAAGAACAGATACAGGACAAACAGAAATTTTGGTATTTGCTTACCATTCATTGAATACACAGATAATGTTCATTCGCCTCCAGGAAAAAACCCTGCATTTTTTCTAAATACCAACATTGAATAGACATGACTGGTTTCATAAATATGAACAGAATCAGTAGTTTCAGTCATCTGAAAGTCATCAAAAACAACATGTTTTGGTTGATGCATAGAGGCTCCTTGTGTATTATTGTAGCACTTCAGTAAATAAAAGGATTTGATGATTCCATCACTGCATAAAAACCTACTAAAAAGAAAACATAAATACAACACTGTAACACTTAACTTCGTGGTTTTGCTATTTATGTGGCAAGATTTGCTCAAACCTCTGAGGGAAGCCTGTACAAAAATGAAACCTAAAATGAAAACTAAAAAAAAACCTCAGGAAATCTACATTGAAAGTATCAGTTAAAGCTTCAGTTTTATGAATAGAAATACACTTTGCAACAACAAATATTTGTTTAGTGTTGCCTATTATACAATCTTGCCTGCATAAATAAATAATAGTCACAGCAATTCTAATGCTAAGCTGAGGTGGGTACATGGATTGATAGCTAAATAACCAAGCTTTCTTCTCCTATTTTACTGCATTAATATTACAAAATCTCCAGCTCCTACCATCTGACTGTTGGCAAGTGAACAGATGGCAAATTTTATCCACTGTACCTCACTAAACAGTGTATGCCTATTAGCAGTTGGGAAATCAGCCAGATAATGTAGCATCAACTCCCAGCACAAAGATGAGAGGGCTGTGTGATGAGTTAGATCAGATTACGGAGTGATGCGTTTGGACAAGCTTTAAAAATCTCCAAAACTGGTTATCGCTAAAACTCTCTGAGCAACCTGTTCCTTATCCGCTCTGGTCATGAGGGCAGTTTTATTCCTTTTAGCTATTGAGAATTTCTCTTGCTGTAATTTTTGATTGTTACAGTCTCAGAAGTATATACTTTAGGCACATGTTTTTGGACTTAACAGATGGAAGTGATCAGTATTGATGATTTTGCCATATTGCCTTTTCTAAAGAAAGGTTCATTAATCTGCACAAACAGTAGTATTGGATATTGGTTTTAATTTTATTTACTTTTTGATTTAGATTTTTTATAGTAACTTCATTTTTCGCTGTTTTAAAGCTTGTTTGTAAGTACCACACAGGAGATTTCATTAATGCAGAATGCATTTGCAGAAAATAATGGAAAACAAAATTATGTCAAATACTAAAATAACTGCCAAAATTACATTACAAGAACTAGAATAGCAGAATAGTTAGAATAAATGCCATTACTTAGCAGTTAGAAAACAGCTAAGTAATAATTTTTAAGATAATTCTTAGAAATTTTTGCAACACTTGTCTCAATTACACTAGCAATAAGTAAAACCAACAGATTAAGATATATTAAGATGTCTGAAGCACTAAGATGCCAGCACACAGCAATCTGCTTTCCTTTTTCCCCTGTGATAGCTGGAGACTCTCAGTTCTTGGTGGAGAGCCTTGAAGAACTCCCATCTGCAAAAAGCTCTGATACTGTTTCAGTGTGTGTCCTCTCTCTCTTATGGAACAATAAAATATAAAAGACTTCCCAGGAAAGAGTATGTAAGGACTAAGGGATACACAAATGTAAGAGTGACAGTATATGAAGCCAGTATTAACTTCAGCTACTAACACCAGCACAGCCATTTTACAAAGGGACAAAGTTGATCTTTATTCATAACAACTTCAATCATCTGGAGAAACCACAGTTTTGTTTCTCAGGATAATTATAAGAAGTCAGATATGTTGTCTAAATTCTAACACAATGATATTTTTCCCCTATAAAAAATATCACATCTGTTTCTAATTAAATAAATGTGCACTTTTCCCCATTATCCTCCAAGACAAACCTTGCCTAAAATTATCCTCACTGGATACTGTGAACAAGTTTTGAGATAAATCTAGAGGAAAAAATGACATTCCCACTGTCTGTTCTTTGTTAAAAGCCTAGAGCCAAAGCTTTTAATAGATTTCATGTGATTAGAAAAAGCGAGGACTGTATAGTGTAGATAGCACATGGTAAGAAGTAATGCTGTATCCACAAATGAGGATAGCTCCACGAACAATCTGACTATGGCAGGTGTTTTTCAAGGGAGTTTGAAGAATCATTTCCTTTATCTACTACACGTTATCTGCATCTAAGAGATTTCTTGATTAGAATCTGAATTTCTGCATGAAATTTCTAAGGGAAGAGGCGTACTCTATCTGATCGGTATTGATCATATGCATGTCTTACCAACTGAGATTTGAAATATAAATTACATTACTATCTTTTATCCTGAGCCAAGGAATCTTCAAAAAAAACAGCTAAGTTCTATCATAAGAAGAATCTGACTTAATTTTTCATGAGGGCTTTATTTGATGGTATTTCTGAGAATCATAGCTCTTTTTCCTCAGTGATGTGCTGTGAAGATGAAAAAGCCACTAGCTATGTAAGAAAATGGGTTGAAATAAAAATGCACTTGTTTAATGAATGTTGCCTTTGAGTGGTGAAGGAAGCAATAATAATCTAGTCTGGACCAAACACATTTGCTTTTAAATTACAAGTGTAATTTCATTCACTTGATAAGAACTTTAACTTGTTCATTGTGAAAGCACATGTAAATATCTATTAATCCAAAGCCAAGCTATTTCACTTGCTAAAAATTTCAGTCATTTGCACATTCACTTCAACATTGGAACAGTCATCTAGCAAAACCCACTGAATCATAAATGATAGATTTTTTTGAGGTAAATTTTTATGAGTGGCTTTTCTGGAAAAGTACTAACTGATATTGAAGAAATGGGGTGCTGAAAGGTAGCACAATCATTTATTTATATCAGCCAAAGGTTGATTTGGAAATAATTAAGAACAGTAGGGTATTACACAGTTACTGTTTGCTAACAGAGTTAGTGAATTCCCAGATATGGAGGTCAGTCTTTAAATAATACAGTAAAGAAAAAATCCAAATGTCCCTCTTACTATGAACTCAAGTACACAGTGTTGCTTTTAGTTAAAGAAAAAGAAATTAATCTAAGGAAATACAAAATGTTTACTGTCACCTACTTTTTACAGTATCTATTTATAAGAAGCCCTAAAATTTTCAAAATCTTAGTGGAGGCTGAAAATGTTAATATAAGTTACTTTATTCGCTAATGCGTTACACCAACTGCACAGTCAGCCAGCAGGGCACCCAGCAAAGCCACCACTTAAGTCACAGGAAAACCTCTGAAAAAAAATATCTCTGAATAAGGATGGGCTAACTGCTTCCAAAATAAATCTTAAACAGCAGGTATTATTCCAAAGAGCTATTGTCTTCTGATGTTTCTTCTTGGCATATTTATCTCTCATGGCAACACATGTACATTACATAACAAAACAAACACCATGTGTGATTCTTTTGCCTCTTCTATAAGTTTAAAACTGTATTAACTCTGTTAGAATTAATATAGGTACAATATACAAAGTCAACATGCATTAAGAGTTATTCCCAGCATTTCATGTATCACAGTATTCTCAGCAATTTGTGGCTCAGACCTCTTAATGTTTACCAAAAAGTGTAAGACAAAAAATTAAATCAATTAGGACTGATGAGTCAGGAAAAAACAAATGCAGTGTGTAACTTTTATTCATTTCACATTATGCAAAAAAACAAACCCCTTATATGTTCCTGGATTGTCAGTGGCAGCTGAGCTTGCAGCATCAACAAGACTTCATAAAGTGTCTATAATATAATATCTAAAGGGCTAATGAGAAATATCTTTTGTATAAAGTAGGGACCTCACCTCCAGCTGGCATGTACTTCATAGCATTATCAGAGGTAGCTCAAGTACACTTGGGAAATACCTAAAAATACAGTTCAAAGCATCTCAACTTATCATAAAATCTGTCACAGTCTGAAATGATTGCCTTGTGGTGCTCTGTTCCTTCCACTGAAAAATCCCATGTTAATCTTCTAACATTTATTTTCTGTGCATATTACATCATCGGTAATTTATGCAAATGTCACATTTTGGAGATTCTGACCTTTTCGTAAACTTTGCTGCACAGTATGAATTACATTTATCACAAAAAAAAAAAAATCTATGTGCAGTGTAACAGGAGTAACAGACATCTAGGACAAAGCACTTACTATTAACCTAAAAATGAGTAGTTCCACCACAAGGCCCTCATTGTTTTGCTGTACTCTGACCATTTGCATAGATAGATCAATACTGTTTTATAAAGTCCAAGGGAAAAAAATAAAACAACCTTTAATTTTTTTTACTTACCACCCACAGCAAGTGGCAAGCCATGGCCTAGAACTGCCAGACATGATAAATTATTGGAAACAAGGCTAAGGAGGGACTTGCAGCACATTCCTGTGGCAGGCAGCACCTTCTGCAGAGAAATAATTGAAGCTGTGTGCTATCAGGAAAATATATTCTTACCTTTTTATTTTCTAGAGGTCTGCAGCAGACTTTGAGAGTTGTCCATCATCACAACACAAGATCAGACTCACATGGTAAGACTACCTGAGTGCCTACCTCATTGTTCCTTCCAGATGATATAAGTTGGAAAAGGCTCTCCTTCCAGAAGCAGACTCCAAAAGGACTAGAATTAGGCACTATCTAAAAAAAAATTGTTCATTGGCAATATAAACGAATTTAATTCTTTATGTTTTTAATTTCATTCTAAATGGCTTTTTAAAAGTCAGCATAGCAATCAATAGAAATTAAATAATTGCTAAAGTTTTTTGATAGCGACCATCAAAATAGCATCACGAGAAACTTACACATGTTGCTCTACATTCCAAGAGAAACCTGTCAAGTGCCTCTCACCATTTCACTTTACCCATTCAAAGAAAACTTAGAATCACAGAATGGTTATAGTTTGGGAAGGATCTCTGGAAACATCTAGCCTTACTTCCTGGCTCAGAGCAGAGCAAACTTCAAAGTGAAATAAGGTCTCTTCAGGTCTCGTTGAGTTCAATTTCAAAAATCTCCAAGATCAGAGATTGCACAGTGCCTCTGAGCTACCTGTTCCAGTGCTTGACCTGGACTCTCGCTATGGAAGTTCTCCTTATATCCACTTGAAACTTCATTTCATTCTAGCCATAATTAAGTTCATTAGTTAGATATTATTTGGGTTTAGATTTTATTTATTTGCTTTCTTATTCAAATTTACTAACTCTAAAAATCAGGTGTGGAGACGTGTCTTGGTTACACAATGCTGAACTCCACTTCCTTCTGCACTATTAGTCACTACTCATAATTAGATATGGAAACAGGTAATTTCCCTCTGTACCAGGCTGCAAGGACTCACCTTTTCCTGGGGAGAGTTTTCTCCCTGTACCATAGGAGTGTGCTGACGTGATGCCTGTACAGTCTTAGCAAAGTGTCAGGCCTGGTGAATTTGATAAAGGAAGGTTTTTCCTGAGAGATTAGAGCTGGAAAAGAGCAAGGATGCATAAGTAGTTAACTTTATAGTTACCATAAGGGAAGAACAGGTATTAGAGCAAGAGCTAAAACTCAGATGTGATAATACTGGTTGACAGTCAGACCGCCAGAGTGTTAAATTAAAGAGACTATTGGAGGATATTGCTTCTTCCACAATTTAATTCATCAAAGCAATTTTTAATACAATATATTGATTGTATCGTATGTATAACAATGTACATAACTTCTTTAATCATATTACTTAATTATGGTAACTACTTAAGTGGAAAGAGGGGCTTAGATACCTGTTTGCTGAAAGTTCTCACAAAATTTTGAAAATGTAGTTCATGACGACTTGTTCATGAAAATATACTGAGCCTTAGCCATGATGATGCTCCTAAAAAGGGACTGTTTACACGAAAGCTTGTCTGTTTTTGGAGGCAGTGGGGATTTATAGACTTATCAGGAAGATTCTGCGTTTGATATTTCTCATTGCATAAAGGGACACAATTTCACCAAAATGTCTTTAAGAGTTCACAACAGAAATCAATAACAACACCAAAGGTGCTAGTTACATGACTTCTTAAATTCTCAGTTAGGTCAGTCTACATGAAAAGGGGAAGGACATGACCTGATCTCCCATATTTCTATGTGATGATCTAGTTCTAGCAACAGGAAAGGAAGGACAGGCAAACAACAGGAAAGGGGCAGGGTAGGAAAAAAAAAAAAAAAAAATCCATTCAAGGAAAAAGAAGGTTTCCATATTAGTTGCTCCTGGTGTTTGAATCTTTGACAGTAACAGCAAGAAAGGCCCAGTTAGAAGCCTGCAGAAAATGCCAACTTCAGTATAAATTGTAGCAACTTTTTACTTCAGCCATTTCAACAAATTGAGGCAGAGGTGCAACACAGGAGGAGTCTAATAATAAATTACAGAACCAGTGGCATGTTTTACCAGTTTGTGCTTCTTCCATTATTGCAAATCCATGCTTCTTAATGCAAACATATTCTTCTTCTCCTTTACCCTTAATAATGAAGTTGACCCAGGGTTCCTCTTGCACGCAGGCTGCCTACTTCAAGGGACACAAAATCTATTTTTCAGAGCTGGACTTATGCAGACTCCTCCCTGGTGAGTCAGGAGTTCCCCAGATCCTGCAAGGCAATCCATCACCACGCGGCAAGGGCATACTCATGAGCAGGTAAGTTCCTCGTTTTGGAGATACATCTTTCCACATACCTCAGCAAGAGTAGAAAGACAGCCTGAGAGTTACTGTAATCTCTCATTGCAGAAGAACATGGTCTCTATTTATATTTCCATTTTACTGTTGAGACTAACTATTCACATGAAAACAAACCTTTGGATAGCATTTTTAAAGTGTATCTAATTTCAGAGTTTATCGTATTTAAATATCCAATGAGGATAAAGACACTTACCAATCCAGCTTTATTGTTTTATATGCATAATCTGGGTATTCATTATACCAGAATAGGAACTATGTATGTACATGAATGTAAGTGGCCAGTTATCAGTTATCTCACATGTAAGGCACTTGAAGGTTATGTCTCAACATACAAAATATTCAAATACTGTACTTGAACTCAAACATCATATCTGCCCTTAAATTCTTTGTATTTTAGTTCTTCTCATCTGATAAGAGACACTGAGCAGCTACAGCCTGATTTTAATAGCAAAAGTCTGCCTCAATGTTTACTCCCTTATTTGGCCTCCCTCTTTTCTCTGCAACTTGATATTCTTTGGCTTCTTCTGACATTCGGATACTTAAAGTTGTAGCCAAGAATTGCAACTTTTTTTCCCCCAAGCAATGGGGCAGTCCTGCACTGCCACCCCCCAGATAGCAGATCCATATAAATGTTGATACTGTTTTAGCGAAATCTAATAAATCGGAAAATTTAATAGCGATAGTTCATAAAATTGTTGTAGATTTCAGGGTGAAGACTCAGATTGTGCTAAATCCAAAGTTTTCAATGCTGTAATACAGTTGTGCAAAATCAGAAAGCAGGGGTAGACTATCATGGTTATTAAGCTATCACCACCTTTCATTTTTCCATAGAACGTAACAGCATCCTTCAATGAAAGATCACAGAAGAAGAAACACGTGCAACACAGTACAACAATTTTCATTTACAAAAGGAATAAGATATATTCTTGTCTTGCAGGTATACATGTTAATAAAATCACTCAATTGCATGTGAAGATTTGCAAAATGTTTTTGAATGCCTGGGACCATACCTTTGTTTTGTCCTTGGCTCCCCAAAAGCTTGTGGAGTTGCTCATCTCACTGCACACGTTTTGAGGCTGCCTTCACTTCTCATCAGACTGTTTGGTGACCTCACCCGGGGATCTGTAGCCACCGTGTGACCGAGCCACGTGCCAGCACGATGCGACTGAAGCAGGAAAACTGTTTCCTTGCCCTGGAGTCAACAAGGGCAATGTTTCACTATACAAAAGCCGTCAGACATAAACTGAACTACGGCAGATAAATCTTCCGAGAGCTGACATCATTTGAAAAGAGAACATGGACTGAAGAAGAGGACAACCAGCTACAGAGGGGACTGTGGGCAATGTAAATACAGGCCAAGCTCTAAGGGAAAGCTTCACTTCGGTTTCCAGTAAGGAAGAGAGAATAATGCTACGCCACCTAAAGCAGCAAGCCCAGAGCCGTAAAAATCACAGCTTTTCAGGGGGAGTTGAGGCGAGAGCTGTGCCTGGTCATCTCTCTGACAGAATATTGAAAGAGTCAGAACAAAAAAATGTAAGTAAGTCCTGCAGCAATGATCTTTAATTATGCTGTCAGTTCAAATGTGACTCTCAGAACAACTAGTACCAAAATGCCAGGGTAAAAATGATGTAAAAAGATACAATGTCTGTAGAATTGACAACGGCTGTAAGGAATATCTCACACAGATTATGTCAAATCACACTCTGTGGTGCCCAGATTCCATGCGTGGCAAGTTCAGGTAGGAGGAACAGCACCTGCTTTTACCTCTGTCAGGGGAGGTGGTACCCTGTGACAGACTGATGCCTGCCTGGCTGAGCACTTCTGTCTCTGGTTTAGCTTCGAATTACTCCTCCTGTTTAACCTATCTGTTTCGTTTAGTCAGCAATAAAGTAAAGGAGGAACCCCCAAACAGTAATTAACAGCACTGCCTCTCATAACCTTACCGCATCAAATCAAAATCCAAACTCAGTCCAACTTGGGTGTTGTTACCCTCCAGCACTACAAGCCAGGCAGGTCCTAGGTTAGAGCATGGTCCTGGCTGAGGATATGAGTGGATGGGAGCTAGAGAGGAGGCTCTAGACAAAGGATGCAGTGTACATGTCCAAAGAAATTAAGCCTGAGCCCTCAGCGTGGAACAATTTGTAACATAGATATATCAAAAGTAGATCATGTCATACCAGTTGCTATCTTTGACTGGATAGCTAACTACACAGACTAGAACAATTTAGTAGACCTTATCTAGGTAAATCTAAGCAATGGATTTGATAAAGTAACCAGTGGCAAATCACTGCTTATTAAATATTATTTTAAAATTGATTATACTTTCAAAATATTTAAATTATTTTACAATCATTGCATTTAAATAGAGAGGATAAGAATACATATGAGTATAAAGTGGAGACATTAACAGGTTATGTTCAAAGAGAAATTGTAAAGATGGAAAAAGAATCTATCACATAAATGATAGTTTTTCTTAATAACAGTGTTCCTCATTGATTGCTGTTGATATCCACTATGCTTAATATTTAATTGTTGGGAGAGGTAAAGTTCCAGAACAACCTGGGTACTTCTGAAATTTGCAGATAAACCAAAGCTGAATGGTATGGCCAATACTTTATCATTCAGGAAGGATTAGATGACGATGTGGTCTAGGCAGATTGATGTTCTATCTGTAAAGAATTTAATTATTAAATACACTGGCGCTAACCTGGGTGCTTGTCACTGACCCCAGTGGCAGCTGTGAGAAAGCAGAGGGTGCCAAATGACATCACCTCCCTGAGCTCTGTCTCTGTGATCCCAAAAAGATCATGCACGCAACAGCCTCTGCTCCCCTCCATTAACTGCTGGAGTCAGTCCCCTCGCATGGGGCAACGCCAGCTGTCACGTTTCATCTTTATTACGTGCCTTCAGCATCAAACTACATCACCCTGGCCAGAGAAAACCCAGGGAAAACATCTTCTCTGCTCTGTTCCCTACCTTCGTCCTTCTCAGCAGAGAGGCTCCTTATTTGTTACAGTTCTACAAATTAGTGCCACTTTGTTTTCCTTGTACTTCATTACAATATGAATAAAAAACTTTCCATAAAAAGGGAGAGAGAAACCCCAAAGAATCTAGTTCTTTGGCAGCATCCAATTCAAGTTGATGTTTTGGCAGTTCTAGCTGTCTTCTAGTCTTCCTGGCCACTTAGGAAAAAAGGGGATTTCCCCCATGGCCTCTCCCATCCTGCTTAGGAAGTTGGGCCTAGGCTACATAATTTGTTAATTATTTGTAGAAAATAATGAGAAACACAAACCCATTATTTTCAGCGTACTCCACAACCTTAAATATTACCATTCAATAATAAAGCTATCTATAGATTTAGCCTCATTTCATAAGCTTGCCTTTCTCATGAAACATTAACCCTCTGACCAGTCAGCATACGTGACTTGGAAAGGCTGAAGCTTATGGATATGAACGGTGTTTTAAGTTGTTGCAGGTATTGTAAGCTGTCCCTTATCAGAAGGAAGTAAAAGTTCTTTAATAATACCTAATAAAAATAACAGCATAACAACTACCTCTTACGGGTGATCATGCTTTTCAGGTGAAAGGTTGTACTTGGCAGATGAGATAGAAATTAAGAGCCTCTGCTTACCATGCTTCTATGTCTTTATTTTTGACAGCAGCGAACCATATGTACTTTTTTTTTTCCTGTTGTTACTATAACAAAGAAGGACTCAGTTAAATATTAAACATGTACATGAATTAAGCACTCACATGCTGTGCTGCAGGAGTCTGTGCAAATCAGACTATTTGAATGACAAATCTCTTGGTTTATGCATTTTATCAATTCAAAGTAGCAATCCTGATCTACAGACACACATCAAGAGCCCTGTTACCTTACACATTATGCCAAATCCTAATCACCCAATAACCCAATAAATGGGTTAACTGAATGGGCACAGGGATCCATCTGAATTCCACTGCTAGATCGAAAACCTCTCATGTTCAAAACTTTCTCTATTTTAATCTCAGTTTTAAAAGCATTTAAAATACCAAACTAAATGTTTTTTGCTCCAGCTGAAACCTCTACGTCATAATCTCCAGCAGATCTTGTAGCCTGCCCATACTGCACTTATACAACTTATTCACCTTTATATTATTCCAAATTCTGTCCTGGTTAGATACCAGTTTTTTCCCCAAATTAAACATTTCTCCTTCAACACGGAGAAGCAGACAAAAATGTCTGCAGAAATTTGACAAAAAGAAGCAGACAAAATGTCTTTTTTTTTTTTTTTTAATTTTTATTTTCTCTTCTCTAAAATGCACAGGATAAGATCTACACCGGGTTTAAATTAGACACTCATTTGTTTCAAAAGCTTATTCCCCATTAAGTGGGAATCCATTAGTAAAAATAGACATGGAAGATATCTCCTGATCCTCTGAACTGAAAGAAAAACATCTTGTGCTCTCTCATATTGCAGTTGAAGTCAGCACGGAGACGCACAGCCTCCAAGCAAAATCCAACTTGTGAGCTGGCAAGCTACTTGGTGAGATGGTGCTCTCCAATGAGAATCAAGGCTGTTGAGCACTCGTAAGTAACATCCAATTGCCCACAAAACAGACTTTCTCTGTACTTTGTCCATTTTAACTTTATGAGAAGAAATACGGTGTGACCACAACAGATAATTCCTGTTACAGCAACCCACAGACCAGGTTCCACATTCAGCATTTTCGTATAACAGCACAAGAGTAACATGCCATGCAAACCACCACTGTGGTCTTGAAATGGTCTGATCTGCAATGAGATTTTTTTCCCTGCGGGGGCTCCAGGGCCTGTGAAACTGATAGTTGCTATCAGAAAATTCCCAGGGGTAAAACTGGGAGCTTCAGATGTTTATGTACAAAGCACAGAGCCAGTGAGTATATGTAGATTTGATGAGCTGAATTTTGCTAGCATCATACTTCTGAAAATTGTCACCAGCATGAAAGGGAACACTCCTCCAGTCTCTAACATTAGAGATTAGAAAGATCCTCCAACTATCCTAAACTTCATATGAACACCGTGTATACCTCTGCCATTAAAATAGTCGAATCCAAAGATGACACTACTTCTCGAGAACACCAAAATATTTGGAATCAGTCAAGTCATAACCATTTCCATGACACAATGGTTTGGCCCATAACCTCATGACATTTTATCTACTTTGAGAATATACGATTTTGAGAAAAGCGGTTTTAAATTGAAACACTCTCCAAAATAGAGCTATCTAGAAGTAAACAAAAATGTTCCTTGGCATTTAGGTATTTAAGGTAGTAGGCACTGAATCTTCCTGTCACTCCAATCCTTGAACTTCAGCTGGCATTTGCCAACACAGGAATTGTCTGATAGAACTAACATCACCTGATTTCCTATTTCATTATAACAAGACAATCTGTAGGAACAGACGTACTTCTTGCCTAATGCCCTCAGTCAGCTGCTTTTACTACTGAGGTAAAAGTTATGCAGGAAGGAAAACACTGAGCAGATGGGTATGTTTACCAGGGAGTAAAACTGTGTGCAGAAGCACCACTTACAATATTTCAGGGAACTGGTGTAGTCAGGAAAGGATAAAAGCATATTATAATTAATAATGGCATCAGTCAGCTCAATCATAAATGAGTTTTTCAGGCTTTGATTGGAAAAATAAATTTTTTCCAATTTTTATCTTTCATAGTTAATGCTATTAAGCTGTATAAAATTACTTTTTTTCACTTATGAAATATTTTGAAAAATACTTATTTTTACAGAATATTTAAGAAGTACTAAGAATATATAATATATATATAACCATACAACGTTAGACTAGCATCTAAAATAGGTCAAACTCCAAAATGAAACCCATTTACATACTGTAAAGACAAGAGATGGCAACTTGGAAAGATACACTTCCAACATTTCAGAATTGAAGAATTATCTTGAAAAATACATTTGACACACAAATTATTCTATGTTCTCAGATTAAATAGAAAAAAAAAATATTTACAGTTATGTGATTCTCAGTACTTAACCTAAAAAGTGATAGATGGATCCTTTCTGAGATTTTCTTCTTTAGCAGAGAGTGATGAAGATCAGCTCTGAACAGGACTTGAGTTTGAAGATTTCCAGCCTGAAGAGGACTGGGTCACACAGGTTGTGTCCAGCTCACTTACTGTTAGCCAGTGCAGAAGATCAGACGGTACTGGTTTGTAAAAAAACTCCATAATTAGCTGAAAAGCAAACCTCAGCTCATAATCCTGTTGTTTAAACTGAGATCAAAAATGAGCCGTCTGCAAGTATGGTGTATTGACCTATGGATGTTAGGCCCGAGGCTGGTCCAGAAATTAACCTTGTTGCAAAAGCCTTGGCAGGCTTTGTGCTCATTTGGGAAAAGACAGGTAATAACTAAGGAGGGTAAACAATAACTACAACTGCAATGAAATTTTCAGGAGGAAGTGTTGAGGCAATGAACTGCAAAGGGCCGGCTGAGATCTCTGTAGTTCCCTAAGAGTCACTAAATAGGCTTTATCCTCTCTTCCAGGCAGTGTCAGTGAACCCTGGCACTGGCAACCTTGAGTTGCTAAAGTCCTCTGTCACAAGCAGGCTTTTCCCAATAGGAAGCAACTCCTCTTCCAAACACCTGATGCAAGATTAACAAATGTAAATTCTTTTTTTCTGTTGGGCACACACTTTGATTACACACTGAACTACCTTTATGGCTTCATAAACTGGTGAACTAAGCCAATATAATTGGTAACACATGATCTAATCTCAACTCATTTTGGTGTGATAATACTATTGTTCATTTTAAGTTTACAGTCTTTCACCCTATATGATGTTCTTCTATGGTGTTAATATTTACCTTTCTCATTTAAAATAATAAAATAAGAAAAAGCATACAGAACTAGATTACGCCTTCATAATTAATAGCCCTCTGTGGGTCTCTCATGTAACACAAATTAGAACTTTTTAAAACAGAGGCCTTTATTAGAGTAGGTCATGCTTTGTCAAGAAAGATGAATTCAAATGTATTCTATAGCACGACCAGAGGACAGGAGAGCATTTTACAGAAGAGCTTGGCTGGATTAGCCCTGCAGATTGAAGGATGACAGGGATACAGCTTTTCGTCAGAGCTGCCACTAATGTTATAAAGGGAGTAGAGCTGGTGAGACCAATGCTGCAGAGGTGGACCTTGGTTGAAAATAAGGATCACGGTCATCCAGAGAGTGAGGCTCTGGACAAGCTTTATAAAGGACACAACCTAGAAACCGGCAAAAATGGGAGTGCTCAACAGCCCAGTTCCAAATTTTTACATTTCTGGTGTTTCTGAAGCACAGTTTCTCTTTAGCCATATATTTGTCCTCTATTGATTTTGTCTGTGTTGTACACGTGGTAATCTGATTTGAAATTGTTAAAGCCATAAATTTCCCTGGACATATCAGCTAAATTGCCATGCTTTTTAATTAACTTGAATTAAAAACAAAAAATTCTTGCTCTACGACGAGGAAAGATTAAAAAAATGTTTCTTTTCCCAGGAAGCAGATCAAAGGCTTTTATGAAAGAAAGGAAATATTTCCTGAATGGTTGAAGTGCATAGCAACATGATGTAATTCAGAATATAAGTGCAATTTATGAACGTTCCTCTTATCCTGAACCTTGGCAGGAACTGCGCTTCCCTGGCAATTGGTAAGAAACGTTCAACTACTATGAACAGCACGAGTTCCTTTAAAAGGAGGCAGTTTAGACTAACCCCTAAGGTTTTTAAGTACCAAGAGTGACACAATGAGTCTTAAAAGTAAGGTATTTTTACATGTTTTCAAGATAGAATGATGACCACAAGTGCCAGATGTGCTGTCTAATTGATTTTGGCCGAAGAGCGCAGGCGCAGAACAGCCATGAGGCATGACAGGAAATGGAACACTGTAATTCCAGGCAATATGATGTCCAGTCTGCCAGTCATCCCATGAGTACTGAGAACTGTGTGATCCTGACAATTCCATATAGTTCAGTTTATAGATACATTTCAAAAGTTAATACCTCTGGACATTAGGGTTTGAGACAATTCCTCTGACCAAGTCCCTGTAAAGAAAGACCCTCACGTAGGACTCTCCTTCACCTCCTCCTCCACAATACAGCCTGACCCATTTGTAAATATATTCGGTGTAAACTTTTATTTCATGAGCCATCTTGTATATAACATTTCCAATGAATCCTGTAGAACCTCTGGCAGGTTTTTTACTTCAGATGCATTTGGGGTTTTTTTTATTAATTCTTAAGGCTTCCTTTTTGGGGAAGTTAATTTCAAAACCAGACCTTTTGCTCTTCTCTGTTTTTATGATTTGGATGTGATTTTTTTTGAGGATGTTTGTTCACTTTGACACGGCTCCCTTTCCTGTTTAGCTATACTACCTTCTTTGTGATTTGATCTTTTTGAAAGCATGTTAGATAGGGGTGCATGAATATGAGTTTCTAATAAGAATTATTTAAGTGCTCTATGCACAGCTTAAGTTAAATTTCCTTTCAGCCAGCCTCCTCACTTGTCTGCCATTATGAAATACTGTAGCAAATCTGGTTTTCTCCGTCTAAAGGTTGATATTTGATGATGGGTCTCTACTGAAAATTAAAACTATTCATTCATTGTTATTTATCTTACACACTGGTCAGGAGTGTATCAGGACTGACTTCTCATGCCATGAGTCTCTGGCTACTTGAAGAATAAAGCAATTACTCTGTCCTGTTCCCAGCATGGCATTTACTCAACATGTCCAGGCAGTTCGAGTTTCTCAGTCTCACATCTGTTATCATTTCATGGTCACCATTCAGATTTTATGACGGATGATATTACCTCAACTCCTCTCACTTCAAGTGTAGCATTTGAATTCATAGGATTTCCATGCTGACATACTTAGCATTAAAAAACAAAACAAAACAAGCCACAAAAATATAAATCAAATAACAAAAACCTAAAAAAACTCCACATGACTTACCAGTTTTTATAACATAAAACTTGAGTTTGAAATATTTGGTATAGAACCTTCTTATGTACTTGGTACTTACGTACTTGGTACCTAACACGTTTGCAACACCCTCCAATTGCCTTTCCTTCTCTGTGAGCTCAGGTCTGTCCCTCAGTACAGTGCTCAGCCATGAAAACTTTCTGTTATCTGCTCCATCAGAAACACTGGATGTGCACTTTCCTGGAAGATACTTATAAATAACTTTTTTGCTAATGCAAACGGAAACTGTCCAGTACCAGACTTTTTTTAGACACTGATAAATAGGGCTGTCTCAATATTAGTCAATTGAGAGAATTAATTTTCACCTTCACTAATGATGCTCTGAAATGGTTTCTATGCAATCCTACTGAATTGGAGCTCTGGGCTTTTAGCTCTGTGCCAACACAAGGGTGGGAGGGTGTCAGATTAGAATCATAGAATCATGTGTCAGATTCCACAGACCAACTTTCTCAGGACACAACTGTGGAAATGCAGACTTCATGGCGATGCCTCTGCTGTTACCCTCCACCTTTTGGCTCAGCTGTCCATAATCTCAGGCTCTGTTTCGCACAGCACAGCAGCATAATCCTCACTCAGGCTTCTGAAAAAACTACTGAATTGTGGGAAAGAACTGTGAGACAGTATGTCAGCCAGAGCCAGACAAAATAAGAAAGATAAAAGCCACAGGCAGAGACAAGATTGTTGAGATGGGGAAGGTCACTTCCTGGAAAGGCATAGAGCCCAAGGGAAAAACAGGGAATCAAGGATGGCAACTCAGCAGCTCTGAGTGTGAGCCTGTCTCCCAGAGGACAAGGTCCACAGTCATCCTCCTTCACTGTCAGGTCCCTGACAGCTCTCCTTAGCCTGGAAACTTGTTAGTTCCACCTATCAACTCTGTGCATAAGGCAACAAATAATCGCTTTGTACCTTGAAGGTGTGTATATCCTGCTTGCAACGTCTCTCTGTATGCACTCAGAGCCGACAAGGCCAAATGACATAGAGAATAAAGAGGGCACCTCTGGTATGCCAAAACCACCAGCTCGGAGAGACTGCCTGGTGAGATGTCTTTCTCTGAATGGCAGTTCATACTCTGCATACAAGCAAGGAAAAAACCTGTTGGTGTTGAGAGAAAAGGAAAAAGACAAAAAAACAAACAAACAAAACCACAGCAGAACAAACACCTGATGGCCATTCACCATCTATTTCTGTCTGAGTATCAGGCTTTATGGCCTACCAGTTTATTACAGCCACTGCCAGGAAGACATCCCATCCTCATAGCTGGCAGTACAGGACATGGAAGGCCAGCCCAGGATTCCTACTGATGCTCAGCAGTCACGAGGTTAGACTGGTAGCTGCTGGTCTGAAGCACCATATAAGTTTTTAAAGAGTAGCACTCTTACTTGTTTGCTTTATCTGAAGGCTCCTTAACCTGTGTGGCTGTGGAAAGTTTGTCACATTTATCCACAAACCAAAAGGAATTGGAGATCGATCTTTAATGTCAGACAGAAGCTGAATCACTGCCTAAACCAATATTAACTACTTCATAATCTCTCAGTAAATTAGTTTTACCTTTTCATGACATGAGGAAATGCCAATAAGCTTAGAAACAGGAAGTTGAAAATAAGGCACCAGCAAAATCATATCTTTGTTTAACATAGTAGGAGGTAAAATTCAAGAAATAGTGGCAGACGTAATGTAATCATTTTTTCTTCACTTTCTTCCATTATTTGAATTTGAGAAATTCTTAAATGAATGCATATTACCTGCAGATATTAATTGCTAACAAGCAGTGCTCGCCAGATTACGTTTAAGTGACTTTACCTGGGCTGCTTCCCTCGCCCTGCCCCCAGCTCTTTGACCATCTATTTCCCTATCCCAAAATCCTTTAGAAATAACTTATGAAACTTCCACTCTAGGAAAGATCTGGATGCTTCCTGCAGTGGTAGCAATTGTGCTATGGTTAATATTATTCTTTTGAAATAGCTTGGTTTAGAACTTGACTTTCAGAAAACACACATTAAAAAAACCCAACACATAAATTCTATTGACATGTGAAATTTTTCTCAAACCCAATAAACTGGGTTTGCTGCTTGAGAAACTGCTGCTGTTGTTTTCTTGTGTTGCCCAGTGCAGCTACAGTGAAATCTCCATTGCTTTGCTGCTTCTCCTAGTTTGACTCTCTTCACTGCCCCTTTTCTCTTTTTTTGTCTTCTCAGAGCCCCAGTTCTTTGAGCTGTTTTCCTGCTGACTCCTTGGCCAGCTGGGCTGGTCCCCCCCAGCCAGCACCATCTTACCAATTTAATTACCCACTCCTGCAGAGGGCTGTCATGTCCTGCCAGCTCCCTGAGGTGACCCTTCCCTCCCCTTGGCCTTCACTCCTTCTCACACATCCATTTAGTTCTAGCAGGAGGATCAACATAAACATAAAATATACAAGTTCTTTGCTGGGGCCAGAAAATTTTTGATTGGGAAAGTCTGACCTTACTTGTATTCATGGGCTGAACCAGGCTTAATTACTCTCTAGAGTTCATGCACACACAGATTGATCAGAAACAAGAAAAATTAATTTTATCAAGCATGCATAAAACAGATAAAACATACCCAGATTTTAGCAACTAAGATCTAATTCTGCATAGAGCATGTGAAAATTCAATTCATCAAAGCTTTCAAGCTTGCATGAGAACACCAAGAGGTCGATCCCTGCTGCAGGAGCCGTGCCAATGCTGGATTTGAATCATTTCTCCAAGCCTTTGGAGACAAAAAAGAAACCCCAAGATCTCATTCCTAAACTCATTCCTTAGAGAAGTCTATGCCTTTTGATCAAAGTTTCTCACTAAAACGCAGCCTAAGGTTGAGGTTAGAAAACATGAGGCCAAACACTTAAATTTTGACAATTTACTAAATTACTAAATTACTAAAATGCAGCTCCAATGACAGAAAGTGTCAAGCAATCTGATTTACCAGTGCTATGAGCTACAACTGCAATCAGCTTCCTAATGTTTCTGGTATCTGTGCATTACCTGGAGTGCTCTCGAGCTATTTTTCAAGAAAAGTTATAAAAAGAATCAGGTTTTGTAGGTTATTTTTACACAGCTGTTTAGAGCATTAGACATTCACTTGGTGAACGGAGGTTAAATCAGCTTCACAAATATTTAATCAAGCTGCAGCACGACTTAAGTTTACTTCTGTCTTTCTGCAGAAAGCTAATAGCCGTGTCTGCTGGTTGCTGTAGTTACTCCTTACTGGGAAAGCACCCAGGCTGTTCATCCCTTTGGCTCTGAGACTTCCTTCCTCTAGCTCTGTGTCAAGCAAAGTGGTAACTACAGCTTTTTAGAGAGTAAATCCACCATAGCCAGGCTATTTCACTGCCTTTCGAAAGGGTGGGGTTGGTTTTCTGAGGGTTTGAGGTAGAAGTGGGATGTTGTATTTGGGTTAGGGTTTGGGGTTTTTCTTTTGTTTGTTTTTTGGTTTTTTTTGTTTGTTTTGGGAGGGTTTTTTTTTGTCATTGTTGTTTTGTTTTTTTTAAAACAGAATACTACTCTAGAGTGCTGGAATAATAACTCCATATAGTTCTTATTTATTATAGTGCATGCACTGAAATGAAATCTTGCAGACTTTATGTAATAGGAGATATAGTTGTCCCTTTCATTCTTGTGTAAATACTGTTAAAGCTGCTCAAAAACAAATCAGAAGAAATTTAAGCACTGCCTGTTGTTCCTGAAAGAGCTTTCCCAGGGCTTTCCCATAAATGCAGTAAGTTTTTTTTTAATTCCAGCAATGACCATTCAAAGAGGGATGATTAGTTGTTTTGTAGGTTGTGGATATTAAGTTTCTCCTCTTGTTCAGGCTTAATTAGATTGTCGAATACATCTGTCTGGGCATTGGCATTAGTGTGACTGAAAATGAGCTCTCTTCTCCTACAGCCCATGGTATTTCAGTGTGGAGGCAGTGTTTCGCTGCCATGCAGGGCCAGCCCTGTCACACTGAAGATGTGCCAGACTTGGGAAATAAAAGAGGCCTTGTTCTGCTTCAACGTCAGCCTTGTCCAGCATCACGCAGTGACACTTGGAGGCCTTCCAAGAATGTGTGTCACAAGCCCTGCTAGAGCAGATACCAAAGGAGCATAACTGCTGCACAGCGCTGCGCTGCAACAAGTTACTCCCATACATGCACATTTGGAGAGTTACTGCTGATTAAGGAAAGAACGTTTGAAGACACTTCTACCCAAGGACCTGTATAAAATGCATGTTGTGGTGGTTCTTTCCAGTACTAAATTTAAGTGAAGAATATAATAGAAGTAGCAGAAGATGACAGTTGCTTTAGGAGAGTACTGAGGAAAGGGTAAGCAGTATCTAATAAACATGACATGTTTGTTAAGTTGTTTTAAACAGCTACTCTACTTCACTAAGCCTAACCATACCTGTTCTTCTATGTCACTCCAGAAGCTACAATCAACATCTGAACAGGTCACAGGGAGCTGGAAACCCTCTTTCCTGAAACGCAGCCATGAGACTCCAGCTTCAGGGCCAGCACATTACCTGCTGCAGAAGTTTATCTGGAAATGAGTAAGATGGGTAAGTAAAATACTGATGAGATAACAGGAAAAAGTGATAAAGATGATAGGTACAAAACTCCTTGCATATCAGAAATAGCATGGAACTCCTCAGGCTGCAAAACACATCAGACAATAGAATAGACTTCTAAAATCACAGGTGACAAGAACACAGTGAATAGGGAACAACTGTTCACTGTTTCTTCCAATGCCAGACCTTCAGATCGTCAGATGAAGCTACTAGCAATTTCAAAAGGAGGAGAGACACTTTTCCACAAAACACATGACTAAGGTATGAAGCACTTCGCTACAGGAACGAATGTTTACATCAATACTCAAAAACTCTGTGACACGTTCGTAGGGGAGAAACCTGTCAGGCACTACTAGGCACAATGAAATGGTCTGCAGGTCAGAGAGCCCCAAAACAGCTCTGTGGTCAGGGCTGTGTCACCTGAGCTGCTCTCACAGTCCTTCTTTGCCAGTCACTACTGTCATGTCCTGCATCAACACAACACTGCAGTAGGGGAGCTTTGGATTTCACCAGGAACACGGCCATTCCTGTTTTCTAGCACAGCTGCCTTGCCTGCAGGACTGTAACCTGATGGCAGCATCTGTGGGCCATGCGACTGCTTCACTGGGCAGCACGGCACCACCATGCCTCTGAGTTCCCTGTATGGTGGCAGTTAGCTTGCCCATTCTTTGCTTTGAGCCTGCCACATTTGTAGAGACAGAGAGCCAAGTTTTACCCTACTGCTATGTTTATTTGTAGTAATTTGCCCAAACATGGACTTTCACCATTAAAACATACCAGCATGAATATGCAAATAGTAAATCCCAGTCAAAAAGTAAAATTAGCAAGATGCCAGGTACCTTATCTCTCCTCTTCAGTTACATCGTGACTTATCGCAGTTGACATTTCGGTAAAGCTGTAGTAGCAGATCTGGATTTGAACATTCATGAGGAGAAGATGCAATACACCAGTTCTGATGTCAACAGAATGTCAGTCTCTGTCTACTTCGTTCAGACTGAACTTAATTGCAGGAACTGCATTAATAGTCAACATAAGCCATCTGTTTAAACATGTGTGTTTTGAAAAGAACTGCCATGTACAATAAACATACTCAACTGTAATGACTCATATATCTGTTTATGTGAAGTGAGGATTCGGCAATTTCCCCCACAAAAACATTAAATTACAGGTTAAAAGCAGTTTTATATCAAGTTCATATGTTCATGTGGCAGGTCCAATGGTCCGACAGTTGTGATGCAGTCTGGGAAGTCTGTTAACTGCAGAGCTGCTCAACCAAACCGTTTTGCCAAGCTTCCCTCCAGAACCTGTTTGGTAAGTCAGAGCCGCACCGAGAAACATCAGCAGTTCCTGGGATTAAGTGGCTGACAGGCACACAGAGTGCTCTTCAATACATTTGACCAGGGAGCACATGGAGGCAGGATTCTGTGTCCCAGGTGTGATGCAGCAGTTAATTCCAAAACATCCCAAGTGAGGATGGTGGTGCTGGCAGCCTGGCTAGGTGAGATAAACACTCATACTGATTATACATTATCCTGATCTTCAACCCCTCATCTAGCATGGGAGGAAGCTTTTGCCCTCTCCTTTGCAGGCCAGAGCTGCTTCAAGCCACTGACACAACACCTGAGAAATTACATACCAAGGTGGGCTAAGTCAGAAATATGCAACCTCCCGTTTTAGCTGTCGGATAGACTCGGAAAAACAGGCTTTCATTCCTTTGTTCTTCCTTAAAAGTAGCATCTAATATGCACTTACAAGAGTGAAACAACATGCCATTAGCTATCGCTTGTGGTGTCGTTTCTAAGTAAGCTTTGTTAAATTAATCATGACAATGCACTGCTGCCTGGACTTATTCAGCAGCAGCATAAATTATGAATCTGCTTCCATATGCACTGAGCAGGGATGCACAGTCTGGCTGTGTGCTTCCCACTCACACATACAGAGTGGAATTGTGCTGCATTTATCATTCATTAATATGCAAAACTTTATGGGTGCCAATACAGCAAGACTGAGGAACTGGAGGGGAAATGGCGGAAGAGAAAAAAAAAATCGTACGAGTTTAGAGTCACTCTTCAGAAAAACATTAAACAATTGTCTTTGTTTTTAAAGTGTTGTTACTCTGGGTTATGGATTTGGAATTACCTTGAAGAAAGAAACTGAAAGTTTCTTTCATTCAGGAAAGGGCTGAAGAAAATAAATAAGAGAGCCAAAAAATAACCACCGCTTTTCTGTTCTTGCATCTGACAGACAAGAATCTAATTACAGAATCCTCAGTTAAGATTCAAAACAAGAAGAAAGAATTTAAAATGTGGTTTATTCCCCTCAATCTTTCAAAGAACAGTCAGTTTTGGTCACTTTACATAAAAAGGCCAGCTTGGTCGGGGCTTTGAGTAACCTGGTCTAGTGGAAGGTGTCTCTGCCCATGGCAGGGAGGTTGGAACTAGATGATATTTAAGATCCCTTCCAACTTAAACCATTCTATTAAAAAAAAAAATCCAACTCCTCATCTCATTCTTTATAGAAATCAGCATTTTTATATCCTTTTGTGCTTTGAAACTCATCATATTCTATTTAGACAGCAATGTTTTCTAAGTGCAGATAGACAGGGTTAATTTTTTTATCTAACCCACTTTAACTGAAGTATGCTTTCATCACATACTGCAAGTCTTTTCATCCTGTGAGTCCCTTGGTCCTGCAGCTTATGCAGTCAAAAATCTTGATAATTTAAGTGTAATGAGCCAAGAAAAGGATCATGGCTGAATCATGTGCTGTGTACTGGTAATTTACTGAAGAGGCCTTCAGCCTTGCCAAATTACTTTCATCAATATACTTTAAGCAGGGCAGATGCCAGGCTTGGAGATGTGCAGGGTCAAAGGAAAGAGCCTACCTCTTACCTTCACAACTAAACCACAAAATAAGCTGTAACATCAAAGATGAAGGCTCAAGTACTGGATCTGGAAATAGCTAACAGAGTCAAAGCCAATTTCGTTTTAAATAAAGTAACAATGATCTGCATTGAAGCTCACACTTTCAGTAAGCACACTTACTCCAGGTGCTCAGATATTACCAGTCCATTCTTTGGATGGAATTGCCATCGGAGAGAGCAGGGAGATGGAGATGTGAAGAAAGCTGAAGTAAAACAGGCGGTGAACATACTAGGGAGAAAAATGTTTACTGTGTCCAAAGGAGAGAGATGTATAAAGACAATAATTTCCAGGAGAGAAAGAAAAAAATAGGGAGGCGATGTGGTAAAAATCTGAGACAAAGACCTAGGGGAACTTACCTTTGAAACAGTGATAGCTGCCAAAAGAGCAAGGTATCAGCTAATAATAGGTCAGGTAAAACTCTGGACTGCAACACAGCCATGTCATTACAGAATTTACCCTTGAAATAACTACCAGTTTGTGTAGAGTGTTTTCTGTTTATTATAAATAATTTAATTTTGTAGCCATTGCTTGTAAACCTGCCTACTAATCCTTCAATAGCAGCTCCCACTACATCCTGAAGGGCAGCAACAACCACAATTTGGAGCTGCTTAGTGTGCCCAGGAGAGCACTGGGGTGGCTGCCCAGAGAGGGCTCCTCCCAACTCCAGCATGCACTGCCCCCAGCCCAGCAGGTGGGGTGTTCACTGAAAGGGCACCTTTCTCCTTAGAACTATCAAATTGATACTATCTAATTTCAATTTGAACAGAACTGATGGCACAAAATGGTATGATGAAACTATGTGCAGGACACATTCTAAACATGTACTCCGAGTTGTATTTTAGGAAGGATATTGTTGTATCAGCCAGAATTGTTCTGCCTGTGCCATAGTTTTTATTTGTAATTTAAGGTAAGCTTTTATTGATTCAGTTTTTGCAATAGTGAAAAAAATGTCTACCAGCAAGTAAAAATATAGTGAAAATAGTGTGTACCAGAAAACTAGTAGACACTGCAAGAACCCCTTAACCTCAAAGCATAAGCAGCAAACAATAAACCATCTGAACAGCTGCAGTAAATCATAAATTAAACCTATGGATAACTCATGCCTGTGAGCTCTTCAAACACAGCAAATGTACCACAAACTACAGGAACCACTTGTGTTGGGACAATGTCTGCAGGCCTAGAACACTGCCCTCAACTTCAGACTGCAAAGATGCAATGTTAAAACAGTCAAGTCGGCCTTAAAACGTAGATATTTTAAGCTATTTCAGATAGGTGTTCCACAAGCAGCAAGTTTAACTTGGTAGCAATAAGAACTTGAGAAGCAAGGAGCAAAGCAGAGAAACATTCACATGTTTTAATAGCCTGCAGAAGGTATCACTTCAGCCCATAACAACATCCTGACCCACTGATACACCATCTGGTTTTAGTACATGGTCAACTGAAGGGATGTTATTCTGGTTTAAAGTTTACCGGGTGATTTCAAAAGGTCAGGTTCACAATTCACTGGGTTCCACAAAGGCAACACTTTGAGACTTAACTACTTAACTGATTTCTTGCTACTTCTTTTTGCGTTAGAGCAGGAGCCTTTGCTAAGAACCACCATGCATTTTGTGTGGTTCCTAAATGTCAGCACCTGTATCAGCACCCTCAGGTGAAGCTCTTCATTGTTCTGTAAAGTAGGTCTGGAGAAGAATTATGGGATTCTAGACTCTCACCTTGAAGAAACTTTGCTGTCTAGAGGATGTGAATATATAGGAGTTTTAAGCAAGGCTTGGGGTTTGGTTTTTTATGTAGAGACCATAAATTATGAAATCTCCAACTGGTTTCCAAGTTTTTCACGCAGACAGTGAAACATAAAGCCCCTGCAGCAATTGTAATGTGGCTGTACTTCTCAGGAGAACATTCTTATCTTTTCCTAAAAACAAGATTTTAAAAAGAGGCTCATGGCCAGAATTGTAATTCACTGTAGTTGAGTTTCAAATTGCTGTGTTTGTTTCAGCAGCATTATTTGCAGCACAACTTTTATGCCAAGGAACTATCAAAAGATTTATTTTACCTAGAACACCCAAAAATGACATGAAAGGGACAGGAAGGACTGAGCAGGGACCTCATTCTCAAGCTTTCTGCTGGGGCCACCTCCAACACCAATTTAACAAACAATGACAGTGTTTATCTACCTAATACAAAGATGGCCTGAATCAGATTAGACTTGCTTGTTTCTCTCTCTCTCAGCAGTAAATTGAGTGACAAACGTCCGCAGGCTGTAGAACCAGAGCCAAAAAACCCCACATAAGTGTCTTCAAGAGACACTTTATTGGGTTATTATAAGCAATGCAGATGTTATTTTCTCAAATGAGTCCCTTTGATTTAAGTTGCCTGTATTCCAGCTAGACCTCTTTGCTACGTACCCCTTTCAGGCACAGCAAGCCCCAGTCTGGGCAGCTGGGGCTTCCTTTCCTCAGCATCAGGGCAAGCTGTTGCCTATTGACAGCTGTGTGGCTTCTCTGCCATCTACAGAAACACCTCTCTGGAGCAGTTCCCTTCCAAAACTGCAGACAGTTTGAGGTCTAAGATTAGACACAGAGAGGACAACGTGCCCTCCATTAAGATTCTTGTGGCAAACCTTACAAATAAGAGCATAATGTGGCTTCTTTTTTGACTATTTCTGTCTTTAGCTTCCTGTACTGCTTCCGCTCTAAGCTTCATTTAGAACTGAGGATGAGGGGAGGCCATAGATAGCAGTATCTTATCTAGTAGATCAAGCAATATGTGGGCAAGATTTCCATTAAGGAATGTATCCTTCCATTTCTTTTCACTGTTAGGAAAGGTACCAGGTAATTTGGTGAGAAATAACAGCCACACAGGAAGCTGCTTTTTGTATCTGCTACCTTAAACTGAGTGTTGCTCATGTGTCTGAGGCAGGGACGTCCCCTCCTACAGCTTGTCAAAAGGATTATCCTCCTAATACCACCCCTGTACCTGACCCACCCATGTTTTCTGCCCCAAAGGGAGAGTCTCTTTGCATGTAACGTACGCAGGATCAGATCACAGATATTTGTAGTACTTTAAGAAAGACAAGATGGCTGAGGCATTTTATATTACATTTTTGGCATTAGCGAAACATATAAGCAAAACACATCCAGAAAAAGTCACCTCCTGTACTTGGAAGGTGAAACTGGATAAAAGGAACAAGAAAAGTGTGGTTTGAGGAAGGAAAGAAGATGGATCCAGACTCTTCTCAGTGCTATCAGAAAGGACAAGAGGAAATGGGCCCAGACTGAAGCACAGGAAATTGCATTTGAACATAAGACAACACAAGAGGAAGAAGAGGAGAAAAACCCCACAACTTTTTCTACGCAGAGTGGCCAAGCCCTAGGAGAGGTTGCCCAGAGAGCCTGTAGAACCCCCATCCTTTGAAGATACTAAAAATCCTGAGCAACCTGCTGTAGCTGACCCTGCTTTGGGCAAGGGGCTGGCCCAGGTGATCTCTGGGTCCCAGACAGCCTCAACTATTCTGAGATTGTGAAGTTGGCAAAAAGTCACGGGCCAAGGCCATAACAAGGACTGGTTTTCTTTAGAAAAAAGAGTTCTTATCAAGAAAAAGTGGGCTATGAGTGGTACCCAGTCTTGAAACAGCATTTGCTTACAACACAAACACTGAGTGGAAATGTAAATAAGGGGAGCAGATTAGCTCCATACTGATACTCCTAGACCGGCATTTCGGTTTTCTACTTTATCAGTTTTTATTCCATTAACTTCCCTGAGAGTCTGCTGCATTGTGTCCTTCAAAAAGGTCCCACAGATTAAGTAGCCCTTTGTATTGATGCAATTCTCAAGCGTTCTGCTTCTGTGGGCTGCTTGTCACTGAAGCCTCATCTTTTCCTGTAACTTCCAAGAGTGATAAATCATTCCTGCAAGCTGGATATTATGTTTGTTGTCCTCTAACTTCCAACCAGTCCCATCCCCGAGGCAACCTTAACTCATTCATTCCTAATAAGGTATCTTTAAAACAGGTGGCTAAAAGAAGACGTGCATTTTAGAACAATACAGAAATATTTCAGATGCTTCACATACCTCTTCATCTATATTTACTAGACGTGCCTGTTCCTTTCCAATAGAAATATTTAGGACAAGTCTTAGAAAACTCACTATGGAATTAGATTTGTGCTTAAGTTTTATGCAGACTTGGATAATGTCCAATGCTCCCATTGGGTTAGGGATAGCTCTTCATTTTACCAACTTTTTCATACTAATGGTTTTGTTTCAGATTCCTCTGGATGAAGTACGTATCCCAGCAAAGCATTCTGCCATAAAGGCAGCTGGGCTAATAACAAAGCTGTAGAATAGTTTAGGAACTTTTCTGAACAGAAATCAGAAGGTTTAACTTAAAAATAAAAATGCAGAATTATTTCTGAAGTGTACTGCATCCTCTGTCAGAGCAGAGGGATAACGACCCTGTGTGAGGAGATGTTTCTGGAGCCAGTGGCACCTACTCGGATGCTCTCCTTTGCAGGACCCACTTGACAACACCTCCGCTGCCAGCCCAACCATCCTCCATCACCGATGAGCACACGTGGCAGAGAAACAACACTTACCCCTGGACGTGCCAAGAACTTTTGTTGTCTTAGTTGAAAGCAAGATCAGCCATTACTCCACAGCTCTGACATAGGTATAAGAAGACTCATTACCTCTGGGCAAGGGGAGAGGAAAGAGATGTTTGCCTGGAAACTTGGTCATTAGGAAGCAGGATTTAAGCTTTGGTGTATATACACCCCTTTCTCAGTAATTCCACTGCATGCAGCTTCTCATAAATTAATGCTGTTACCTAACAGTGTTTCTAACTGTAGCCAGACTTTGAGTTGTACTGTTAAAGAAAATTAACTTCAAGAAGTCAGTTACACAATCCACACCAGTTCAGGAAATCACATCATATTGTAGATACAAACAGCCACTGGGCAAACTTGCAGTATATCAGAGCCCTGTAAATGCACCTTGCAGCTAAGTTATATTTTGCTCTAACCTTATTTTGAGAACAAAGTTAGTCAGGTCTTGTTTGGGAAAATTCGGGATGCAAACCTTGCAGGTAGCACCTTCTGAGCCTGAGAAAGGGACGCTCCTTGATGGAGGTGGCATTTGCTTCCACCAGCCCTGTGCCCTGAGATCAGACTGGGGGTGTGAGTCCCAGGAACCACTCACCTGTGCCACCAAATGAGACAATCTTGTGCTGCTGAGCTGCTTGTGTAAAAGCAGCCCTCCTTACACACAGCAATAAGCCAAGAGACCATTTGACACTGACCCAAGTAATATCACCGTGGATTTGAAGCTCCAGCCCGCTGATGGGCATGGTGTTATCACCACACACATTGCTGGGTTGTGCTTTCTCCCCACCCCACTCTCCACAGAGGATGAACTCACAGCCTGTTCAGCTGTTTCAAGATTCAAAACTTCCGGAGCTGGGCTAACCAAGCTTAGATCACATCTCTGAAAAAACTCAGCTATGATTTGGGAAAACTTTTCTTATCCACTAAAAATCATCTGTGGAGGCGTGACTCTCCTCCTTCCCCCACAGACCAACTGATCCAAGACCGCACAGCTGAGTCACTGGCTTGAATCAGCTTTGACACTTCAGGCAAGCTAATTAGGGGTGTGAAAGTCAGCATTTACCACAGTCACTTTTTCATCATTGGTGGCATTGTTTTTGCCAACACTCAGCATGAGCTATTCGCCTTTAACAAGCTTTACTAAGCGATTCCACCCCTTTCGCCCCCCAACCCCTGACTTGGACTCCAGGATTCAGTCTCAGTTTCAGCACAGCAGTCCCCACAGCCGGGACAGCAGGTCCTGCTGAGCCTGTCCAACACCAAAGCTTTGTCACACTGCTAAAGTACACGCAGGAGCAGTGCTGGGGCCTCCAGCTCAGCTGTAGCTGTAGCTGTAGCTCTGGCATCCAGCACTGCAAAAGCCAGCCGTGCCGAGTGCCCAACTCCTGCAAAATCTAATGTGTGGGATCCCAGCAGAAAGCAATTCTGGCAGATACAGCTCTGCTACAGGCACTGGGCTGCCAGTAGGGGTCAAGTAACACAGGCTTACAGCCAAGGGATCTTCTAGAATCACAGTTACATAAATTAAATAATCTGGTGAAATCAGAGAAACCTCTGACAAGTTGGCTCTGGCATTTCAAGACAGCGTCTGTTATTGCTATTACATCTATGGGTTCAGGTTTATTGCTCACTGGAAACAGCTAATCGTTAGCACAGGAAGGTTTGACACACAAAAAAAACCCTAAAACAGCCCAAAACAAAAAACCCCAACCAAACCAAAACCAAGATCCACACACCAAAACAAAACCAAAACCAACCAACCACAAACCACCAAAACCAGAGCAAAGATTGAAATTGAATGGTTTCGGTTTTTGGAACTGTGCATTTCTATAAAGGGATGATAGAAATAACCGTGAG
>JAOQGH010000069.1:23490752-23538660 GCA_025769975.1 Gallinago jamesoni | reverse complement strand
ACTCACACAGCTTTCTCCAGGACAGCTTGCCCAGCCTGGGGGAAGTAGCCTGGCAACCCAAAGACAGGCTATTTGCACATCTATACATCCATCTAGCTGCTCTTTCTGCAATTCTTTGAGGAAACTGAAAACTACCCACAGCAATTAATAGTTAGACTAAAAACTGGAAGAAGTTTTGCCCATTAGGCCCCATCATATGTTCAGTCTTTCACCGCAGTCACTAGGGCTGACCAAAGCGCTGAGCTGCAGGCACAGAACCAGGCTCCTCGAAAAGCCCCCAAGGAGGAGGAGGTGGCACATGGAGCCGACTCAGGTGCCATTTTTGGCAGTGCCTCTCCAAACCCGGCCTGAGAAACGGGAGCAGCGTAGAACAAATGGCACAATAAATGGAATTTGATACTGCAGCAACCGTGCTGCCTAATCCCTAGGCTACACGTCTGTCCTGTCAGGCTTTTTAGGTCATAGATATTTGCATCCCTTGGTATCATTCCTGAATTTTACCTGAAAAGCAGCACAGTTAAAGGAACTGCATTTTACCCTGCCATCATTCAGTTCATTGCACCACAAACTGTATTTGAGTATAAACTGTGTGGATTTTTAGAAAGAAAACCCCCAGGCTTGCTTTGCAGTAACGTTTGTGCCGAACTGAAGAGGCAGGCCTAGAATAGCTGGGTTTGAAAAGGCCAGCACAAGTAGTACTTCCAGTGCAGCTGAAACAAATAATATTTGCTCAGCAAGACATGAGTCCAGGATCTTGGCAGACAGAACTTATTTTCCTCAACCAATTATCAGGGTTCTTTTTTAAAATGGAATTAAGAGGTCATCTTCCAACCAGTGAGCGCCACTGAACGCAGCTCCCCCGAAACAGGAGCCTTGCTTGAGAGAGTCATTTACGCTACCATATTTTCACTGTATTTCAGAAGTTTGGAAAAACTTCTGAAGAGAGTATTCCCGGACTCTGTTTGCTAATGCCCGGAGGCAGATTTTCTTCTCGCTGTTGACTCTCATATAAGCATCGAGGCATCATGAGTTTTTCCAGGCTGGTGTATCCAGTTGCCTTCTTGTTTGCTTATGCAGGTGCTTTACGTAACAGCCCCAATCCGGCTGACGCTTTCAGAAAGCAGCTGCGGCACAGGCAGCACTGTAAGAGGTCACCACTAACAGCTTTGTTGACCTCAAAGAGCACAAGAAAACAAGTCGCACGCTCTCTAATATTCCAGCAAATCGAAGCATTCAAATTGTGTTACAACTTACCGTTGCTGATAAGAACACCCTGATGAGCAACACCCCAAAACTCAAAAGGGATCAAATGCGCCAAAATGTAAAACGACACACTAAAATGGGGAGATGGGGGAGACGGCACCAAAACTGTTTTCCATCTAGTGCTACAGTCATGCTTAGTCCTGAGTCTGACCAACGGAGCTGAGCAGGTGCTTAATTCAAAGTTCTGATATTAAAAAAGGAAATTATCAAGAAAAATCTGAACTTACATTATTTACAAGAGAAACCCACAAAGAAGGTCCAGCTGTCCATCCCAAGCTTAAACTCTCCCTTTGAATCAGGTCTGCAGACCTTCTGCCATTTTCAGCCAAAGCGACCCTCTAGCAGGAAGGCCTGTCAGCAAACTTCTGTAAGGAGACTCTCTCAGAAGCAAATAATGGTTTAAAGACCCTCCAAACCAGCTCAGTTTTCTTTCAACCAACCAAAGATGCAGCCTTCACCTCTTAAGTACCTGACTAGATGAGCCCAGCTGGAAACTTATTTTCCTGCCACAGGAAGGGAGAACTTTCTCCCAGGACTTAACTCCTTCTTTGCCTGATGAAGGATGAAACTTTACAAACGGCTTCTCTTTTATGCCAGTAACTACGCTACGCCCACCAGCCCGCAGAAGAGAAAGCTCAAGGAAGATGTGTATGAATATCTGATGGGAGGGAGTGAAGAGGACAGAGCCAGACTCTTCTCAGGGGTATCCAGGGAGAGGATAGGAGGCAATGAGCACAAACTGAAATACAGGAAATTCCACTTAAGCAGAAAGAAAACCTTTTCTTTCTCCATAGGAGTACACCTGTGAAGAGACCTTCAGTCCCAAGAACTAAAAATGTGATGTGGATGAGCGATGAGCCTCTGCCCTCCTTTGGGAGACGTCATGCAATAACCAACTAAATAGGCTTCATTTTTTGCAGCTACTGATTCTTCCTTGAAGTCACAGTTTTTAATTTCACTTCTCCCCACTTCCTTTAGCTTTTCCCATAGAGTCAGTTTTCCCAAATTCAAGGGTACAAGTGTCAGTGCATCACCTGCAGCTGTGCAGTGTGTCAGTACATTTAATTCTTTCCTTTAGCACAAAGGTATTATTATTCCATTTGATTTTAATCAGCTTCTGGGAATATACCCAGTCATTCTCCTGTGCAAGGTGTCCTTTGTACAAGGATTCTGTTTTTAGAAGCACCTCACGTGAGCTGGATGAAGGATTAGCAGGGGGTATTTCCGAGCACTGGTGGTCACAGTTACCATCCTTTGGGCTTTCTCTGCTATCAGAAGAGAAAAAGGAAAAAAAAAATCCATCCTGCGGCACTTCAGTCTGAAGCAGAATCAAATGATTCAGTGGCCAAGCAATACCAGAACCTCCCATGAACAGCCCCCATGATTTACAGGCAATTGAACTCTTGCCAGAACAGGGCAGGGGGAGGATCTGCTACAGATCTTTCTGAAAGAGCTTTTAAGCTGCAGATTTGGCACCGGGGAGGCCCTGTTTCTACAGCCTCACAGGGAACACAAAAGAAAGCCTTCCTTTTCTGTGCCCCACGCCTGTGTGGATTGCTCCTCCATTAAGGCTTATCTACCTTTGACATAATGAAGCCTGCAACTTAATCAAGGGAGGCAGCAACAGGCCTGGACTTTGAAGAGTTTCTGTCTCCTCCTACTTGCACAGCTGCAATTTCTACAAGTTTATTTGTTATACCTAGCCCCCCCTCGTCCATCTCAACAGGGAAAAAAAAATATATATTTAAAATAAAAAAAAGGGAAGGTGGTCTCTAGCATGCAGGAGCTCTACACCTTTGTGTTTCTCGTAGTGTTAAAGCAAGAGCCTCAGTCCCCCTCCATTTGCTGGTACAGGACAGAGAAAGATCATCCTAGTTTTATCACAACAACTTGAACAAGGTACGCAGCAAGTCACGAGTTGAAGCAGGAATTCAACCCAGAGATTCCAAACTATCTTTTGCCCTTGGCGTATTGATAGATTACCCTATCTGCTTCAGTTGGAGAAAGGATGCGATCGCTGAACTGGTGAGGGTTATAGCTCCAGGGTACATTCCTGGCCGAAACACAGTCACCTGGCAACTTCATCCTGACAGCGGTGAGCTCAGCCGCAGGAAGGAAGGGTAAATGAGGATGCTAAGTGTGCCCAAGCAGTCACCCGCGCCACAGCGACTCCAGGCAGGAGCCACCACCCTGTTGACAGTGTAGGTCTGTGGAGAGAGAATGAGCCACATCTGCAGTGGCTTTCAACTGCTGCTCAGAAGCTGATCTTGTTATCCTCAACACAAGCTTACACCTGCTTTGGGAGTCCAAATCCTCCACCCTCCTTGTAGGAGAAAAGCTGATTCCTAAACAAACTCTACATATCTCTCTCTCCCACTCCCTGAACACAGGACACATTAAAACGTTCATTTATGTAAATACTGTCAAAATGGCCTATTTAACTGCTGTAGTACCTGGGAGCTGCAACAGAGTTCAGCACCCACTGTGTGCACTTACTGTGTACCTGCTCAGGGACCAGAGCAAGTGAAAAACAACCCTCCCATGCCCCGAGAGCCATAAACAAGAACAGCTTGGACTTGGTAACTGCCTCATCCTTTATCCTAAAGGCAAACTAGCCCTTCTGCCCTCCTCTCCCATTCCACAAGCAGAAGGTCTGCTCCACAGCCACCTTTTGATTTAACAGCAAATGCCTCACAGTTTGAAGTGTTAAGCAGCAAAATAAGGCACAACAGCATGAGAGTAATACCAAAATACAGTGCTTTAAAGCATTAAAGCATCCTTTAAAAAAAAGAAGAAAAAAAAAATCAACTCAAAACTTTATTTAGTACAAAAGTTTCAGAAGACAAAATTAGTCTGTTTGAATTTGTGAAGTATTACACTGACAACATACTCATTAAAGACAATTCCCGTTCTCCTAAAGTATAATCCCGTTTCATACTGCACCCTTTGTTCATTGCTTTCATCCTCACAGAGAATCTGTAAAGCTCTTCTTCTGCAATGCCATCAAAAAAGAAGTCCTCATTGAAGATGGGATTTCTGCTTCTCTTTATGACAGTGCTTCTCTGCTTCTGTGCTTTCCCTGGCACCAGGGAGAAGGTGATACAGCAGTTTATGTTTTTAGGCTCTACAGAGTCATCATACAAACCCTCTGCACTGATCAGCCGGATCCGCAGCCTTTGGTTTTCTGAGCAGTATTCAGCTGACAGCCTCAACACGCCTCCCTTGTCCATCACCACCGTGCTCTCTCCCACTAGTCTCTCCCGGCTGCGGGTGAGGTCCAGGGGGAAGATGGGAGAGCAGGACACGCTACAGCTACGGGCGGCAATCAGCCCCTCTGAGGCCCGCCTGATGGCACTGGGACTGTTATCAGTAGAGCTGCTCTCCTCTGTAGAGAGGGAATTGTTTCTGGCCACGCTGCATTTGTTCTTGGCTTTCAGTGCCCGGCAGAGCAACCCCTCCTGGCTTTGTGTTTTGATCAGGGAGCAGGATCTGGGAGGCGACCTGTTGAGAAGCGGAGAGCTGAAAGGAGAGGAATCGCTGGAGGAGGCAGTATCGCTGTCACACGCGCCTTGCCTGTGCAGGGAGAGATGCTTGGGAGGCAGCCTCACAGAAGCAAAGCTGATAGCAATGGGATTGGACATGCTCCCTTTGCCACTGAATGTGTTCGCTCTGGATCGAGACAGCATCAGGCTGGGCAAAGCACCACGTGGGTCACCATGGAAGATGGACTCCTTTCTCCTGGTGTGGGGACTCTCCAGCAAAGTGCAGAAGCCGTAGGAAGTGGGGGCTCGGGGAAAGTGAGGCAGGGAGAGCGCCGCTTGGGACTGTGGGTCCGAGTTAGTGCTTTCTTCCTCCAGGGCTGGGATCTCTTCAGCACTTTCCACCTGAATGAGATGTGGCAAAGAAGAGCTGGGGCCGTAGTCAGAAGAATTAAGGACTGCATCCTCTGAACTGCGGTGCTGGCGGGAGCCAGTGTCCTTAACGGGGCCAGAGCTGCTCAGCCTGGGGGGAATGCAGAACTCCGGGATCCTGTCAGGGGTGAGCACGTTAGGAAAAGCAGCAGCTCCCAGTCGGGCTTTCTCAGGCAGATTTTGGGCAGGCGGCAGGCCCAGGAAGGAGGAGCTAGAGAGGTTTCCAGTTTCGTGTGATGTTCTGATCTTCTCAAGGAACCACATCACTGCAGCTGGGCAGGAGTTCCTCAAAGGGAAAGAGCCTGAAGAACAAATCCACCTGCAGACACACAGAGATGCAAAAGTACATTAACACCCTTCTTGGACACACTGCCGCCAAGCGAGGCACAGAAGGTGCCCCTCAAGGCTGGACTGGCAGAAGCCCAGTCAATCCACAGGGTCTGAACAGGCTCTGCCCGGCACGCTTCCTTAGCAAAGCCAAACGGAGCTCGCCACGAGAACAGGACCAAGCCACTAAATTAAACCGTGTCCCCCCCACCAGGGGAAAGGCGTCCCTCCTCGGACAAACCCCACCGTGTCTCTCGCTTAGCGGAGGACGTACCTTGCCGAAGCGGCAGCCAGCCGTTCTCTCCGGTAGCCCTGGCTGGCTGCTCACCGGCGCCGGGCACCCTGGGCGGCTGCAGGCGGACACCCCGCCGCCCGCCCGGGGCCGCCCCTTTTCTAGCGGCGCCGGGCGCCTCCCACCCGCACTGCCGGCGGGGGGGGCGGGGAGGGCGCCCCCCGGCCACGGGAGGAACCTGCAAAATGAGCCTTTGGCGGAAAAGCGCTGTTTGATGAAGGCCCCCGGGGAGCAGCCGGGACGGGGCTGCCCCCTCGCAGGGGTGGCCGAAGCCACCCGTACCCCAAGCAGCCCCTCCTCCGTCCCCCCGCTTCCCGTTTCTTTTTGATTCGGGTCTATTTACGGAGGCGTCCCGAGGTGCTTGGAGATTAACTAACAAACCCAGGACAAAGGCAGAATTGTTCCCGTGCTTTTTTCTTCTGGGGATCCTGGCAGGTGTCCAGCATTAGAGCTGTAGGAAGTGGGGACTGTGGTTTTTCAAGTCCGTTTGAAAAGATCTTCGCTGCTTGCTTTTCTGCGTCTGGATTACTACCCCCTTTTCCCACCACCACCACCCCCTCCTCATTATCCACAAAGAACATGGGGGGGCCAAACCCTGCCCCAGTGCCCTCTCACGGGGACCGGGCAACAGCGGGAAGAGGAACGCAGATGCGGGGAGAAGAAAGACAAGGCAGAAAATACTTTGCCAAGTCACCTGGAAATGGAGTGTGTCAAAAGCACAGGCACGCGTGACGCTCACCAGACGCTGCACAGAGCCAGGTGGGATCTGTCAGCTTTCCCATCATGGTTCTGCAACGCAGCAGAGCTTGAATGGACCCCTGCGAACTCCCAGCAATTATTCTGCAGGTTGCGATAGGAACCTTAATTGCCAAGCCCAGAAGGCCTGGGTTTGGCTAAACACTCAACTGAAGCTGTGTTCCTGTAACACAGCCACAGCAGGCAAAGCATTCTCTGTCTTTCCCTTTCCCGCTAAAGAGCTAAAGTTCACGTTTACTGAGCGCTTGAGATAGGCAAGATGTGCTCAGAGAAAACAAATCAAGTAGGTTACAGGGGCAGGGAACGTTTTGAACCTGTTGAAAGATTTAGCTGGGAACATACAGGTTCTGGGGCTGAGCCTTGCCTCCCTCCTGCTTGTTTTACACCAGTTAAGCTTCACTTTCATAATAATCCTCTAGTGATTCCAATCAGAGAGAATTCTTTCTGCCGTGCTTTTTAAAAGCGTTCAGGACACTCCAAAGGTCCTAGCAACATTTCAGTTGTCAGTGCTTTTGCAGGTTACTTTAAATGGATTCACTTGCTGCGAGTGGGACTCAAGTAATCTCCAATCTAATTTAGAAGCTTCCAGAGAGGGTTGGTGCTTTCCCCAGCTAATGAGACTTTTAAGCAGCATGGTAAGAGGAGCCTTGGGGATGCTCTCCTTTGGGAAGCAGAACGTGCACCACATAGCTGTTATGCCTTCAGACCAAGCAATACAACACTATACATCATGCACTATACATTATGAAGCTTCCAAAGAGTGAACGAGTTTTGTCACAATATATACACCTCTGCTTTTAATGCCGAGGAAATAATTGATTCTAAAAATATAGGAAAATTAAGGAAATGAAGCTATATAGTGGAAACCTTATTACCTCCAGTAACAATTGACAGAAGTAGTTCAGATACGTAATCATGGGAATCAGCCTCAGGTATACCAAGTCCACAGCTAGCATCAGGCAGTGGTAAAATAAAGTGGCTACCCTGTTTTGGGTACTTCATTTCCATTTGGTCTCTTAAGGCTTCCTCTACAGTTAGTGAAAAAAGCTAGGTTTTTTCCAGAGGGCGATACAGAGTCTCCTGATCCCAGTTGCCTCTCTCCCTCTGGTGCCTGCAAAGAGTGAGCAGGTGCCTATCATGGGGAGGTTCACATCCTCCCCTTCCTAATAAAGCCCGCACTTTATAGCCATTTAGCAGATTGCTGATGTGCTGGGAATTCAGCAACACTTAAGGACTTGTACATCCCCCATGGAAATAGGCACTCAAATGTATGATTACCGGTTTAGTTTCCTGTGTTCAAAACGGGTTCTCTTTCCTTGATTAGCTTCAGAGAATAATTAAAATACGCTGCCAAAAGGGCTTCCTGTTTCTAAAAAAAAAAAAAAAAAAAGTGTCTGCAATAAACCACTTTTAAACCGGAAGGGATATAGGGATATAATTTGTGGCAATGCTTTATTACAACTCTTGTACCAAGTAAAAGGTGAAACTCTGGGATTGAGCCAGGGGCTGGAAAAGCGGTGACAAAGGGAAGTGTCCTACCCGAGCGACACGCCACGAAGTCTGTATTTTCCCTTCACGTGTTGCACTGATCTTATTTCTCTACTGCCTTTCTGACTTCACTCGGCAGAATGACCCGGCTGGGGAAATGTCCCACTGTCCCTTCTCCCGCCGGGCTGAGCCGCGGGGACTGGGCCAGGAGCCGGGGCGGCGGGGGGGGGGCGGCCACCGCGGGCCCCGGGCACCACCTGCCGGCCGCGCCTCTGCGGGGAGGCCAAGGCTGCGGTACGGAAGGGGTTTGGGCAGGTTATCGAGTCGGAATCAGCCAAACCGTGCTGGAAACCAAGCCTGCCAGATCCCTGGAAAGCTTTCCATTCTTGTTTAACTGAGCTGATGTAAGTTTTTAATTCAGTGTTTAGTTTACAAGTTATTTTATTCTTCTGCAAATAATAGCTATGTCCTGTCCTGGTTATTGATCAAAAAAAAGTATAGTTCTATAAGCTCCTGAGCATAGGGATGTTGTGTATACAGACACAGACCCTGCTGTAGCATATTTCATCATTACCCTGTAAAACTGCAACACCTGTCCAGTGCAACTATTTATGGTAGAAGACATCTCTACCTGGAATAATTACACACATTCAGAACTGTTTTTTCCATCTCCATCACTGACACTGACTGGTTCAAGTGGCTGGAAGTGCAAGGGGAAACCTTTCACTCCAGTCAGTGGTTTACAGCGGGTAAAAGCTGGAGGTTCTTAGGAGCTGACAACCTTTGGATGATGTACACCAGGGGAGGTGAGCCCTTCTCATCCAGCCAAGATGAGTGGGAAGATAAAAAAGAAAAACTTCTGGCCCTGCTGGGAAAGGGGGAGGTGTGGAGACAGGCATGGATGAGACAGACATAACAGCTTGCCATCCTTAAAGAAACAGAAAAGCCTCAGTGCATTATATGACCTAAAATATGCAAAATTTCCACAGGCTTCTGTGAGAATAAAAAAGCTTTTATTCAAAAAGCTAAAAAAACCAGCAGCAATTCAGCTGTAGTTTCATGAAAAAACCTTCAACCAACTGAGAGGCACTTAGAGTTTGCTGGGTTTTTTTAATTAGAGATTGATATCATGAAGAAGTTTATAGCACGTTGATGCGTTTCTGTCATTTTGACAAAGGCCAAAGGTACCTGTTAGCAGTCTGCTCACCACTTCTTGCCTAAATCAAGTCATTCTGCATTGATCGTAGGTTAGTACAAAGTAGGCAGAGGTGGTCAGCAAATCTAATCTGAAACCTTTATCTTTCTTATTTTGTATCCTATAGCAGCTTATATTTTACCTGATCAAAGGCAAATTTCTGTATAGCTTTACAAGAAGTGTCAATGCTCCTTTAAATGAACAAAAAAAAAGAACAGTTGCTCAAGTGCTGCTTGGCACCAAGGGCACAGGAGTGGCCGGGCTCTTTAGACACTTTGGGACTTTATGCAAAGCGTCTCGAGTACCTTGTGGGCAGTGGTATGAACTGGAAAAATCGAAAGGTATGAACTGAAGAATTCATTCTTTCTGGCACATTACATGGTCCTGTGATGAGAAGCTGATATTTGTCATGCAAAATCCAAGAAGGTCATGCTGCCCTGAATCCCACTGCCACTGAAGTCACCAAAAAAAAAAATAATTGCTCAGTCTTAAGTATAGGACTATAATATAATACCAATACTAACTGTATCTGGCCTTAAATGCCTTTCCATGTTTACAATGGTAATACACACAATTCCAGGCACTATCTACTTTATGTCTATTTCAAATCTGAAAACATATTGTCATTGTTTTGTCTATGTGATGCTAAATTTCTTTTCCCTGCATGCTTTTTAAGGGTTTTTTCCTGCACGCATTCCAGGTTTTAAGACCCCATAGTGCTAAATCCAGCTTCCAGCATGAAATATACTTCAGATAAAGCATGGTGTCCAAGGACTATAAGATTTGGATGCCATTTATGGAAAAGCCAGTCTAGCATTTTAACCAGTTAAAGAAAGATTTTCCCCTACAACAAATTTAATGCCCAGGCGTAGAGGAGCTGCTCTGTTTTCTCTGTGACACATTTTAACATGAAGGTAGAGTGTAACTTTCACAAAGAGCAATTCCCATGCTCTAGCTGTGTAATGAAACCCTCTCACCAGGCATGAATATGTATAAAGCTGGCAGAAAACACGTAATCACTCTAATGAAAAGGGGAATTAAGTCTTTCTTGCATTTTCTGTGTTCAAGCAACCTACTGGTAACAAGAATCATCCTTTCTGGAACTGCTGTTCTCTAAAGTTTAAATGGCATCATATGGGAAACATTTTGTTCCATTCTTGCAAACATGAATATGAGTTTGTTTATAAACATTCACCAGTAAATAACAAATTTCTGGTCAGCCTCATTCTTTATTTCCTGCCCAATCAGCTTGTTTGATTACATTGCTGCTGGTGTATGAGATTGTTTAGTACTGATTTTATTTTGAAAGATAAAAAAAAGACAACGCTTTCTCCAAAATACACCTACTTCACTTATCAACAGAAATAATCAGAAATAGATTTTTGCTAGATTTTATTCTACCCGTGAAGCAAAAAAACCAATATAGTGTTTTAGTGCTCAAGCTTAGTTCTATAACCACGACTAACAAGAGAGAGCACTCTTGGCATAGAGCAAGTCCTACTATAAAAAGGAGCGGTCACAAAGAAAAGCAGATCACAGCTCTGATTGGCTTGACTGAATACCTAAAGGTAACTGCTGGATGATAAAACTAATTCTTGTCATTGCCCTTCCCCATGAAAATAGTCTAAAGTTTTGACTTAAGTGAACAGCATTGATTTAAGCGCCTACAGTCATCAAAGCCTAAAGCCAGGGTTACTTTTGAGGGCAAATAGCTTTTTCAGTATTCCCTATCCAATTATAAAGTCAGTACATTTTCAGACCAACAGGATAAGGAGACTCTGGATACACATAGTCTCTTCTGTGGGTCAGTTGCATGCCTCTGGAAACAGTCAGGTGGGTCATGACACCTGAATCCAGGTAAAACACAAAGAAACAGAAAGTTTTGGGGCTACAGAGAATCATAGAATGATATGGGGTTGGAAGGGACCACTGGAGATTATCTAGTCCAACACCCCCCACCAGAGTGGGTCTGCCTAGAGCACGTTGCACAGGAACTTGTCCGGGTGGGTTTTGAATACCTCCAGACAAGGAGACTCCACCACCTCTCTGGGCAGCCTCTTCCAGTGCTCACATCATGGCACTGAACACACACATCATAGAAAGCATTATACATATATAGCAGCTTCATGGATTTTACTCAAGAAGAAATCAAAACTTAATGCCAAATAGTCAATGAACTGGAGCAATATGCTTCTACAATGTAGCAGGTTATCAGGCTTGTCTTTGTCCAGTGAAAGTAAAAAAAAAAAAAATCACAGGAAAGTATTTATGAAATATTCCTGGAGAGAGCTGGAAACATAGAATAGTCTTGTAAAATGCCAATAAGAAACTGAAACTCAGTCTAGGGTGCAGCAGTATTGCGGAGAAAAGACCTCAACATTTTTTTTCTGGAACATAATGCTGCAACTACCTTGTCTTGGGACCTACAGAATTACCCAGATTCAAATGGTATTTGTTGTTCAAGTTTCTTATTAGCAGAGTTACAGTTTTCTGTTGTTTTAATGACAGCGTTTCTAATTGGATTGATAGGGTTTTTTTCTGCTCGCTGTTCCAGCAATAACACCACAGCCAGCATGGCACTACTGATAAGCAGTACAATGGACTAGAGACCTGTTACATACAAAGATCACGTCAGACATTAATGGAAATAGAAGATGCATCTTTCCTGCCAGTAGCGTATAAAGAACTCAAGACTGCCCAGAACTTCTTCAAGCAGACTCGTAACACTGTAGGAAAGAATGGAAGCGGAAAAATATTTTAAAGGCTATCAGGATCATGAAATATATCACACAACAGGTAATTCATGATCTACATTTCCCATGCTTGGAGTGAGATGAGCTCCACCACTCAGTTCAGCCAATTACCTGGAAAAGCAAGCTTCTGCACACAGCCAGCCAGGATAAAATTCAGCAGCAAGGTGGATTTTGGGTTTAGCAGACACTTGATTGGCAGTTTAGGTAAGCTGATGAAAGGATCCTAAAGAAGGCTGGAACTGGCCTGAGAATAGAAGAGAGGGAGATTATTTAATTGAAAGAAATACGATGGGCAGAATGACTCTGCTTATTCTGGGGGGGGAAAAAAAAAGGGGGGGGGGTAGTTCCAGGGGGACTTGGAAGTCTGTTGCACTGCTCCAGCTTGGAAGTAAGAGGAATATGTGACTCTCAGTCAAGTCTTGGCAAATCGCTGCCCCTTCAGTCACTTGCTGTAACTAAATCTTAAACTTCAAAAGGGAAAAGGACTCGGGGACTCAGAAGAAGACTGCTGGTGCCCCTCTATCTGTGAGGCCACTGTTATGAAGGGTGACAGTAAAGTGGTCTTTCACCAGTGAATTAATATCATCAGTATGGTTAAAGGATGTCTGATGGGGAAGATAATTTCAGAGTTCTGTAACTATAGACATTCACTCAGTCTGACAGGCCAGTTATAAGATCACAGCCAGGTTATGCAGGCGCAGACAAAGAGAGGAAACTGAGTTTCCTCTAAACAGAGATTTACATTCCATAGATTGCTCTGCAAGTGCCCTTGATCTACATTCTTGAAGCCATAGCAGTAGCAGAGGTGTGTAGATTGGCCATGCATTCAGCCTGTCAGACCCCAGAACACCAAAGCCACAGACGAACAGGGAGAAGACAACGGTGTGTTGTTGAGACACACACCAAGAGAGACACACAGACAGAGACAGAAGAGATAGAGCATTCTGGGTTATGTTATGGTTCTTCTTGAACACCTGAGCAGTGATGGTTTAACATCAGTAGCTAGAGCTAGTGAGCACAATTTAGTCACACTGTTGCAGTAGATCAGGATGTAGTGGCTTACCTTTAAAAGCAGCAGCCCTGAAAGCAAGCGTAAAATGCTTTTTTCTGGTCTGTCTGGTGGGATTTAGGGTACAACTGTTTTTACAAACAGAGGCTTCAGAGCTTCTCCAGCTTTTTAAACAACCCTCTGGTGTATTCTGTCAATGCAGAACTGGAGAAGAAAAGGGAAAAGTTGATGTTTTGACATCAAGCAAATGTAGTTGTGAAAAGAACATAAAAATACTCTCCCTAAAGGGTAGATATATTTCATCTTGAATTTAGAGGATAAACTAGTGATTTTTCCCCAAATCTCTCTTGAACAGCATTAGAGGACAAGCAAACATGGGTGGGAGTAAACCTTGTAGCAAGACAAGAAACACTTATCCAAGGGACAAGTGTATAAAGTGCCTTGTTAGTAGATGTTTGACATAAGTTTCATAGGGCTGAACACATAAAAGCCTAAAAATTCCTATGATGTTTCCCAGGAGTTGTAGCTCTGTATTGCATACTCTGTGTTTCTTTCAAGAACTCTAGAATATGGTGAAACCAGACCCAGAACTGCCCCCAGCCCTATGTGGTCAGGTCACTCTTCTGTTGTGGAAGACTTACTTCTTATTGGGAAAACAGCCTGGGCTTTCAGGCTAAGTCTCTAAGATGTGAATGTTTTATGATTTCTGGAAAAGGACATCTGACACGGGTGGGAGGGTCATGCTGCAGGCCACTCCATTGGCACATTGTAGATTCAAGTGACTGCAACGTGATCAACACCTCTAAAAGTGATAAAAGAGCTTTCCTTCCTGAAACCTGGATCCCTTGTCTTCCATTGAGTTCAACTTGGATTGCTTGTTCCTCCAATACATACATCTATCCTGATTTCAGGGCAGACTTCTCTCCACTAAGCCAGGGAAATTCTCCTAAGGATTTTCTGAAAAAAAGTCCACCAAGCAGATTAGCTATTTCCACAGGGATATGCTGTGTTACAGCAGTAATGTCCACCATTCATCTCATGGCTTTGTAGAGTTACCGTGCTATGGCTTGTAGCAGGATATACCCCAGTTAATGAAATTTTAGAATTATAGCTTATATTTTCCTCAAGGTAAAAATAAAATCAGGCCGTGCAACTTTATAATTTATAGAATAGAATATTTCAGTTGGAAGGTACCTACAGCGATCATCCAGTCCAACTACCTGACCACTTCAGGGCTGATCAAAAGTTAAAGCATGTTATTAAGGGCCTTAATCAAATGCCTTTTAAACACTGATAGGCTTGGGGCATTGACCACCTCTTTAGGAAGCTCTGTTCCGGTGTTTGATCATCCACTCAGTAAAGAAATGCTTCCTAATGCCTAGCCTAAACCTCCCCTGGCACAGCTTTGACCATTCCCACATGTCTTATCACTGGATACCAGGGAGATCAGCACCTCCCTCTCCACTTACCCTCCTCAGGAAGCTGTAGAGAGCACTGAGGTCACCCCCTCAGCCTCCTTCTCTCCAAACTAGACAAGCCCAAAGTCCTTCGCCATTCCTCATCTGTGAAGAATTGTTCATTTCAGATTCCTTGCTTAGAAAGCATAAATATCAAAGCACTTCACACAACTATGTCTGTTCTGGTAGCCTCAATAGAAGAACATCTTCTGCACTTTGGTCCCACGCTTAATGTAGTCTAGTTTCATGGTAATTATCATGAATCCTAAATTAATTTGTTGCATATAAATGTTATATGGTTATATGCATATAAATGGTTATATTGACACCTGTAAGGTGAATAACACGCATAATACAAAGACTAGCTTCTCTCAGTCTTTTTGTGTTCTAAGTAAATTTAAATATGAAAGCTTAAAAATAAATATAATCTTTATTTTCAACTAAAAATGAGGCTTTGTAAAGAGACATGTTTCCACAAAACTTAAATTCAGTAAGGATCACTTCTACCAAGGTTAAAGAGCGAGAGAGAATTAAACAGCTTTAGTTCCCTAGTATGCAGTCCTGACACTATGCTTGGCCACAGAAGGAATGTATTTCCACTGTTTCCACATAAATACATTTATGTCCATTCTCAAAAGGTCAAATTTTAGAAAAGCTATGATATATACCAATTTTTTGTCATTTTATATATTGTTTTATTCCTTAAAAAAATAAAAATCCTTTGAGTCAGCAAATAAACATTTAACTACTACTACTACCTTAACCAGCCATTACATCACTAGGTATCATTTGATTAATTTCTAGGATTTAGACACCACATGCCATGGCCCACAACTTGCACAAAGAGCAATATTTAGAGTTTTCTCTGCAACTGTGCCATAACTAGCTCCAATAGTTACACAGAAACCAGCAACAAGGGGATTTTGACTTACAAAAGTATGTTGAGGTTAATCTACGCACTGCAAAACACTTACTGGCAGGTTTTATTAAACAAGTAGTTCTTAAGAACCTTTTCCCTCTGCCCAGACACACACAAGAGTCCTTCCCCAAAGAGCACAGATCAGAAACAACCTTAAACTGAAAAGAGAGGAAGGATTAGTGCTCCAAACCTCCTGAAATAGATGTTCTCAGGGCTTCCCAGCTGGTTGCATTCTGTCCTGCAGGTACAGTACGTTTGAAGCTTAAATGCACCAGACGACACTGCTGTGTTGAAGCAGCAACCTACTAGTACAAACAAGGCTCATGAGAATGAACAAGGCAGCAAGCCAAGGACATTTCAAAAAGGATAACTCACCTTGTCAAAACATGCTAGATCTTGATTCAGAGTGTTTAACACTTTAAAACCAGATGTGTTGGCAGACATCACTTCCCTGTATTCCCCATGCCATGAGCTACAAAGACCGAGGTGTCACTGAAGGAGGAGAGTTTAACAACAACTGCAGTTGCCGCAGGCCACGCTCTCATCCTGCGACGGGCTGTGAGAGCCCAAAAGCACAGTGCAGCTCCGAGGAGTCATGTGTGGAGGCTCTTCTCCACGTGTTCCTCCCTTGGGCGCAGCCCAGCCCCGTTCCTGAGGCAACAGGAGCAGGAGGGAGTCACTCTCCAGTTCTAGGTGGGGAATTCTGCTGCAAGAATTGTCAGATACAGGGATCCTATGCTGGGTGTGTGAAGTGTGTAAGAACAGCAGCCTCCAGCTGACTTCCTCCTCTCCAGATCACATACAGTTAATCTGTAGACCCCTGCAGAAACATTTTCTGAAATGAGAATGTTCCACATTTTTCCTTTCCATTTAAAAAAAACAGGGCCTACTACAGCCCTGTTTGATCCTGCAAAGCTTCATAAAGATGATCTGTTGTTACCCCCCTTATCACAGTTACCCAAAGAATATTTGGAGAACAAAAGTCATGGAATGTCAGGGAGGGGGGGAATCCATTAATGAAACTGATACCAGCAAGAAGAATCTGATTCCAGGAGCCAATGCAAAGACTCCTGTAGTATCCAGGCAACTTTGGGAAAAAGGCTCAGAATTTTGTGGAGGTGCTGGTTTTGATCTTGGGGAGCAGAGAGGATGAAAACCGTCAGTGATAGTTTAGTCACCTTGGAATTGATTGTCTGAAGTTTAATTTAAAAGAAAATCAGCAAAGTCACAGGATACTCTAATTATACCCTGGGACAAAGAAGAAGCTTTGATGGATTTTGTGACTCACACACACAGAGCATTAAATATCCACCATTAATGGTTTACAGGCAGAGAAGTGTAGCAAAGTAGGATAAAAGTGCTTGGAAAACAACACCAGCTCACAGCAGTGAGTAGAAAGAGTGTGAGAAAGGCAAGGATTTTCTTTGACAAAATTCCTTCCAAGTCAGGGAATCCAAAGGCATGAGAAAACAAACACTTTAACTACTGGTCCCAAACACAAAGAGTTTAAACATATGGCCAGATATTACTATATAAAGAAAAACAATCTGAAGTTATTGCTGTCACACACATATTCCCACTGGGTAAAGTAGAAATAGGCTCACGTGACCATAACAGATTCTCTGGCACTTTGTAAAAATTGTTACATGGTGAGGAACTTCGTTTAAGTGGGGAGGACGAAATTATACTCTTTATTGTTTAGCTATCTCATCCTCTTTCATTCCCTTAGGCAAGCCTTAAGTTTGAATCCAGTCTCAGCCTCCCTCCCTCTTCCCCCAGGGCCAGCAGACTCCTGCTGGAGCAGGCAATGCGGAACACATGGCACTTATGTGCTGGGAAACTCCTCCATCCCAAACTCTTAAGAGAACACAGGCTGCGATTTACTTTGCAGCACATGTTTCACTTGAGGCTTCACACTACACAAAACCATGGCAAAACCTAATACTACAGCTGTTGGGACACTTGTGGGCTTTTTACTACCCATGCATGTAAAGTTAAAGATGCTTTCCTCTGTTTTCTAGCACTCAAATATCTTCTGCCACTTATTTTGTCTCAATTAAAATAACAAATACAATGAAAGCACTGGAAAATGCTGCTTCTTGCACCAGTCTTGTAAGCAGCTGCATGGACAGAAGATATCAGGGAATACATTTTCCAGGCCATAGTTGCGGGAAACACAGCTCTTCCATCACCATCAACAACGCCATCCTCTGAGCTGAGTGTGAAACCAGACAGGTGATCCAGCCGGTTCTGTATTTTCCTCCCACCTGAATAAATGATAAAAGAAACTTCCTGGGCAGCAGTCTTGTTCTATCCCTCATCATTTATATGCAGATGATGAGTCGTATAAATACAGGGAGTGCATGGGCCAGCCCTTCCCAGGTTCTCTGGGACTAAAAACACCTGAAAGATGCTATTTCACTTTCACAGAGAAAATCCCATGTCTGGCCTCCAGGACAGAGATTGCTTTTTGTTTCTGTGCCAGAGCAGTGCCTGCCCCATTGGCACTCCTCAGATGGAGTAGGGCCAGGATCAGAAAGCCATCAACTCATTCCTGCTGCTTTTAATGAAGCAGAACTCATCAGCAAACTGAAGGCCAGCAAATGGCACAGGCACTAATAAACATAGTAGTCTGACTTTCACTATTCCTAATATTGAGCTGCATAGCAGCAGCACCCTCACTCTGTGCTGGTTGCTCTCATTTGCTATTTACTGGGGTCAGCTGAAGTTGGGAAGAACAACCAATCTTACATAATTAAAATATTATACTCTGCAATTTACTGCTCAGCAACTTTGCTAAAGCAATGAAGTGTTAGCATTCAACAGCAGCTAGACCCGCAGTCAGGCCAGAGGAGCTCCAGCCCCCAAATACTTAACCCACACTGTTCATTCAAAGATCAGCTGTTAATGATCTTCAGCTTCCCTGAAACAACTGCCCCCTGCCAAAAATTTTCCCGTCTCTAAGAATATAATTCCAATCTCCTCTGCCTTCTGTTAGATCTGAGTCAAAGGCCTTTGGAAATTGTGGAGAACTGTAGCAACCCTGGGCTTGAGTCAGTCTTCTAAAGGACACTTCTTGCAAACTGAATTCTAGGCTTATATGTTTTGGGTTTTTTTTTGCTTTTGAAAGTATTGCACGGGTATCAGGGAGCTGTTACAACAGTTACAGTGATACAAGTATTTCAAGGATGGTTTCAGTGGTACCTGAACTTACTGGGACTACGCGAGAGCATATTTCACTGAAAAGAGTGGCAACCAAGGGAAAAAAGTGCTCTTGGGCTTGCGCTATTATACTGAATGCTTTGATTTTAAATATTTTTGAAAAGTGTCATCAGTGTGCTGCCCAATGAAACTCTGGAAAAGCATTTCATAAATCAGTTTAAGTTAGCAGCACTTCATGTACTCCAGGCAAAGAAATACTTCATGGTTTAATTTATACGGTGAGATAGCATTAAAAGGAAGAATTAACTGAGGATTGCTGTCAGTGTATGACTGACAATAAGATGGAAGATAGGTTTGATCACAGGAAATGCAAACAAATTATTCCTTTGGGGGATGCGGGTGTGCGTCAGTGAAAAGCTCAGCATTAAAACAAATCACCATCAGACCCTGGTGACAGAGCAGCTGGAAACAGGCTGGTCATGCTGGCTTTACCTCTGTGTTAATCCTGCTGACTTCAGGCTTTCACTGCACAAGTGAGAAGAGAATCACATGCCAAATATATGCCATGCTAGCTTTGACCAATCTTAGCAATTGAGACTCCAGAGTTTCCAACAATAGCATTTCTATACAGCCTGAACATCTTTTTCAGGGGGCACTCAAGCTCTGCACAAAAAAAATACAGGGCTTTAAAAAAGCTCATTTATGAAGGAATTGCTGGTATATTCTTTTTTAATTTCATTTATGTTTCTTTTGAATCAGTCACTTAAATCAATCACTTAAAAACTGTAGTGTCAAGAACAGCAGCAATTTCCTTCTTCAGAGCTCATAAAGCAGATTTCAAGTATTTTTCATTTTTACTAGGTTTCTTTTTAATACTGATCCTTTTATAGAACACAATTCCCATGCCACCCTTTTATTTCTCCATCTATACTGGTGCTAAATCAGAATATAAATCCATTTATCATAGCTCTTCTCACTGCATTTCTATGTAACTGAACCATAAAATATTGGCCAAAGGAAGCATATCTAGCAGTCTTAGAACACCGCACCTCATAAAACATTATTAAAACATTTAGTAGATAGCATTGCCTCATTCAAATTTTCATCTTTTGTCTTATCTTTTGTCTTGTTGCAGATTACACATCACTCCAGGATTCCATTTTCCTCCTCTCCTAGAAGTCAAGCTCCCATCAGGTATCTGCCATCTCCAAACCCAGCTGCTCTTAATGTATCATTTTCTAAACCCATTCCTGCAGATATTTGAAGCAGAAGCCAAGTCAAGATAAGGCTTTGGCTGTGTATGACTGGCCTAGAGATCTCTCTCCTGTTACCAGCAACTACTGTTGGTATTGGAGTTTCTCTCTGCAGCCCAGACTATTTATGCAAAGCAAGTCTGCAGATTATACCATTTTTGGACAAGGAATGCAGGGCTGGAAGAGGCCTCCCCCATCTCTGAGCATGATCCCTCTCTATTGCAAACACCGCACTATCCAATTCCCCATCATCTTATCCTGCTGCATCATGAAAGGAAGTCAGGTTTCAGCTCTGCTTTTCCCAGAAGAAAGCTGTTCTAGATCCCAATCACTGCTCTGATCCTTCCAGGCTAAATTGGCCAGGCTAACGTCCAGGCTCGTCTATACTTACACTTACGTCTTGCTGAATCTCACACAATTATTTCCCTTCTTCCTTCCCAACAGTGTTCACCCTCCAATGCTCTACAGAGAACAGTTTATTAACACGCACTTTAAGTCTCCTCTTCTCGAGGACAAAACTCCTTTTCTTGCCCATGATAGGAGATCTCACTAGCGGGAATATTCCTTGTATCTGAGGGAAACAGATCCCTCAATGCCTGTTCTTTTCAGGACGGCTCATAGTGATGTCATGATTGACTGTTACACCTAAGTCACTCCCCCCCAAATGGCTCACATTTTGCTGCAAAGGGTTTTGTTCTTGCATTTCTTCATGCATTTTGCAGCTCTGAATTTCTTCTGGTTTCCTTTACTTCATACCTCTAGGAGGACAGTTCTTTCTTCCTTGTCTTAAAGGAGCAAAGTTTCTCTGCCCTCATCAAAATCCTCCCAACACAGGGAGGGTGTTTCAAGCAAAGGTTTTCTTTACATTAAAGGGGAGAGGCATAATATTTGGCTTTCGGTCATCAGCAGAAACCCAAATAAATTGCATTTTCTAGACAGAGGCTGGAGAAAGCTGTGTGGAGACAGTCCATTCACACAGTTGAAATGAATTGCGATCAGGACATGGCAAATTAAAAGGTACAATCCCATCACTGATGCTTCAAAGTGTAGATGTGAGAAGAGATATAGAGATATGAAAAGAGCCCCAGAAGCATACATCCCACTGTTTTGCATGAGTCTCTGAACCATGAGCTGCGTGTTACCTGACAGGAAGTCCATCAGGTTTACTTATACTGAGCCCTGTACTGGACATGCCATCATTTTACCAGTATCCTTGGCACGAATAGCCAGTTTCTCTATGTAGTGACTAGTTAAGAGGAGAATATTTAAAAAAAAAAAAAACAACAAAGAAACAAAAAAACAAACCAACAACACTGCTCCTACTTACTCTCATTAGTAGCTTCTGTAAAGACTAACTTCCTGGGCCAAAACCTTTTCTGTTACTGTCCCATTCTCTTTGCTACCCTTCTTAGCCTGAATCATGATCAAATTCCTCACTATTTGCTAACTCGCTAGCAGATTGTTATATTGCAATTAGACATACATACATGGTACCACCTGCTACATGTTTTTTATTTTTTTGGCCCTGTAACAGCTGTTGGTTTCAAATTTTGCCAGTTCAGAGTGAAGGAAAAAAGGGAATTCTTTTGTTTGCTCGTTTTGCAAATGCTTTAATTCTTCTGCAGGATATCAGGGACATGTAACAGACTCAGAAGAAAATTTAAGATCATAGTTTATCATAATGTTTTACATAAGTTTTGTCAGTAAAACAGTAGATACTTCATGAATTTACTTAAGGAGTCCCCAAAATTACACAAGCCCACAACCACATCTGTTTTGTCCCTAGGTTTGTTTTTTTTAACCTTCTTCTGATTTTAACAATATGCCCAAAGTCAGTCAAACAACTGGAAGCTTTACAAACCAGTAGACAGGATATGAAGTGATAAAGCAACCAATGCATCAAAAACTTACCACAAGGTGAGACAGAAAAATCTCGTTGCTCCATCTGGAATAATACCTCACTTAAAAGCGAGGGAGACAGATAAACAGTACATCTTTTCGATGTTTTTCAGTCCTTGAATTTATCAACAGTAAGGCATAATTTTCTCAAAAGCATTGATATGTATCAACCTAATTGTAACATCTTTTGTCAAGTCAGGCATAAAGATGCAGATAAAAACCATAACTTCCAAATACCTGATGTTGTGACAAACACAGTTCTGAGTTCCCTGGTGGGAAATGAATCATACTATTGCAAAAGCTGGCCACGCTCACTCAAATAATGGCTCTTTCCCCTTGGGGACACTTAAATATACAGGCTTACTTGAGGTGTATGACCTGGGCCCTGATAGCAGAATCTAGTCTGCACCACAGTATTAAAACCTCCACAAAAACTTGAGAGCTGTTTAATGTTGACATGGTTCCAACTGATAAGCATAAACAAAAAAAGCATCTTACTTCATAGGATCTGTTTGGGTTTTTTTTTTTTTTTGGATTATTTTTCCCTCAAGCATTCTATGTCAAGAAAATCAGATCTGGTGATAAGCATAGCTCCCCTGTTAGAAGGGCTGTACTTTAGCATGGGGTAGGAAAATACTTAATATTCCCTCATTGGATTGTTGGGCAAAAGCGGTGTCTAAGCACACAAGAAACATCTGCAAAATCTGTCCAAGAGCCAGATAGGGATTCCGAGTTGTGAGACTGGTAAGCACTGTTGCACTGTGGCCAAGTTTTCTGAAGCAGTATGAATTTCCTTGCAAAACTTTAAAGTCCCCCTCCACAGTCACTAATGCATAGAGAATCTAATGCCAATCTCTGCCTCTCCTTTTTTCCCCTTGTCTAATCTTTGCTATTTCAAACTGTAACCAGTTTATAGTTGTTTTCCCAGCACTCAGCACTGTTGCACATCTTCAGCCACATACAGCTGGCGAGTACCTTGTAATGGGATGGGCTGTACCTGTGCTGCAGTGCTGGACCTCTTCCCTGCAGTGGGATAACCCAGATGGCACCAAGGGGAAGGTTTTGACACCTGAGAGGGCTCTAAGCTGGTTGGGATTTCTGCTTTGTTTCAACAAGATTGAAGCCATAGAGCTCAATGAAAAGTTGTGTTCAAGGAGGCAAAGTACAAAGGAACTAAGTGTGTAGTGACAAGAGTTCCAGATGTATTTAGGCACTCAGTGATGTGACCAGACAGTTCATAGAGGATCTTTAATTTATATGTTGTTTAAAATCTCATTTATCTGGATTGCACTTACAGCTCAGATACTTTTACAATCTGCACTAGGCCTATCTACATAGGCTGTTACTTGCATTCCTGAATTCAGCCCCTTAACAGTTCAGGTCTCACTAAAATCTATAGCAAAAGATACACTGATTTCAGTCACACACCATGTCCCCAGCTACATCTAGTCAAAGAGCCAGCTATCTCAAACCCTTCTCTGTGACATTTCCTCACCCAGCCTCCTCCGTCTCTGAGTATTGTAACGTGAACGCCAGTACTTACTGAAAAGACACCAAACCGTCCCACATAAATTAATGCCAATTCCAGCCATTGACTAGGAAGCATGGAAAGCCACAATATCCTCAGCACTTAGACCTTGCCCCCCTAGGTATATGAACAGAATAACCTTTGTGCCCTCATGATCCAGCTATTTGTTCCCATGTATGGACTCTGACTTTTGCTTTACCACTGAGATGGTAAGTGTTACAGGTTTAGGCTTTTTCAAAAGATTCCAGTGAGAAAACCAGTTGCTGACACGGAACATCAAAGAGCTGAGCTAAAATTAAACTTTGGGGTGAAATTGCAAATTATTCTATTGATCAAGACTAAGTGATTTATGTTACTCATTTCAGTTTCCATTAATTCTAATACAGTGCAACAAGATAGCATCTTGCAATCCAATTTCCCCACAATTGCTAGGCCTTCACATATTTAGAGATATCTTGATTATATTCAAGCACTTACTAAGTCACTGCTGCATATTCATTTAGTCTTCAGATCCTCTTTTTTCACTAGAAGCAGCTTTTTCTCTTCCATCTGAGTTGAACTTGAAATCTGACTTACAACTTATCGACACTATACTTTTGCTTTCTCAGATAACTGAAGAGCCAGTTACATTGGAGGCCTTATGTGCATCCTGGCTCTGCGGGATGGGGAATGAAGCAGTGTAGCATTTAAGATGGCTGGATTGAGGGCACGCTACCTACCTTACAAACAGGAAAGTGATAACGATCCCTGCTTGTTTCATAAGGCAGGCTACATCCTGATTTGACCCCTTGCTGCCTTTTTGGCAGGGTTTGAGTTTGAACCCATTTTCAGCTTTCTGACACTCATTAAAACATTCACTTAAGACCTGTGCATAGGCACCTCCTGCCTAAGGGCAGCATTATTTCAACACTTTGGAATCATTCTCCCTATACCCAGCAGTGCCCCAACACGAGGGCACTATGATCATGCAAAACCCTGGTTGCTATCATTAGCGCTCAACAGATTGCAGCCTCAACTTTAGAGAGCTTTCACCTGAGCAAATGAAGTGCAATGCATAGAAAGAGGGGAAAACAGGGGTGAATATCAAGTGTAAAATGATTTCATAATGTAAATCTTAATACAAAAAGGCTGCTCCCACTTACAGCTAACACTGATATTACTCATAGACACTGGGCTTTAAGGAGACATGCCCATATCAGCTTAATCCTGCAGTTACTCAGACAAACTGGTAGAGCAAATACAAACTTCTATTTTTCTTTTTTGGCAAATCCTCCAAGGCTAATATCTGCCTCGCAAAAAAAATAAGATATAACCATTGCAAACATATGCAACAGATGCTGTTCAATCATGTCAAATTCACAGGGCGTCAGTGATACCTCTTTTACTGTCTTCTAGGCAAAGGGGCAGGTGTCCCTTTCACTGTGTGGTTAGGGCACAAAGATCTGTGGTTATCACTACAGCACAAATGACTCCACATTGTAGCTGCAAATCCTTCACTGCACAGATTTCCCCTCCTCCCCCCTCCACTGTTCAACTCCCTCTGTCAAATCAGTCTGTGCAACAGAAGTGCACACAACTACATTATGTTAGCAAGACAGTGGAAGGTAACTACAGTATCATAATATTTACAAAATGGATTCCAGGTTCCTAAACCTGTAAATGAAGAACAGTTACAAATGTTTTCCCCTCATCTGTTATTCTTGGGCTGCAGTAGATGATTAAAAAGTTCTGTTTGGACAGGTAACAAGTAGATATATCTCTCTTATTTTTATATAGTGAATTTTTATTTAGTGACTCATTACCTTTATCAAGGCACTTAAGGAAGATATCTGTTTTTTCCTTTCTACTTGCTCCCTACCCCCAAATATGCACAATACAAAAGAAACTGAAGTCATGTTCCTAGGAAAGATTGAGACACCTGCAAAGCCTGCATGCAAGCCTCTTGAGTGCAAGACTGGCACTGACAGTGGAAAGCACACTACAGAGCCTGTTCTGTTGCTGCAGGAGAGAAACTTCTTCCTCCCTAGGTGATTAAGAAATATTTAACCATTTCAATTTTGAGTATAAAGCAACACTAAATATAATTCAAGTAGAACTGCTAGGGCAAAGTCGCACTAGGATAAAATTGAATTAAATACTTAAGGGATATAAAACATTTCTGGACAAGCTGTGTTTCTAATTTGTATGATATCTTGAGTTACCTAATAGTCTGTTACCTATTATTGAAGGAATGTTGAAATCATCCCTAAGGCAGAATGGTTACATTTACTAGTACTGTCTACTACCACTACCACTTGCTATAATTTTTCAGCTGACTCTATAAAATGATTCCAGCAGCCTCAGCAGCACATTGTGTCACACGTATTGCAGTTCCCAGTGCTCTAAAAAAAAAATACCTGATAAAACAGAACAATTAATCCTGTGATGTAACTATTGCTCCAGCACCGTGCCAGCCATTTTTAAGATGCCTTAAACGTTCACACAGAGACAGACATGATGCCTGGTAAGCCAGGGCTCAGATACTACCATATCTTACAGCTTTAACTCAGCAACACCTTTAAGTACCTGCTTAGATGCAAAACAGGGCTCTGCCTCATCACTTGACTGCGTACTTTCACCTTGTCAGGAAAGCAATGATGCTGGTGTTCATAAGCAAGGTGTGGTAAGACTTAATCCTGTCCCTCAGGCTTCAGCAGGACTTGTGCCATCAACTTCAATAGCTGCAAGATTGATCAGTAACGGAGAGATTTCTCACAGATAAGGGTACAGATTAGCAGGACTTGTGCTGATTTTAAAAATTGCAACAAGGGTCTAACAGACTTTTTAGGTGACAGGTACCTTTAGAAAGATGGTCCTTGCCCTTTCCTCAAGAAAATGGATGCCACTACAGACCTAAGTGATTTTACCTTTTCATTACTGCTACATTCACAACTTGCAACTATGCTGCTATTGCTGATACATTCGATCCTGATGCTAGCTCCTGCATCTGGGCATAAAAGAAAGTCAATGACAAACAGCACTTTGTCAGAGTGGTAGAAAGAAGTAACACAAAGAAATCATGACAAGCAGGAAAGTCATCTAAAGGTATCAATAGTTACTTAAACTCTGGCAGAAATACATTTATCAAAGTAGATTTTTGTTTCAGCATTATCATATGTAGGTCAATTGACTACACATTTAATTGTATGGATGGGTCATCCTGAGATACTGAGTCCTGCACATTGTGGCACCACAGTGTCATTCCTCAAAGTGCAATATTGAAGGACTCCGTTTTTGACCCTGGCATGGCAACATTCCTGCCAAACCCATCAATGTGTCTCACGTTGCGGTGATTATACATAAAATTTTGCAAATAAACCTCTCATATATTTTAGATATTTGGAAGAATCTGCAGTCTAGACTCCAACACAGAAATTCAAATATCTAGTCAGTTCAGTGGCCACAGAAGTGACCATGCTTCTGGGCAAGGGAAGAGTATTCCATCTTATAAAGCACAGCAGACACAAATGGTTAGATCTGTGCCACTAGGCAGACTCATTCATTGGAGTCAGCAACAATTGGAGACAGTATTACAGTTCTTTCTAGATAGAATTGTAGATAATTAAAAGCAACACTTATTAATGAGGATGAGAGAGTTCAGGTTTTTCAGCCTGGAGAAGAGAAGGCTCTGTGGAAACCTTATAGCAGCCTTCCAGTACCTAAAGGAGACCTACAAGAAAGCTGGGAGGGACTGTTTGCATGGACACAGAGCAATGGTTTTAAACTAGAGTAGGGTAAGTTTATATTAAACATTAGGAAGAAGTTCTTTACAACAAGGGTGGTGAGACATTCAAACAGGTTGCCCAGGGAGGCAGTGGAGGCACCATCCCAAGAGACATTCAAAGTCAGGCTTGATGAGGCTCTGAGGAGTCTGATGTAATTAAAAATGTCCATGCTTACTGCAGGGGGGATGGACTAGATGACCTTTAAAGGTCCCTTCCAACCCAACACATTCTATGATTCTAATGAGACGATTATTCATACTGTCTTCATCCCTCAGTTCCTTCAATTCAGAACTGGATGCTTCTAGGTCCCTTCACACAATAACACAAAAGTTTCCTCTGCAACTTTGACATCTGGAAAAAACTCTTATTTCTCCATCTTGCTGCTTCTTCTGTCTTCAGACCTCCTAAGTGTCCACAGCTTACTGCTCTACTGGAACAGCTAAGTTTTTCCTTAATTGTTCTGCTAATCTTTCGTATTTCATTTCATGTAGGTCTAACTATTTTTTCTGCCTGTAAATATTAGTGAATATCTGCCATCATTCATAAGATAGTTTTTACTGAAGGCATTTTTTTCTTTTGTATGTTTGTTTTGTTTTGTTTTCAAAAAAACCCCACTGTTTGTCTGGCTTACGTAAAGCACCTAATGAGTTATTGTACACATTTCACTTGGAAGGCACAGCAGATGCAAGCCAGCCACTAGAGTTGGCTCAAGGCTTCTTATTGGCACATACTAAGTTGTGCTGCCCTGAGGATGAAACGCATAGCCTAAACCCAGAGCTGGTGTTGTTTGCCACAGAAAAGTGAACAAGATCCAGAAAAAGCCTCACATGCCCCATTTCCCCCAAAGTAGCTGCTGTTTCATACATTCTCAGCCCCTCTCTTGGCAGCACCAGATGCCAGTCTGGTTTTAAGGGCTCTTCTGGGGCCCATTCCACCATCCTATTACTGCCTGCCTCCTTTGCCTGTGCCTAGATCTAGCCCTGTTAAGCACCAAGAGATTAGCCCTGTTAAAAAGTAAAGAAAAATCCCAACCTCAACTCTGCCCTTCTACCTATGTATTATCTCACTAGAAAATATTTATATATCAATAATCTTGCTTACAAGGTTGAAATAGACAATCAGGTGCATCTTTATAGCCAGTATGTGCCAGTTTCCACCTTGTCTGGATTTTAGCTCTTAATGAAATTTACAGCATTACATAAAAAAAAAATCCATCCCTGCCCAAGTTGTCAAGGTCATTAGTACTAATTGCTTCTTGCAGGTAAATAAATTAGGTAGGTATGTACTTATACAAACATGTTCACACAGACACCTACTCCATTCAAAAGGAAATGTACTTGTTTTGTGCTTTATTTGAATGATCTAGTTGTTGCAAGGGCACTTGAAATAAATCCAGATATGCACAATGCAGGGTGTAGAATGGTACACGAGGGCCAAAAAAACATGCCAAGCTCCCATTAAGATACATGCCCCAGTGAATTCTAAGTTCATGCTTCATGATTTAAAAATCCCACAAGACACTCCCTGAATACAAGGCTACAGTGATGTAGTGCTCCCCTGCTGTGGGATACCTCTTTTTCTTAGGAACTGACCATGAAATGCATAATAGTTCACATTCATATGCAATATATTCCAGCAAGGAAAGCATCAGGGATTTATCCATACTAAAATTTTAGAGCTACTGCTTTTGCAGTGCTCTCATTCCCATTCCTTGCAAGATGAGGAGGGAGAGCACCTAATACAATGAAGACTAATTCACTCTGGAAGGAATGCAAGTCTGTGCTGAAACAGTGAATTTTGCCCTTGAGGCGACAGACATAAAGAAGAAAACACCATTTTGCAGAATTCATTACATCTGTGAAAAGAAATCCACAGGTCTGTTTTCTAGAGTTGGGACAAGCTGTTTCAAGTCCAGCCTCGCAAAGTGCTGGGTCAGCTCCGGAAAGGAAAGGGTGGCTCAGCAGAAATAGTAAAGCTGGTTAGGGAGTAAGGGAAGACTGCCAAATCCACAAGTCCTGATTACAATTAGCTGATTTAACAGACTCTTCTGTTATAAGATCTTTAAAGTGGAAAAGAAGAGATTAGAGAATGTTTAGCCCTGTTCTAATGCATGTAGCTACATCCCTTGTACATTAGCTACCCCAGGGCAATTTGCATTACAGAGGCAGCAGAAAAGGGATGGAAACGGTCCCTTTCAGGGACTAATGTCCAGAGAAGGGGTTCCATGCGCAGCACAGAGCTGGCAGTGCGACTTCCTATACATAGGAGGACATGTGCTTGAAACAGAGAGGATGGGAGGAGCAATACCAGCCATCCTTGGTTTCCCACCACTAAGCAGGAGGTATGGCAACTGAACCTAAGTGAGGCCAAGCATGAACACTAAAGTGTCACAAAACCCAGGAATTACAAAGGTGTCACATAGCTGAACATAAATTAAGTCAGGGCTTTTACATTTGTGCTCCCTCCAGACCTCAGGCATGGCAGAAGTAGTACAATTCTCATCAATAACTGCTTCTATGACTAAAAAAAAAGCTGTTAAAAGGTTATTGACTTTATACATAAACAGGAAGGCATAGCAGTCAAAAGACTTGTCGATGAATTCACAGAAGAGGCAGCTTACTTTTGAAAGAGCCTAAAATAAGGATACATAGGAAACAAACAGGATGCACTGATCTATGTTTTTTAAAATTATTCCATGTAATGTATATTTTTTTAGTAATTATGTGCTGTCAGTGATTTCATATCAAGAACATGACTTCATTTTACTGAGGCAAGATCTAATTTGCTCTTCCCATGGGTAAAAAAAATTATTATGTATGAATTTCATAGTCAGAAATGATTAATTATTGAGAATGGTTGAGAATGTTAGTCTTACAAACCCAATTGGGTGTGCACAAACAAGATGCGCTCAGATTAGAGGAGGAAGCAGAAATAACTGCACTAGCACAGATAGCTATAAAATGCCTCTGCAAAAAAGAATATCATAAAGATCTAGGCATTATTTAAAACACTAAATACAGGCCATCCCGTTATACGCAAGGAACATGCACACAGGTAGAGTTTGCTTGCTCAGCACTAGACAAGGAATCCACTTGCACATTTTTCCTTAAAATACATTATGCCAAAGTTATGTTATGTATCTTTCACTTAATGTCAGGAGTGTCGCTTTTCTTCCCACACAGTCCTTGTACAAGTTTATCAACTTAATCAGATTTTAATAATATTGCATTCTTCACCCACTTGGCTAGAGTTAGATAAACCCACTGAAGACATTATTGTTGAAGACAGATTACAAAGAACCTACTGCCTTCTTTATTGTAACTCCTTCGTCTCTCCAAGTTACTAATTGTCTAATTCTATGCAGCCACTTTATTTATAGAGCAAAATTTCATCCATGTATTGGAAACTCTTTCAGAGCTCTTCAGCTTATTCAAGACATTGGTACCAGCAATGAGGAATAGCTTCCCGTCTTCTACACGCCTTTTTTCTCAGCCAATATAAGTGAGTATTTGTCAGCAATACAGCAAGATCCTACTGAGGAAACACTAGCATATTTCTACCACACAATAACTTATGTTTGTATGTAGGTATACTGCTTAAAAAAGACAAGAAGAAAGATAACTTTCACACTTCTCCTGTTTGACAAGGCCTAAGGATTTGGTTCACATAGCGAAAAAAAAAAAAAAGAAAAGGAAAAAAGAGACAACAGGAATTCAAAGATCTAGGAAGAAATCCAACCAGATTCTCCCAGGGTATGGGAAGAGCTCTTTTAAAAGGCCAGCAACCTGGTACAGAAGTAAGCACTCAGCAGGGCTTCCCTCTTGTTATGGAAAACGCCAGAATTGCAACCCTTTGCAGAACATACAAGCCCATCTTCTCAGGCCCGCAGCTCCACACTTGTTACATCCACTTACAGCACCCACACAAATTGATATGCATCAAGTAAGGTATGAGGATGAGGGAAAGAAACAGGGAAGGAAGAAATAAACCAAGGAATGAATGTAGGCAGCTTCCTATCAGCCAACATGACTGATGTCTTCCTACTCTTTGTCCTACCACGTGCTTTACCTTAGAGGTAACCATCCCAAGACACAGCTCCATTTTCCTGTGATTTCATTCCTTGGCTCTCCAGCAAAGATCAATAATTGCAGCAGTTCTGGCTGCCTGCAGAAGCCTGGGGCCATGCCATGGAAATCCCTGTGTGGCCATAAAGAGAACACAGCAGTTGAACGGAAGGCACAGGAAGGACCAAAGCTTATCTAATACTTCAGCTCCACAAACCCAAAGTAGTGCTCAAGTAGCACATGGCTCCAAAGCTGATACCCTGAGATGTTTTCCTCTTGAGTGAAAAGTTTGCAAATAAATATTGATTTTGAAGAGTTATAGCGTTTGTACACATGAAGCTTACCCTGTGGGGCCAGAGGCTAGTGCTTTATTAAACGCACACATTAGAGGAGACTTGCAATAAAGAATAGTGTGACTGCCGCCAATTTTTCTTTGGCAAACCTCCAGCAGGAAATAATCCTGTGTCAACTACAGCTCTCTCCTTCAGTACCGCACAGACTCAGACAATGCATCCATTGGATTCATTTGAATATGTCCAAGTCTGTGTTTCATTGTTTTAAAGCATCAAAGACTTTTACTGTTATAAATCATAACAAATAATCAGTAATTCTGAACAATAAAACCACATGAGAAAAATGAGGTGCAGCTGTTGCCAGTCATTGAAGGAGACTGTAAAAGAGAAAGGAAACAGAGTTATGTACATTATACTGCATTTAATTTAAATTTGTTTGAAGACAAGGTACTAACAACATCTCTGATTTTAAAGGTGAAGATTTTGCTATAATACTGAATTACCAAAGTTAAAGAAATATAGTAAAGATTGTTCTTTATTCCAGCAACAAAACTTAATGTATTGTAACATCTGGGGAGCCAGGGAAACGGCAACATATTTCCTAAAATACCTGGCATTGCTCCAGTGCTATATCAGCATCCTTAAAATACAGGCAATTGAAAAAACACCATTATTGCTGCATGATATGAATTTCAGACAAAGCAAAAAGTTCAGCATAATTCCATACAAGTCACATCTGATTTGGATCATTCTGTATGATACCCAAGCAGTTTAGAAGACTAAATCCTATCTTCAAAATTGTACAGTATTTCCACATGTACTCCATGCAGTAAACTTTATGTTTTATCATTGAATATGGAGAAGAAAAAAATTAAGTAAAGACCCAAACTTTTAAAATTAAGTGGTAATTCAGTAGGTGCTTTTAAACACAATCAGAAAACATGGATATTTATACTCAGGAATATCTGGAAGCCAAAACCTCTGTATTACTTATTGCTCATATTACGAATTATCACTTTTTGGGTTCAGGAACAGCAGTCCATGTTTTTGCTTTCTGATTCTTCCCATAGCAGTTTTTAAAACCTGAAAGTGTTCATCACACCAGAATGTAATTCAACTGCAAACATTAATGTTAAAATTTTTGTCAGAAGCTATAGGGGACTTGTAATCAAAAGGCAGCTTGGATTGCCTTCCAAGGGACAGCATTACAGAAAACATAGGAGTTTGGAAGTTAGAACTTTTCTGATGGTACAAATACCATGCCGGGGGGGGGGGCCCGCATCCTGATTGACTAGGACCAATTTATGAACCTTCCACTCTGTGTACAACACGGGATACAAATGAAGGATGTTCCTCTTGTTCTTAGTCTCCTGACCTCCCACTTTGCCAAATCTGTCTCCCATTAACTTCATTGGGACCAACATTTTCTGTGGGAAACAGATCTGAATTATAATCCTATCCTTTATTCTCTTTGAGCTCTTGAAACTGCTGTTCCTTTTAAGATTAGGTACCAAAACATGTCCTTTTTTTTCTGTAGTCTTGGTCTTGAGTATTCCTTAACAAAAGAATGTTAACTCTGAACTCATTCTCTCCTTTACAAATTGCTAATTTATTTTCTGCAGATAAAACAACTACCACACAACAGAAATACCATTTAAAAGAAAAATTTTGTTCTAGACAGTGATGTAACTGCAGAGCTAAAAAAGAATTTAATAAGATCAGCTGATCCTGCATTGACAGACATCAGTCAGTGACTTGTCTTTTCATCATGACTAAAATTAGCAGAGCTGGGGAAAATTGGTAAGGTCATCACAAGATTGCCACAACTCTGTGCAATACTGCAAAACAAGAGGGAGATGATCCTTTCAGTTACGCAATTTGTTTGTTAAGGGTGGTTCAAAGGTAATCCAAAGAAATTTTTTCTAATAAATTAATTTCTGGAAGTTACTGTGCAAATCTGAAGAGCAAGGTTCAGCAATGCTATGCCTCTAAAGAACTTATTTCCTTATGGAATTGAATCTTTACATGGTAAGTGGGACCGCTGAGGAGTTTACTGGAAGGTCCAATTATTCTGAGAATGAAAAAGGCAATGCAAAATAAGAACACAGCTCCTGTAACAGAGAAATGCTGTTCTTTTTGTATAGTGCAGTGGTATGGAATAGGTAAGGAAGGTAGATATAGTCAAAATGGAGACACAGGAGCAGTGTTTATGTAAGGCAAGCAGTAAAAATTGTTACCCAAAATTCCACTTTTCCCTCACATAGCTAGGATCTTCACTGAATGCATTTAACAGAAGATGGGGCATATGCTATCTTACACATGCTGGTAGATACCTAACATCCACAAGTGAGGTTGAATAATGGCAAAGAAAATCAGAACCACTGCCTCTCAGCTCAGGGAGGTCTTGAAATGTTGCCCAAGAAAGGTGAGGAGAAGGTGGTGACTTTATCAAAGTCAAATGGCAGTGATGTGACCTAAGGTAGCAGAGATACTTACGTAGTCTTTGTAAAGCCCATGAACTGCCCACAATACCACTGTGGTATTAAAAAGACACCCTTTATACATTCTTCAATCTAAAAGGCTAGTTTGATTCACAATGGAAAACCAAAAAGCCAATACAGAGGGCTGCACCAGAGAAAAGCATACATGAAGTTGTAATGATCCAGAGGATAGTGCAGAAATCCCAAACAAGTTAGTAATCTTTTCATCAACATCTAAATAGGTGTTAGTCAAGCAGAGGAAGAAAGTTGATTCTTACAACTATAAAGTTAGCATTTAAAAAAATATAAAGTCAGAATCATGAACCATTTGTTTACCATGATCAAGGAGAGCAGTACAATAAGAAATCACCTGAGTTAACACCAGAAAACTAGACTGGGTTCTTGAAAAAACTTCCTAGTGAGGCCAGTGGAACACCAGAACCAGCTACATAAACATCCTACAGCATCTTCTGCCTTGATGATTTTAGCAATGAGGTTAAGCAAACCGCAGTCCTGGGAAACCTACACACTTTGCCGCTGTACAGAAAGCTGGTTTTCTGGATTTCTCTCAGCCCTATATTTTTATGACTGTACAATTCATTATCAACCTGCATGTTATGAGGAAGACCACAGATACCTCTGAAGGCCTTTACTTAGTCTCTTTCATACCTCCTTCAATCTTTCCTTTAACTGTAGCACTATAAAGTAACAGACATTAGCTTCGGCTGCTGATACATAGAAACAACCTGTGATACTGCTGAAACAGTATGTAATACTAGCCACTAACATCTCCTTTGTACTTCCCATCTGCCTCATTCCATCTGCTGCTCCTTACAGCATAGTTAGGTTTCAAGTTCTTCAGGGTAAAGAGGGAGTTTTTATTCTATCTTCTCTTAATACCTAGCAAAATTATTTGATCTGCTTCTATAGCAGTAACACAAACAATAGCAAGATTATTAGAACAATAAGGACCACATAAATACTGTAACAGTTTGAGAAATTAGTTTGTACCTTAGCCTGTATCTGCCAAAGAACAGCAAGGACTGGCTTCTTCCTACAGGATAGGAAATCAGCAGCCACAGACAGCAGAGCAGAAGCCATCCTACAATACCCAAACAAAGATATTTAGACAGATATTTAGATAGCAGAAAGACTTTGACAAAACTCCAGATCCTTATAGAGGCTTACATCAATAAAGCAGATCCAAAGTGCAGTCAGCCCACAGGTCAGGATGACACTTAGCAAAGGTAATCAGGCTCAGACACAGCCTAACTATCTCCAGAGTGAATCCATACACAACACAGGTTCAAATTTAGACCAGGAACTCCAGTCTGCAGATCAAAAGCTAAACCAGAAAAGCCTATAACTAAAGCCAAACAATCCTACAACCAAGAGCAAAGAAAGAGAAGCTAAAGTCTCAGGACTGAGCTTATATGGAGCTTCTGGGCCTATGGGCAGAGGGTGTGGGTGGAGGCCCCAGGTGAGGTTGGTCAGGTCAATTAAGGGCTATTAGTGCACTCAGAACCATTGTAACAGTACTGCCTGCTAACGCTAAAGTAATGACAGTGCTGACTTCTGCCTAACATTTACTTATCAAGGATAAGTTTGGCTCATAAATGCCATTTTTATAACTATGTGTCTGCAATTTATCTTTCAAAACTTTCTAATGTAGTTATTAAAGTAGCCTGGTCACAAGCTCAGAATCTAGTTTACATGCTTGGGTATGATTTATGCTGCATTTTAATGGGCCTGTTCTGAGACAGTGATTTAAAATATATTTGAAATGACAGATGAGAAAGCTGTTTATAGAGTACTTCATTGAAGGCCCTTGCACACACAGTTTACTAAATTTTAGTTCACCCAAAGCATCGGTAAATATGCCACATTGCTCTTATCCACAGGCTATTTTAAGGACCAAAGTTCCTAAAATAATTTCACTACAAGGATTAACAGAGGGCCATGATCAAGTAAGACAGCATTTGTGAATAGTTTGTGTAGATGTTTGACGTCTCTGTTTTGGCCGATTGCTTAACATCTGCCTCCCGAGCTGAAAAATCCCCCAAATGTCCCCAACCTTACTGTCCCACCTGCCAAACCGCTAGAGAATGTCCCTGATGCTCCCACACAAACCCATTTGCCTTCATAGAAACACATAAGGTAGTTGTAGCTCTTGCTCTGACAAAGTACACTTGCTCTTAAAGTTCTGGGGTTTAATAATTAGGAGATGGAAAGACAAAGTGTCAGAACAGCTGGAATGGAAGGAAAACGTAACCTCAGAGATGAAGTCTGATGCCCAATAGAACATCTTAATTTTAAAATGTTCTCTGAATAGAAATGCAGCCTAGAAATGTTAAATGCTATTTTTAAAATGTTATTTTTCCACCCAATCACAAACAATCATAAACAGTACCCTTGCCTCGCACTCACCCTCATTGTCACAGCTGGTAGCTGCAACTGGAGTCTGATTTATTCTCGGGACATTATTAGGCCACACAGATACTGTTATCTCACACTCCACTATGACTGGTAAAAGCAGTTTAACAATACCCCAGGAAACCTGTGGCAGAGTAAGCAAAACAGAAATGAAAGGCCAAAAATTCTGTAGAAATACTAAAGAACTTTTGGATTGTGCAAATACATTGATATAAGAGCTTTCAGGTTCATTTATACTATTTTTTTTTCCCAAGGGAAATGCACCTATCTGCAAATTTTGGTAAGTTAAAATCATATAAAGGAACCAGGAAGTTATACCTCTATTCTCTATATCCAGTGTATTGTAGCAAAAATATGTATATTTCTTATTAATATGGTTATTTCTCATTTTGTTATTGAAATAACAGAAGTCGGATCCTCAAATGACAGATTGATGGGATACTGCATTTATTATTGGAACAGTGTTATCATGGATTGTTATTGTAGAACCCAGGTGTTTGCTCAGACCACCTTGTATTTGGTATGATTCAAAGACAGAAAAAAAAAAAAGAAAAAAAAAAAGAAAAAAAAAAATCTGTTTTGTGCCCCAAAGCAAGTCACTAGCTGGGGACAAAGGGAAATGGTAAATGTGTCCAGACATATTGGGCATAGCAAGGCACAGAAATGAAAAAGGGAAGCATGGTTCTCACCATTGCACTCCATTTTGTGGTAAAATTTTGTTCTTCGGGATTGGAGAGTATTTTTACTGACATCACGAAGAGATTTCAGAGAAGCTGTTCGGAGGGCAATGCAGTACAGAAGTTTACATAGCATTCCTGTGAACTGAGAGGGAAGAGGAGAACACACAAATGACAAGAGAACAGTGACTGGAATTGTGGTCTTGCGTGTTATGTGAAAGAACACATAAGCTATGGAAAGCTTTAAAAGTGAAGCTTATAAGGTAGGAAAAGCTAATGCAATTAATTATAACAATGGAGTAGAGGAAGTTTCTTTTGAAGCAGCGCTGCAGCCAGAAAATAGGATAATACTGCATAAATAGAAGAATGGGGTGATCATGATACATTTTGTAAAAGAGCAGTTTTAGTTATAAGTTGAATAGCAAAAACTGCATTGTTGGAAGCTTATGGTGAATAAAAATGGCCAGGGAAAAAAAAAAAGCTGTTCTTTATGCAAAATATTGTGGCTGTTCACAGGTAACTTACATCTGCAAAATGCCCTCTAAAACACAATAAATATTTTAGTTACTGCTTCTTTTAATAACACACATGATGGTATCTCTTTAGTGACAAATATGAAAACAATAACTCATTTTTAAAGCAGGAATATTATCAAGTATTTGGAAGTCATAAAGCAAACCCCACGTAGTCTCTATTTCAGTTAACAGGGCAGATACTTCTTGTTCCTTTGCTGCAGCTGACACAGCTCAGAGTCACTCTTTTGGATGTTAACGTTGTGATGCTTTTAATTCTGTAGGGGGGTGTATAAAATAACCTGGTTAGTTTTTGTTACTAGACTGTCTTAAACACACCCACCAAGAAGTGTCCTGATACAGGTATAACTGCGTTGGGCTGTGCCACAGAGCCTTGTACCTGAGCTCAGTGTCCTAAGGTTAATTTGTTAGAGCTAAATTACTCTCGAGAGCACAACCAGCTCTTTAATCTGGTTACAAGTAAGAATATTTACTAATAGCTGTACGTCAGCTAAATCAGATTCAATTATTTTAATTGTATGATTTTTAATTTTCAGTTTTACTGATGAGGGCCTCAAGATCTAAGAAATTAATTCATATAAGGGACTTACGTTTGCATAACCATTTATTTCCTCATATTGATATCAACATATCGGTATGGATACCATTTACACAACTGTAACAGCAGCAGAACAGTTAGTGCGATACCATCTGTGTAAGGCAAGTCCCGGGTTACCTTTGTTGCAACAGCGGTCAACTCCTCACTGGTGTTACTTGTAAATGCTTAATACAACAAAATTAAAGGCAGTCTGGATGGCTTTCACAGGGTGCCAGCTGCATCTATGTATTTCTGTTACCTTCAGGACATTTTTTTTCCTCAGTTTTGTGGAAGCCTCTGCCCGAGGAGCTGGAGACACGAGGCCCTGGGTAACGCCGACAGGGCCGGGCTGACACCGGCGCCCCTCAGGGTGTCTGGGCGGGAGACCCTGCTGGGATTTGCTCCATTTTGCCGTCGGGATGGGTTGGTTGGGGTGGGGGGTTTTTTTTGGCCTATCGCGACAGGGAGCCCGCCATCCGCCCAGCCATCACGCGCCTCCCTCCCGCCCTGCGCCAGGAGGCGCGAGGCCGCGCGCGCGTCGCCTCAGGGGCCACGCGCCTCGCGCTACCTCAGGGGCCGCGCACCTCGCGCTACCTCAGGGGCCCCTGGGCGGGCGGTTGCGGCCCGGGCGGTAGCCGCCCCCCGACCCACTCTCCCACAGCTTTATTTTCCTTCTCGCGGAAAAAAGCGATAGGCTCGCCCGGCCTTCCTTCTCTTTCTCCCTGAAGAGTTACCGTCCCCCCGGGAACTGCTGTCACGGGCGGAGCGCGAGCGACGCGACCGCATCGTCTCCTGAAGGGTTATGGCTCGCTGAGGTGCCGCTCCGTCAGGGCCAGGTAAGGGGGGCACTAAGCCTTCGGCCCGGGGAGCTCGCTGAGGCGGCGTTACTCTCCCGCCGGTCTCTGGGAGCCGCGAGTTGCTCGGACTGGGTGAGCGGGAACAGCGGGTCGCTAGGGCTGGGTGGATGCCCTGGGCTTCCCTGCGCCGTGGGCCGGCCGGCGGTGGCGGAGCGGGCCGGTCTGGGTGAAGGGCGGTGGAGCGGTCCCGGAGTGATGACGCGCTTCCTGCCCCCCCCCGGTGGGGGTCTGCGCCTGGAGTCCGCAGCGGCGGCAGCTGCGGGCGGCGGCGGAGCAGGCGGGAGCGGGCAGGAGGCGAGCGGGGGGGGAAGGAAAGAAGGAAACGAGCGAACGAGCGGCGGGGCTTAGGCGCTTTACAATGCTACAGTAACGCCTTTCCCGGTAGGAGCCTGCGAGGACCCCCTTGTCTTGCTCTGCCGTTGCACGTTGCATGGAGTGTCTGGTCCGCGCTGAGCTGCCGAGAGGGGGAAGACTCCGCGCAGGGCTGAGCGGCGGGAGCGCGGAGCCGCTCCGTGCCTGCAGCAATTCGGCTGCCGCTGGGTTTCGCATGTAGGCATCGCGTTGCTCGCAGGCAGGCGGCAGCTGCCGGTCCCGGGGCCGGAGGCGGGAGCTGCGGTCCGTCCGGCACCAGCCTCGCCGGCGCGGAGCTCTGCCCGCCCAACAAGTTGCCGGTTCCAGGGAGGACAGCAATAGCTCGGCCCAATACCGTGCGGGGAGCCGGGTTGCCGTGGCCCGGTAGGGGCTCTGCCGCCAGGCGGGCTGAGCTCCGGGAGGGGGATAGCGGCCCCGGCTCACGTTCTCTTCATCAGGAGCCCGGCCGGGGTGGGAGGGAAACCGCGGCTCCTTTGGGATTCTTCCCTGTGCCGTATGGAGGGCGGTGCAGGGGCGGCCGGCTCCTCCCGGCCCCTTGTAGCCTGTCTGGGGGACATTCGTGTGGCCAGGTGAGGGGGTGGGTTTGCCCCAGAGACGTAGCTGTTCGCCGTTGGGCGCTACGGGCGACCGCGATGGAGAAGAAAACCTTTTCGCAACACGTTGCGAAGCGACGACCTCCCAAGGACGATCGTGCCGTGTGTACCTATACGTGTGTACCTATATTTATCTATCTGGCTATAGGTCCGCGTCTTCATAGCTGGCACGTGGGATGGCTTGGGTTGGAAGCGGGTCGTAGGCCGGACCCGTAGGGCCAGCCTGGAGGGTCCGCCCCTGCGCAGCGCAGCGCAGACCAGACGAGGATGGGTGGGCGGGTGAGCCGCGCCGTTCCGCGGCCTCCCCATTCTCCGACCCGGCCTGAGAGCGTTCCAGCGGCTGTGGAATGCATGCCTCGGTGCAGCAGGGCTTCATGCCAAAGTGCAAAACCTCTCTTCGTGCGAGGTGGTGGTGTGTGCTTGCAGAGCTGTGGGCTGGGGTCCCCCCCGTGTGTCCTGGCACCTCTCTTTCTTCCACCCTAGCAGATGGCTGTGAGGTGTAGGGCACAGTCTTACCTTCGGGTCACTAGAGGATCCTGATGCAGTGCTGCTGCCTCAGCATTGTGTGTGGGGAACACCTGTATGGAAACTGGGGCCTTTGCTGTCTTTGTGCCTGCCTTCTGTGGCACTTCTGTTCTTCTGACTAGCCACTTCAATTTATTTAGTCTCTACTTTTTTGGGTGTCAAAACGTTGCTGCAGTGTCTAGTTAGAAAGATAGTGGGTTTGTTCATTGATTGAGAAACTCTGTCAGATTAGGCAGTTGCCTACTTCCCTCCAATTCTTTTCCAAGTTTGCTTTGCAGACCTGTATTTTAGAACCAAATTTGAGCCATATTAAGTTTCAAACTAGAAAGTCAGTTCTGAGTTTGAAAGTTTGTTATTTAAAGGGATCAGGAGAGCCCAATAGCTAAGGGAAAATGTCCATATGATTAAAAAGTAAGCAAGCAACATGTTTCTGAGATTCCTCTTGCTTATGTAAAATAACATTTGCCCATATGTGTATGGCAGTGTGTTGCAAATATGAGTGCAAGCTGCCCGTGTTAGTTATAAATACCTTACAAATTGTATATGAAAAAGTTTCATACCTGTTTGAGGTAATGGTCAGTCATTCTTCCAACAGTACTGCTGTTAGCTAAGTTAACTGTGAATTAAGTTGGCTGAGCTACATTTTCTGCTTTAATCTTCAAAACATGAGATTTTCAAGGTAGTGCCTTGAGATTGAAGGTTACCACACAGCCTGTGGGGGGAGAATCTCTTGCTTCTGGGAAGTGCATTTTGTGTGATTTTCTTAATGCCTCACTTAACTCACTGATCACTGCAGAACTGAAGGGTTAAGTGGAATTTTCATCTAGATTATCTGTTGGTGGCAAAATTATTTAATTTAACTAAGATAAGAATACTTCTTGTTTCTGGTTGCCAGTCGAAGTGTCTGGGTTAATTGGCAAAGTTGGGCAATATTTTAAGTTCTGAATTTCGGTATAAAACTTCATAAAGTTTCGTGATAGGGTACCCATTCATTTTATCATTCAAATAACAGCAGTTTACCCTGAATAATTGTTCTGTGTGTTCTTCGAGTAACATCTGTTGCATGATATCATGTAATGGAATGTAGTACAGCCTAATTTAAGTTGATTTGAAATGTTGCCATTGCACTGTAGTAGTGCCTAAGAGAGTGAGAGGTTTTCTGGTTTATGTTTGATGGATAGGTTGATTAAGAGTAGATGATGTTGAGAAAAATGAACTTGCATTTGAACTGCAAAGGATTAAGTAATTTTATTGTGAACTTGGTTTGTGGTGCAGTTTTACTTAAACTTCTTTCATCATTTGCCAGCTAATCTAATCATTAATTCTGTTTACATTAGGAAATGCATCTATAGTTATAAATATAACTGATTAGTACAAAACACCAGTAAATATAAGTGCTTTATTTTGGAGAGCGAGGAGTGGACTTGAAAGAAGTATCTGGTTGTGGCATAGCTTGAGCTGCATAATCTTCATAATGACTTAATTTATTTTTTTTTCTGTGAAAACTTCTTATTTGGTATTGTTTCTACAAAGATTTGACTCTGCACAGCAAGGAAGTTCTGAATCATTAATATTTGGATTGTGTCACTTTATATGCTTACCTATATAATATATATCTATTAATTCTCTGCAAATGCATGGTCTGGGCAGCTTCCAAAAATGCTAGTACTTAATTAGTCACCACAGCTAGACAGTAGTACAGACATCCACCTCCATTCCTCCTTGTGCCTTTGTAGTGTCAGATAGCTGTTGGGATATCTGTGTTGTGTATTCATGAAATGTGAGCAATACCATTTGCTGATGCATCATTCCAATCCATAATTTTAATATTAAAGTACTGAGAGAAGTGTGAATTTGTTTACAGACCACTGTATCCAGCTTTCAAAAATTTCCTTTTTTTTTTTTTTTTCCTGCTCTTGAGTCTTTAAAAGGTCTGGCAAGTCTGCTTATGCATGTTTCTCCAGACAATAGAATGCTGATGCAAATTGAGAACAGCAAACAAAATGGTTGGGTGTTGTTGCAAATGGGGGGAGGCTGTGCTAATAGGCAGTGTTTTGTGTATTGGATTTCATTTGTTTACTTCTGGGTTTTAGTGTATCTCTTGGGAGAAATGTTATTGGTATATAGTTGGAAGTTGTAGTTTCATGTAGTCCTGAAGGAGAATGACGGTTTTCGCTTCTGGTGTTCTGGTTTTTACCATGTGTGGTTATAAGACTATTAATTAAATTGAACTGAAAAACTTCTGAACTCGGGGAAGATGCAAATGATAAAAGTAGAGGTGTTGTGTTTTGTTTTTTTTTTTTTCTTTCAGAGTAGCCTGGTTCTCAAGTTCCAGAGACTGTTAAGTAGAATAATCTAGGCTTTTGCAACTCTGTGTACAAGATTGTTATGATTACGGACACTGTGTTGTGTCTTAAGCTCTTTTATGCTTTTTTATTGTTGTGATTAGACAATCCATTCCTTTTCAAGAGAATCTCTGACTTGCCTTGAATGTAACCTAAGCTACTTGGATGCATAAGTGCTAGGCTGGTCCATAGGATGTTAAAATCTTGAGTCTGATCAATATTTAGAGACTTGTGGCCTTCTATCTCTGGGTGCAGCAAAGACATGCCTTTTGCAAGAGGCTGATACACCTGGGGATGAAAAGGTTGTGAGGTTTTGAGGCCAGACTTGTAATGGTAAACACTGATTTTTCTAGGTTTCTGTCCCTGCTAAAGCTGCCGGAAACCCATCTCGCAGTAGTGTCAGAGAACTATTTCCTTGTGTGTGTTGTGTGCACACACGCTTATCTTGAAAATGAGTTTGAATTAGCCTATGTACTTGAAGCGATTGTGATAACATTATGATGTTTTCCACTTCCAGTTGCAAGCTGGGATTCCATCCCAGAGATCAAACCCATCAGTTCTTGAAGCTCCAGTGTCTTTTACCCAAGCATCTTCATAAAGTTAGAAAACACACTTACTGACTTCACAAGGTGAGAGTGACTATACAACAATAAATCTTGTCTTAAAATATCTTTACAGTACTACAGTGCTGACTTGTTACTTGTTGTCCCTTAACTTGGCAGCAACTAGTTGAATTTCTGCCAAGATGGGTCAGGCTGGCACTTGAAACTGCCTGCCTTGCATTCTCAGTAGGTAGCTCATCTTTCTGTGTTTGGGCAGCAGGAAGAAGTGTGAACTGAAGTGTCTTTCTGTCTGGCAAGTTTTGTAAGGTTGGGATTTCTTATTTCTATGAAAAAGTGACATGTAAGCCAGGAGTAAGCAGGAGGCTCTCAGTCTTCTAAATCACTGCAGCAAATAACAATTGAGGCGATAAAGGATCAATGGTAGTGCATGGGCTGTTTAGTTTTTCAAGTTAAATAACAATTTACATTTGTCATCTGCGGTAGTGAGATTTCTTATTATAGTATAGCAAAGCATTTAATGTTTTGCTGAAGTGTTTGGTGTAGTGTTATGAGAACCTCTTAAATGAGAGTATTGTCTTCAGCTTAGAAAGGCCTTCAGAGTTGTGTAAGGATTTTCTTCTTAAATATTTTTGTTTATTTTTATATAATGATCTCTCTTACCTTTCTTGGGAGTTGATATCTGTAATATGTTAAATAACCCCTTGTTTCAGCTACCTCAAGTCTAGTTTATACCGTGGCTAGTTTACAGAGGTGGTATGTACTAGTGTGAAAGGTGTGATTTTTCTGGAATGTGAGATTAAAAGTTCAGGTATAGATGACATAAATATGTGAGCATAAAACAGTTTCAAAAACTTACTGCTCGTAAAAATCAGGCTCAGATTTCTAAATGTGGAAACATTAATTGGCCTTAAAGGCATTTATGGCAAGTACTTTTTACCTTTCTTCAATTGAAATGTGCCAAATGCTGCATAGCAGGAAGTAGCACGGTGACACTTGGCAGAGAGAATGGAAGCAGCAAAGGCAGGTTATGAATGTCTGCTAGAGATTATAATCTCTGTTGAAGAAAAGACCTCTGGTAATCCAATGGGAGGGATTGTGGCAGGAACGTGATGGTGATGTAGCACTGAAGCACATAATGCTTAGACACAATAAAATGTTTAAATGCCAAGACAAAGTCAAAGTTTAGTGATGGGTCTACAAATAAATATATGAAAAAATGAGATGAGGAAGCTGAACTTGAATGCTACAGTTCCCCGTAGCCTGCAAGTTTTGTAATTCTTTCTTGTAATTTTCCTATTTTTGTCTAAAAGATTTTCATAGATAAATTTTTGTTGCAGTATAAGGAGTCATCTTCTGTTGGCGAGGAGGTATCTGAACTATATGGGGAAAGGATCAAATGGGAGCCACTGCTGTGCTGCAGGAATGCAAGGTCAAGCAGAAGGAACCAGTGGCATGCCTCCTGGGTCAGGGTATCACTAAAGGGAGGAAGAAATAAATGTCCAATTTCAGTATAAAAAAGCAAAGTTTTGTGGGAAATGAGATCACGCTGTTTTGATGTTTAAAGTACTCTTTGGAAATGTTATGTGAAACAGCTGAGGATGGACAGAACCCAAGCAAGAACCCAAGATCTTGTAATATGTACCAACCCCGAAAAATATTTTTGTTATTTAATTTAGAAAAAAAAAAAATCAGTAGCTGCCTTCACTGTTGCCAGTAAGGTCCAGATCAGCCTGATTGTAGCTGGATTCAGCTGTACTGTGATTGCAACCAGACTTAAAAGCAGCTGAGGAGAAGAGAAGTGTAACTACATGTACAGAAGACTGAAACCTGTGAAGAAGGGGTAGTTAACTAAACTTTGCCTGTTGAGATTGGATAGAGCAGACTATGAATTAAGTACAGAACAAACCCAGACACAGAGAGAAGGGGGGTTGTATGGATCTAACAGGCCTTGTCTGAGGCTTTGTATGTAGAGGATGTGGATATGTAAGGGGTGGTTCAAATGAGTTCACAGGTGCTGTATAGGTGAGTGATGTTTTGTCCTCTCTTTGTCCTTAGAGAACCAAGAAAGCAAAGGCCAGGCTTATCAAAATGAACTTTTCCAAGAAGCAGGAAGATAGGCTGTTAGTGGTGGTACCGGCATCCATAGCTGTGAGTAGTTGGAGGACCCAGTCTTTCTCCTCTCCTTTTATACACTGGCTGTTGTTTTGTTCAAAATGGCCACTGCATTTCAGAACATGCAGATACTTACCTCTTACAGGGGGATGTTTAGCCACTGCTATGTGACTGCTCCTGAAAGCAAGTGGCCCAGTCTTGAAAAATCTCATTGTAGCAGTCACAGCAAACCATCCAACATCAAGTCTTCTAGTACCATGGAAAATAATTGTTTGAAGCTTGATGATCTTGAGGAAAGGAACAGTTTTGTTCAGTAGGTGACTACCTTGTGTCACAGTACCATTAGAAAGGCCAACTATCCATATTTCTTGGTAATATTTTTGAGGGGGGAGGAGGAAGTGTCACTTTTGCTATCCTAAGAACTTTTTTGCTGCTGCTTCGTTTGCAGCATGGGCCTATCTATACCAACGGTTGATGGTTGTTTGACTACTTAGGCAAATATTTCATGAGTTAAGTTCCTCCGTGAGAAGATTTAGCTAAGTGCTATTTATTCTCAAGTGACTCTTTGAACAGTACTCTTAAAAATCTAGTTCTTTACTTCTTGCATTCCTCTTGAAAGCAAAGGCTTTCAGCAGCCTTTTTGTATTAATTGCTGTGACAACCAAGGTACTAGCCAAATTTTAATCCATTCTACATAACAAAAACCCAAGATATATGAAATAAGTAACCATGGGATTTAAGTTTCACAATTCTCTTTCCTGTAAGGAATCCCCAAGACAAAGCATTAAAATCTTGGGAGGGCCTGGGCAGAGAAGTTATTCTTAAAGGTTTCACGTCAGAAATGTGGCTGACTTGGTTAGAGCACTCCAACGCAATGGCAGGGCTTTACTGGCAAAGAAATGAGGCAGAAAAATGAGTGTGGTACAAGTGTGTGGTTAAGGTGAACTTCTTATGCAGCAGTTGTTGGAGATGATTTAACACAGATAAACAAAGCCTGCAACCAGTTTGAAGGGTGAATGTGCCTGAGGAACCAAGCCTACCCCTACTGAAAAAAATGTAGCACCAGGCTATGAAAGTGACTCAGTAATGACTATGAATATCTGTGCAGGAAAAATGCCTTCCTACATAATGCTATTATCGTTCCTTTTCAAAGATAAATTTATGTTAAAAATGCCATCTGTGTAGGAGAGCAAAAAACCTCTATAACTAAAACTAAAATTAAAAACTAAAAATAAAACCCCAAACCATTAAGTTCTATGGGGGTCTTATTACAATCAGCAATGGCATAGTTTCTTTGGAATAGTGTTACCAGCCTACCAGGTCATTTAAGGCAGTAGTTTCCAAAGATTTTTTATTTAATACCCTTATCCGTAAAAGATTTGTGAGCACACCCCCCCAAAATACGTATATTTATTTATAAATTATATACATATACTACTGTACTAATATTATGTATGTTATAAAGCATATACAAAAAAATCAAGAAAGCATGAGAAATACTTTTTTAAAAATCAGTTTTAAAAAAATCTTTTTGTGAGAGCTATGTGATTGAATACACTTCACTGTTTTTAAAAAATCTTGGTTTAACACTTTGATACGGTTATTCAAAGGTTCTGGTTCTAAGTTCATTTTATTTCAGTACTTGGTTTTAATGGCTGTCATAGCTGAAAAAGACTTGTCACAAAGATACATAGATCCAAATGGAAGAAATGCATTGTTGGCTATACTTACTAAATCATGATACTCATTTTCCATTCCCATACACTAATTATGCAAAGGTTTTTCTTGGAATTTATCTATTAAAATTCCATCTTTGCTGATGTCAATCAGTTGTTCTGGCAAACTAATGGGAAGGTGTTGCATTCTTCTATTTTTAACAAATGCATTCAAAACACCTGAAGTACTTCTTTTGGTAGATTTTTAAACAGGTTAGGAAGTTATATTCCCAAGTCTTTTAAGAGTACAGATTTGAGAGGGTTTTGGAGGTGAGAAGAAAATCACCTCACAATGGAAACATTTCCAAACATCCATTATCGAAACAATCTCTTTAGAGTGAATTTTTTTAGAAACATGGTTACTGTATTGCTCACTGTTAAAACAGTGAGCTCTCTTTAAAACATTGTTAAAACATTGCTCTCTTTGAAGAGACGCTTAAAGTGGTTGGGTTTTTTTAAAATATTTGCTAGCTAGCGTACTACTGACAGCCACTTGTCATCAAGAAAAGGTCAGCAAATTTTGAACAGTTGTCTTTGTGGGAAGAAAATGCATAATGCATCTTTGTTTGACAGCTCTTTTAAGCACTTTGCCACGAGATAACCAGCAAATGTCAGTGTGGGAATATGACTTTCATGGTCGCTCCTCATGTCATTACAAGGTATTGTAAAGATTCTACTACTTAAAGATCTTGTTTTTATAAAATTAACTATATCTGTGACATCCTGTGGGAATTTGTGCATTTCTGGCCCCAAATTTGCTGCCGTACTTGCCGATGAATGATGCAGTGAAAGA
>JAOQGH010000069.1:23438353-23490652 GCA_025769975.1 Gallinago jamesoni | reverse complement strand
TGACATCCTGTGGGAATTTGTGCATTTCTGGCCCCAAATTTGCTGCCGTACTTGCCGATGAATGATGCAGTGAAAGAATTTCACATGTGGTTCTATCTGTAACCTTTACGCTAGAATCTTCCCGCCTCCCGCACTTAGGGCAGCCACTCCATCAGTGATTACACTTGTAGAGTTTTTCCATAAAGTGTTGTTTCTATTAAAGAAATAGTTTACTGTTGAGAATGTGTTGAGTCTCCTCCAGTACACTCCTTTGCTGTAGTGACTTGCAAAAAAGTCGTTCCCAGTGTATTTCATCATTGAAACAATCTAGTGTGTACTGTAAGCTGAGGCATGTTTGAAACATCTGTACTTTCAGCCAACAGTATAGCAAACCTCCCACAATGCATAATTTGTTCTAACACTTGTTTCTTCAAATCATTGTCTCTTTTCTATGCCTCTATGCAGTATTTGCTGACAAAAGAATGCCATATTGTTCTCTATGTATTATTTCAGTCATTTTTTACTGCAGCAGGAAAAATTCTTCCTCAATGGTATATGGCTCTAGTTCTTTTGCTGTTAAGTAAGATACTTCAGAAGAGGCTTCTGAAGATTTTTATCGTTAAGTTTAGTGATTTGGGGTTATTGAGTTATTGCATGACTAGAAACCAGTACTGCAGAAACTGTGGGGATTTGTCCTCATGTTATGGGTGCTTAGTTATTAAATGTCGTGCTAATCATGATGGCTTCATGCTATCAATAGCTAATATCTCAAGGCACAATGTACACTTAGGGTGAGGTTCATCATTAATGACAGCAGATGTAAATCCATATTTCAAATAGCCATTTTCATAATTTCAAATTTTTGTCAGATATGATTAGGTTGTTGATTTTACCTCCTAAAGTGTCTGACAAGGAGCTTGTACTGGGGGTAGAAGATCAGCTGATGCGTATAGGTTTTGAAGCAAAAGCAAAATCTGTTGTGGCATTTGTGTATCTGACAACACTTCAGAGTCTTCAGGGTCAGAGGTGATTTGAGCAAGGCTATAACTGTAGAGGTCCCTAAACCATTTGTGCATTTCTCTGATTAGAATTCCTTGTCTTCACTTGCCTCACATTCTTGTACTTAAAAATATGGTATGTAGTAATGTGACCCATGTGTGTTGTGACAGCATGCAAATTTTTATGAGCATGCCTTTTCAAGTTGTGGCCTTAGGCCATGCCAGTTAAACGTTTAGAAATAAGCACTCCTAAATGATTGAAGTTTTGTTTGTTTGGATTGTTTTTTTTCTGTCTGGGACTTCTAAGAAGGGACAGCAATTGTTATTTGGCTTGTTTAACAGCCAACACAATGTAGTTCTCGTCCTGCCTGAGGCAACAGCTTCCCCTAAAGATAAATTCCAAGTAGCTGCTAAACATCTGCTATCAGGCACCAGTACTGTTTTGGTACATAACCAATAAGTGTATCTCTTTATGTACAGCCCAGTTTCTGTAGCTGCCATGTGACTTGTAAGGAATAAAGTACAACTTCACTCCCAGAAGAAGATGTAAAAGCAAGGTGGGATTGCAGATAACAGTCCCATGGGCAAAAAGGGAAGATAAAGCAGGGAGTTGCTTTTTGAAAGTTGTTTACAAGGCACTTTTTACAACCAAAGGGAAAAATGTACAATGGAGACAGAAAATAAAAAAAAATTAAAAGAGATGCTTTTCTCATTTTTCTTTTTAAACTGTAGTTGCAACTACAGTAGAGAGTGAAGATTTGCACTAGTGTGGTATGGACTAATTTTTTTCCTTTTTTTGACTATATACTCATTTTAAATTTGTTGCTTAAGCTGTCTCTTTCATTATTTAAACCAAAATTGCATTGCTACCTGTGAAATAGTCTTCGTGCTACCACAACCACATAAGGAAAACAGTCATCTCTTCATAGAAACAGACTTTCTAGAACAGTCTTATTTTTTACCAACACTTATTTCTGATGTGTTTAATAGAATTTTGTTTTTCTTCTCCAGTTCAGTTGTTCTGTAAGAAAAGTCTCCAATTTAGCTGTTTCTTATGTGGATGTTTTTCTTGACGTTTATTCTTTAGGACCTAACTGTCCCAGGACACAGGAAAAGTGAATCAGGATACTGGAGCTTTGTGCAAGTGAAATTTATATTCCTTTTGGGCCTGTAGTGTTTAAGGGATTTAGTTGTTTTCTTTCTTCCATGTCAGTCTACAGATGTTTGAATTTTTTGTCCTTGTCAAGAATTTGCCATTTGAAATTTAAGGAATTTATACTTAAGTAGCTTAGAACTAGAAAAGCTTTCTTCTGACAACATTCAGAGGATATTCAACTAAGCAATAGGAAAATGTTTCTATAATAAGTTAATGGAAACTTAGTATTTGTATAATGAAGCTTGCTTAAGGAGTATGACTGTCTTGTCAGTAGCTGGTGGAATGCAGTCTTGCGATAGCATTGGTTGACAATCTTACATTTTGATCAGTAGCAGTAACCATTAGCTAGTGGAACAACTGGACGTATGGATGGTAGAGGTGCTGCAGCAAGTAGGACAGAGCTAGTCTTTGCTTCTCTTTAACATTTCTTCTTGTTAAGAGTTACAGGATGCTTGCATGAAATCACCTTGTTCTCCAGAATGCAGCTAATGCAAAATAGGGCCGAACTGAAGTATTTGCAGAAAAAAATTCAAAATTTTATAAGGCTTAGTGAAGAATGTAAACAGATGGATCTAGGTTAATTGTTAGCCGTACTCTGGTTTGGTAATGGATTGTTTGGGAACAATTAAATGAAACTATGCAGTATCTATGGTGCAATCACGTACTCCAGAAATTCAAGGGGTTGTAACAAGGAGTCTGCATTCAGCAAAAAAACTTTAGTGTCACGTGGAATACAGAAGTTCCTGACTAATAGTTAACTAAAGAATGGATTTAGAGCAGAACTTTGAAGACTGAAAATGTGTATTTCTGTCATCCCTTTGTTTCTGTTGAAGGCTTGTTTGCTTATGCAAGAAACAAAGTAGGGATCAAAGATACCATCAACAAGCATTGACCTTAGAGTTACATCTGGTGTCAGGGAAAGTGGATGGCTCCAGACTGCAGCTTGTGTGGCTGTATATGTAGAGGTTACAGCATTTGTTGCTATGTATTTGGATATATCTACTTTGAAAGGCTTTTTTTGGCACACAGAAGGGAAAAGCTTCCCATTTCTTCTGTGGTGGAATGTGGAATCAGTATGGCCCTCTGAAGCTACCAATACCCTTAGGCGGGTTTTGAGAATAATAGCTGCTCTGTAAAGGAAGACTTCCTTGTTATGCAAAGCTTTAAATTATCTGTCCGATACACAGTGGACAGTGGCTGCTATCCCCACTTAAGAGGGATAAAGACCAAGTGTGCTTAAGGTTCTTTAAACTAACTGGAAGTTATACTGCAAGTGAATGATACAGTACTGTATCTTCCTAGTGGAATGGATAAACAACTAAAGCACTTGAAACAAATATTTATTTTTGAAGACTCTGATTTTTGTGCTGTAAGAAATAATCTGTTGTGTTAAACTGTTCTGAGATTTTCTGGAAAAGTCTGCAGGGTGCGGCAAGTTATTAGTGTAATAAACCTTAATTTCAGCTTGTTTATACTGGTAGCTAGTGGTTTCTAAATGTCTGTTCTTGGATTGTTTGGGGGCAAGTCTTGCAATAGTTGTCTTCTGCATCTGAACAAAGACGCAGTGTTTCTTGAGTATTTGCAAGAAAATAATAGGCAAAAGGCAACATTTACCAAGTAGTGGACAAAAGGAACTTCCTAGTAAATGATCAGCTTTGAAATTCTTGAATCAGAAAAAATGTTTTCCTCTCCTTTTCCCATGCATGCTCAGTTGTCCTGCTTTAGTGTCTGCTGTTTAATGATTGCAAATACTTAGAAACTTATGTTTAGTCCTCCATAAAACAAAGTGTAGACAGGAAGAGCTTTGCACTCATCTATATCTATATGAAGTGGGTGTTTATGTTGATACTTTCTCATGTTGAACTGGGTGGTTGCATCTTCTTAGCTGCTATTGCAAGTTTTTGTCCCACAAGGTACCTATGCAACTTCTTTGACTGCACTTACTGTTTGTTTTTAAGTTGTTGTTAACAATCATATAAGCTGGAAATGCAAAATAGAGATATTGTTTAGGTCTCCATGGTGACCACAGGATCCTGAAAACGTACCAAAATGTATTTGACTTCTAGGGCACTAGGTTACATCTAGACTCCATGGGTTTAGGCTTACAACTTAGAAAAATGTTTTTTCAGGCAATGTAAAAAACTGTACGTACAATATAAAAAATAAAACACAGTTTTGTAATTATAAGAGAGAGGGACTATGGTCGTGTTTAAGTAAAGAAAGGTTTTCTGGTTTTTTTTTTTGTTTTTTTTTTGGTTTTTTTTGAAGAGGTTTATAGAGATGAATTACACTTTATAAATTACTCCAAAAGCATTTTATAAATAGTAATATGGGCTGCCTGTCAAAAGAATAACCTTGCTGTATGACAGTTACTACACTTGAAGACAATGTATGTTATTAATGAGATGGTGAAGTTGTGCTTTCTGTTGTGTATGCTTGGTATCTTCTCATCTACTGAATACAAATTTTCAGTTATACACAGAGGCATGAGTCAAAGCCTTTGAAGCACTATGGAAATCTGTGTACATGAGAGTAATGGCTCTGAGGGAATGTGTGTCAGACAAGTGTTTATATATATATATATATATATATTTATATATATAATGTGTTGAATCTGTCTAAATGGGCACCAATACAGCCTGAGGCCTTGCAGTTGGCTATTTAAGATATTTTTACCTACACATCAAAATAAATTCACCTAATTAGAGTTGATCAGAAAGAACTATGTATTAATTTATTTTGAAGACTAGAAACAATTGAACTTCAGGATTATTTGTTTGACTTCTTAAGGATAAATAGAAGAACTCAGGAGTATATGGTATTGATTTTTGAATGCTTTAACTTGGTTATTCTAAGTCAGAGACAAGGATCACTCTTTGTGCTTAAGTTGCAGAAGTGTCTAGACGTGAATTGAAATCTGGAACTATTTTTGCAGCAATGATGATGTCTAATAGTCTGTATCAATGAATTACTGGCATCCATTTTTGGTTTCTGGTTTCTCTCTTAGAGAAAAGTGAGTTTGATAGTTTAAGGCCAAGTTCTCCTGACATCTGATACTTCATTCTCTTCACACAGCATGTAGCCAATCTGTGGACTCTGGCACTTCTGGGTCGATGTGGTTATGCATGCTACAATAGAAGTCCTAAACTTCAGCTGCAAACAGTGCAAATTAAGTTGAGAGCCTAGGGGGAACAATTTTTTCCTTGCATTACATATATAGGGTTTGCTGAGTGATCAGGATTTTACTCTTCTCAGAAGCATTACAGGCATGTAATTGCTCTGTTGAAGGTGAAGGCAGAGATCTTGATGGGCAAGGGGGAGGTAACTATGTACATCACAACAAAATGAGTTCCTGAGCCCAAATGTCAGGTTTGGATTTAAAAATTTAATTTGAAATACCATCTCTGTAGACGTATTTTGACTTATGCCTTGAATTCGAAGCTTTATTCCACTTGCATCTCTCTATCGCTCCTTTCACACCCAATTCTTCAGTAATCTTTCATATATTCACTGGGCATGATGGGATTAACAAATCTAAATTGATGTATTTTATTGATACTTGAGAAACTCAGAGAGTAGATTTTGCAAATTAGTGTTAATAGTGTTAAAAGTCTTTTCTTAATTTGCAAAAGTATGCATTTTTTTCAGGAAATCTAATATATTCAAAATGCTGGATTATTTCAAAACAAAATAAATAAAAATTGGTACCTTCCAGGTGTTACTTTAAGTGTAGTCAACAAATGACGTGCTTATTGTAGTGGTTTTGTTTTCCACAGAGCTGATAGTCAGAATCCAGTGGTGCTTATAGTATTGCAGAACAGGAATTACCCAAAATTATGATTAAATTGTAGCAAGTTGTATTTTCTAAAATTAATAGTTAGCAGGATGAAAAATAAACAGTATAGGTGAACAAGAATATTGTATTTAACGCTGTTTGTTTTTAGTATAAGAACATGTGAAGCATGTCTTTCTATTATGGGCTTGGATATCCAAGGTACTGGTATAATAATCTGAAAACCGCCTTTGAAAACACTTTTTCGGTAGCTTTTTGCAATGCTGTACAGTAACAAATTCAGTTATTATTAATAATTAAAGTACACCTTTTGTCCTTGATGAGTGAATTGCCATCTCTTACAGTGAATATTAAAAATCAAACCTAATGTGTTTAGAGCTACGTTATGTACCTAATGATGTTTTGGCTTGACATAGTTAACATTTCAGGAAAGCTTAAAAGTGTTTGATCCATCTTGCCTGGGGATATATTTCTGGTTTTGTATTCAAAGTGATGTAACTGACTCCCTCTTGCAGTGATATGTAACTTAGTGTTTATTCCAGCTTCCTGAGCATTAATGATGCTTTGGCTGAAAAACTTGTAAGGACATTTTTTGCTTCTGGCTTGCTCTCTCTAACTTGTGCCTTGTTTAGGATTTTATATGTTGCAAGTTTGGTTAGACAGTGTTAGGACAGATTCTGCCTGACAGTAGGACAGAAATCTTGATCAACTGTGATATTATCAAGCTTTGAAATTTTTGTTGTGAGGAAACAAATAACAACATATTTCATCTTACATACTGTTTCTGGGTTGAGTTAGAAGCTTGAGATTGTCTTTGAAAGAAGCTGTTTCCGAAGATTGAAGTCTCTTTATAAAGCAGACTTGCAGCCAAGCGAAATTTTCAAATAAGCCCAACCAATGCAAAATCTATTCTTTCTTATAGCTGAAAAGCTGTAGAAAAGCTGGTAATAGTTTTCCTTATTTACTTCTCTTTTGGGCACCAAATACTTCCAAGTTCACTGCATTTGGTATTAAAATAAGAGTTATACACAGCGTACTAAATGTTGACTTTGACTCATTCATGTTGTAGAAGTAGTGAAAGTGTGTCTTGCTAGCTTACGAAACTTTCCCATTACTTCCTTAGAATGTTGTTTTTGAAATACTAGTACCTTTTGTTTCTCTTTCCCTCCCCTGCAGAAAAAGTTGCTTTGAGAACCGTGTATTAAATTGGAAATGACCTTACTTGCCTTCAATTATAAATAGCAGCAAGAAGGAAGGGTATTTCCCTGCTGCCAACCTCCATTCATGGCTTTCTATTTTGGTGCAAACCATGTCCTACAGTGCTCTTTGACTTCAAGCCCTCAACATGTTGCAGCAAATCTGGTTGTATTCTGAAAATAATGTACTGGGGTCATGAGCAGGTAAAGATGCTATGATGCAAGTGCTTTCTTTTTTTTTTTTTTCTTGCACTTGAAATAAATGGTAAATTAACTAAGTAATATTTTGGTGTGTGTTCTTTAAGACAACATTTAAAGTTCTATTAAAAAATCTGTTTTATGAAACATTAGTAAAAATATGCACTTATTTAATAAGGTAATTCAGTATTAATAGTGTTAACTGTTCTCAACCATTTAATTATTAGCTGATCAATTGTCTAAAATATAAATGTCTAAAATCTTTTGCCAAAAGTAAGTTGGTACTGATGTTCAGTTTATACTTTACCTTCAAGACATATAGTTTATATCTCAGTCTTTGCAATGTGGTAAGTGTTGGTGTGTTGGGAAAGAGCAATTGATTACTTAAAATATTATGATACAAATGATACTTGATCTTGAAAGTACAATGTGATTCCTAATTCAAGGATCTCTAGTGGACTGAATTAAAAATACCTGACTCCTGTAACACAGCGTAAAATGCTGTGCATCTGTTAGGTGCATGATAGAGCAGAATTAGCGTTGTACCATTATTTTGTACATCACTATGATTTAGTTTTGAAGGGAAAATAAAGTTAAGCTTGGCTTCTGATTTAATTGAAGAGCTAGTTAAATTGATTTGATGTTAGTATTAGATTTATGTCATTTCCCAAATCAAGACAGCAAACCTGTGGGAAAAGGTAGAACTAGTATGAAAAACATATGAACTGCAGATAGGCTCATGTCAATCCTCTTCTGTCCTTTTGCTCCTGTCAGGCAAAGTAATATCAGATTTGTCTGGTTCAACCTCTCCGTGCTTGACACAAGTAGGTTATGAGTGGTGGTTGTTTCTTCACAGCATGTCTCTCACTTGTGTTCCCCCCTGCCTATTTGTTCATTGTATTGTAGTTCTGTTTTAGAGATTGGGTTTTTTATAATTTAACAACTTTGGATTTTTGTGACGTTTGTCACTTAATTCAGAATGCTGCAGCTGAGACTGAAACAGTTGATAAACTAGTCTTTTAGATGTGTTCCTTACTTAATATCTTCCTTTCCACTGTCTTCAGGACTCATTCAAAAACACCCATTCCTGTCCCAGATCATACTTGTCCCCAAGCAGCAAGTATAAATTGGTAGAGGAGTGGCTGGAGAGCAGCCCTGCAGAAAGGGATCTGCAGATGCTGGTTGACAGCAGGCTCAATCTGAGCCAGCAATGTGACCTGGCAGCCAAGAGGGAAAACTGCATCCTGGAGTGCATCAAACAGTATAACTGGCCAGTCAGAAGAAGTGATTATCCCATGTTATTCAGTGTTGTTGCAGCCTCACCTGGAGTGCCATATGCAGTTCTGGGCCCCACAATTTAAGAAGGATGTGAAGGTGCCTGAATGCCTCCAGAGGAAGGAAACAAAGCTGGTGAAAGGGCTGGAAGAAATGTCCTATAAGGAATGGCTAAGAACTTTGGGATTGTCTAGTTTGGAGAGAAGGAAGCTGAAGGGTGACCTCTTTAGTCTCTACAGCTTCCTGAGGAGGGAAGCGGAGAGGGAGGTGCTGATCTCTTCTCCCTGATATCCAGTGATAAGACATGTGGGAATGGTTCAAAGCAGCGCCAAAGGAAGGTGTAGACTAGGCATTAGGAATCATTTAATTACTGAGAGGATGATCAAACCTGGAACAGAGCTTTCTAGAGAGGTGGTCAATGCCCTAAGCCTGTCAGTGTTTGAGGCATTTGGACAAGGCCCTTAATAACATACTTTTAACTTTTGATCATCCCTGAAGCGGTCTTACAGTTGGACTAAGTGATCACTGTAGGTCCTTTCCAACTGAAATATTCTATTTTCATTCCTTAATTCTACTTTCAAAATAGTTTCTAGGTTTTCATATTGCTAGTGATAACTAGTGAGAATCTTTTTTTCCGCAAAAGCATGCTGGCAGTAACTCCTGCTTCTGGGGAAAACTCTTGTTCAAAACTCACTACCTCTTTATTTCTATTCAGGTGAGAAAACTGCCTCCTAGTAGTGAGATGACTTCCATCTGTTTATTTGGCTTAAAACTTGCCTTTTTGTCTCTCCTTCTTAACTTCCCATGTTCAATGGTGTAACTAATTTTTTTTTCTATTTTGAGAGTAACACTGAGGCAATGCCACTATTCAGTGGAGCCCTAAGCTGGTGCAGTCACCTTTGAAAGAACTTCAGCACGTAACAAGGCATTAGTGTGGCAAGAGTTAGAATTTAGTTTTTCAGGTCTTGCTAATGAGCATATCTTCAGTTTTGAGCAGATGAGTTCTCATTAACTCTAGCTTTTGGCCTCAGCTTGAGTGGGAAAAATGGGGGTATATACTGGAAATGCCTATCTAGCATAATGTATGATGTCCTGGTGACTTTCCTAAGCAAAGTTATTTTTACAAAAGTGAGGCAGGCAGTTGTATAGTTTGTACATAACATAAGTTGTGGTAATAGTGTTCTCAGGGGAGAAACAATTACTAGCAGGAGCTTTGAATCTTTCATGTCACGGTTTCTTGGATTTTACTCCAGCTATATGTAGTCTTCATGAATCACTAATGATTCATGGAGGCAGCTGCTTGGTCAGTATCACTCCTTAGAAAACTGAAAAAATTAAAGAGTTTACAACTAGTAGATTTTTCTCATCCTGGAGAATGTGTGCTGCTTAATTAGAAAACTTCCAAACATTTGCGGAGTGTAGATCTAAGACAAATTGTAGAATCTTTCTGGTTAGGACCTGAACAGACCTGCCCCAAAACCATAGAAAACTTAATAACTTTAGCTTTGAATATCTCTGTGACCATTATTTTATAACATGTTAGGCAACATGCTGCTAAAATCCCCGTAATGGTTTAGTTAACTTGATACAAGCTCAAATTCAAGTGACTGAAACCCAAAAGAATGGTTTAGTTGTTGGCTATTCTCTTCTGGAATAATTTGTGCCAGTTCTGGTGCCTATGTCCATGTTTAAGTGTAATGCATCTGCAATATGGTTATTGCAGTTTGAAGAACTTAAGCCTCTTTGTGCATCAGCCATTGGTTTGATGACTGAATAATTTGCCCTGGGTGGGAAACCCTCGCTGCATAATCGAAAGTATAATGAAAAAAACCTTAAGTAGTACAAGTGGCTTGAAAATTCTATGTCCCTATTTTCCTGATACTTAAGGTCAGAGGAGATATGTTTACAGTTTTCCCTTAGGGTGTGTGTGTGTGTGCACAGCTGGTCTCTAATAATCAATTGCTGGATGTTCTGACTGCTGTTATACTGAATATAACAGTAACTGTAGAAATCCCTGTGAAGGAGCTAGGTTAGTTGACAAACCGTATCTACTTGCTCTTTCTGTTTCTTTTCCAGTCATTACCAGGCTCCCTGGATGATGTCAGGATGGTCAGTGTAATACTCTTAACTCAAATTTGGCACTTAGTTGGTAGTTATGGAGTTGTCTTTTTCACAGAAGTGTTTCTTGAGTGTGTGGATGAAGGTGGAAACACTGTATACTTCAGAGTTATGTAACAGCAGTTTGGGGTTTTTTGCATCCTGAAGACAGAAGTGTATGGACTCAAAAGTCAGTAGTGTTGTGTAATGAGAAGGAAGAAGCTGCTCCTGGCAAAAGTTACCTCAAAAGTAGAGGTTTACGTATGCCTCTTTGTATGCGATTGGATTCCTACCTACCATGTACCATGGGTGAGGCGTGAACCAGAGTGTGGAAGACATCTGAGGTAGCAGTGTAATGAGAAAAGAGGTTGCTCTGACTTCCGTGTCTGAGAGAGGAGAGGAGAGCAATGTGAGAAGGTGACCTCCAGTGTGAAGTGAATGGGGCTGTTAAGTGAGAAGTCTAAAGCAATGACAAGGAAGCAACTTCCTGGGGGAGATGACTTTGTCTAAAGACGAGCAAGGGTTATGGTGGCAGATGTCAGACCAACGTGTATATCCCCCGGTAAAGCTACAGAATCAGCAGAGTGATCTCTTTGGAAATGTCTGATCTTTTTGGTCAGGTGCCAGCATCTAGCAGTGCCAAGTAGCAATCTCAGTAATTAGTCCAAGGTTTTGATGTAGAGGTCACTGGTGGAAGATGAGGTCCAATGTCTATTTCACCTGAGTTGTCACCTCAAGTTAAAATGCTTGGAATGTGTGCAAAATGCAGGCAAATGGGATGACTTTGATATATGTTTCTCTTGTAGTTATGAACTTTTTTTGCATTCACAAAAAAGGCTTTGGGACTTAAATTTAGGTGTGTGAAATACTAAATGTAGGGGCTTTTTGGTAGAATAGCAGTCTTTGTTTTTGAAAAGTATTATAGAAGTTTGAATTGCCCACATGACAGAAAGATGATCAAATGCTCAAAATTCTCTTTTGAGGTCAAATTCTCCTCTTTTTTTTTTTTTTTCCTGTTAAAGTGTGCAGCCTATGTTTATATAGATGTTTCCCATTAAGCCAGAACTGTAATTTTAACTTGTCATTTCCCAACTCTGTTACTTGCTGGGTGAAACTAATCTGTCTTCTCTTTTCACCCTTCTCCTAAGCCATTTCTTTGTTCTCCCCCGGGAGATCCTAGCTCTTCATTCTTCTAAGAAAGGGTTATGGATTTTAAAGGTAATACGTAGATGAAGAGGAGTGTTTACCCTGTGGTGGCTATGCACAAGAATACAGGTGTGTTTCTTGGTTGAAGAAGAGCAAATGTCTTAAAGGTAAAAGATAGTGGGTGGGGAGTCTGGATATTTTACAGCTGTCTATGTTTTGAGCCGTAAACTTATAGCATAGGGTGGCTTCTGCAAGTTGGACAGCAGAGCAGCTTTTGCCATATAGCTAAAATTCAATTGGCTACCTTCTAAGTGGGTTTTGAAATCGTAGAGCTAAGCTTAAGATAAGCTGTAATTCAAAACAGTGGAACTGGAGAAGTGGTCATGCTGCAGGTGGTATTAGCTCAGCATGACGGGATGGCTTTTTGCAGTACTGAGTGCAAATATTAATTGATGAAATGAAGTGCTGTGTTGGTCACCTTGTTGCTCTTCTCCAATCTCTGTTGGTGATCTCTGCCCTACTTTAAGCTTATTTCTACTGACATTTTGCTTTAAAGAAAGGAGAATAACAAATGTGAGTGTAAAATGTCATGATAAATAAACTCTGAACCCATGTATCTTGTGTGAGGAAAATAAGAAAAGGTCAAAAGTCATTATCTCCTCTTTGATGAAATATGTTTGAATGTGACACTTCCATAAAAATTGAGGCTGTTGGTTCTCCGAACTGTGTATTTAGTAATTTCACTTGCAACTGTCCAGTACATAGAGCTGGTGTTAATGGAACAGATGACCCTTTTGTCATTTGAAATACTATACCGAGATACCTTTCATACTTCCTGAAAATGTGCTTGATTCAGGTTTGAAGAATAACCTTTTTTTCAATCATAATTTTTGCAGAACAATAAATTCCTTAAGGAAGTATTAGTGCAGAATTTGAAATGGTCAGAGGAAACAAGACTAAAACCTTAAATCTTACAGTGTAATTGGAATAACATGAAAAAAGCAACATTTTAGGTATTCATGCTTTGCTGATACTTTGCAGTCCAGTGGAAGTTGCTGTTTTTAACATGTTTATTAATAACAATTATAGAATCATAGAATGATTTGGGTTGGAAGGGGCCTTTAAAAATCATCTAGTCCAACCCCGTGCTGTGGGCAGAGACAGGTTTCACTAGATCAGGTAGCTCAAAGCCTCATCCAGCTTTCAAAGATGAGGCACCCACGACTTCTCTGGGCAAGCTGTTCCCCTGTCTCACCATGTTCATTGTAAAATAAAATTTAAAAAAGTGAAAAATTTCTTCCTTATGTGCAGTCTAAACTTATCCTCTTTTAGTTTAAAACAGTTGCCCTGTCCTGTCACTACAAGCCTTGGTAAAAAGTCTCCCTCTGTCTTTATTATAAGCACCCTTAAAAGTATTGAAAGGCTGCGCTAACTTCTTCCTAGAGCCTTTTCTTCTCCAGGCTGAACAACCTTCTCAGCCTTTCTTCACAGAGGAGCTGTTTCAGCATTCTTAGCGTTTTTGTGGCCCTCAGTTTATGTCTGTCTTGTACTCAGGACCCCAGAGCTGGACACAGTGCTCCAGGTTGGAGTATCATGAGAGCAGAGTAGAGGGTGAGAATTAACCCACTTGACCTGCTGGCCACGCTTCTTATGCTGCCCAGAAGACAGTTGCCTTTCTGGGCTGCAAGACAGTCTAATCTGACAGACAAGTAGACTAAATGTGTCTGTTATAAGCTGTTAGTGCATACAACTGTGGTATATGCAGTACTTTCTTAAAGTGGGGATCCACTAATATATTAACTCTTCAACATTGACAACTCCTTGACAAAGTTGTATCCTTGTAAATGTGAAGACACTAGTAGTTGAAGACCTTTATGCTGTTTCATTCCAGATTGCTTGCTTATCAAATGTGTGGGGTAGGCTGCCTTTCTGTATCTCAAAGTTGTAAACAAAGCCTCTATTTATTCCAAATGAATGGCAGCTAAATAAAGTAGGCTGCATTATCTATGGCCTTTACTAAGAGTAAAGGCTTAAATAAGAATTGGGAGGAGGACAAAGCCAGCAATCATTCCAGAGCAACGTAGCTTGCAAAAATTACTGGTCTTCCTGTAAGCAAGGCTGTTTGTTTCCTTTTGTTTGTGAAGGCCTGTGCTGTTTAAGTGTACCATGCACTACAAATATACATTCACAAGGAGCTGTGGCATCTGTTGGATCTGTGAAACTAGAAGATATGTTCATATGTTTGCAGGGAACTTGCATATTAAATGTTCCCGCAGCTGTGAGTAAGCGTCTTGATAAGACATGATAAATCCAATATTTAGTCGAACTGGAGCTAGCTGGGAAATTTGAGTTGTTTCAATGTTGGGAACGTGTTTCGTATTAAATATTTTAAGGACAGGATGGGGGAACTTTTGCTACACTACATTTTAGATAGCTGCTTTAGCTATCAAGGTAGAATGGTAATCTCTTCTCTGGTTATAGCCTACAGCTGAGAAATAAAATGTAGTCTCTGTAGATATGGAATGTTATTCTTGGGCACAAATGACGAAAGTAGAGGTAATTGTTGTATCCAACCTGATTTTCATAAAACACTATTCCATTCCAAGTGTCTTGTAGTCTACAAGCATTGCAATGAAGTATCTGAAATCTTTATATAAATTAATCGTTATCCTTCTCATCCTATTAGCGCTGTATAGTTTATGTAGTTTGTGCTGAAATGAGTGAATTTTGAGGGTAAATAAGATAGGTGATGTGTTAAAAAAAGGTAACTTAATGCTATCTGCCTTTGACAGAAGTTGCCATAAATGCTGTTCTTAACTTGGAATATAAGGTGAACACTGTGGTGTTGTAAAAGTTATGATCATGAAACCTGTTAATTAGGCAGATTTGCATAAATCTGGTCTGAAAAAGCTTATTCTTGTGCAAAATTACATGCATGTGGGAGTTTACCTTTTCCAGTACAATGAAAAGAACAAAAGATATAGCCTAACTTTGAACTTCTTCATTGTTGGTATACCCTCCCAATAACTGTATTTGGTGGACAGCCTCTTTGAGGTTTTTCTTGCTACTTCTCGAGCATCTGTGCTTGTCTATTTTCTCTTCATAAAGGATTTAAAAGGCTAGATCAGCAGTGTGGGCCTTAGACTGTATTATCTATTCTGGTATGCTCTTCTTCCCTCATCTAGAGCAAGAGAAGTTTGAGGTTTTGGTTGACATCCTATATCTAGGCCATGTTATCCTGGTGCTGAAACAGGTACTGTGACTGCTGTGAAGATAAGACCTTTGCCTTTCCTGTTACCATGAGTCCCTCAGGTCTAACTTGTATCCTGATAAGCACTGTGTGCAGAAGGAAGACTACAGGGTATACAATAAATATTTACTGATGTAGAAACACTTCTATAAGGGTGCAATTCCAAGATAGGTTGATTTAGCTTGAACCAAGGTTAGTGCTGTGTTGCTTTTCCTCCCTTCCATTGTGTCAACCTTAGCATTGACCTGAATGTGCAGAGAACTAGTCTGGAAATTCTGGTCTAGTTGAAAACTAACATTGTGGAGAAGCAAGGAGGGGAGAGAGGCAAAGCTCCCTATATGTACTTGCTATGAGTAGGGCTGCATGCCAGTATAATGTGGGAATGGGAAAAACTAGTTAGTGGGACAAAGGGGAAGAGGGGATTGCAGTCCCAGGGAATCTAGTGATCTTAGTAGAAGTGGTCTGCTTGCTGGGAGTGAGATTGTTAATGTCCTTCTGCATTATAAGCTTCTAGTTTGGGTTGGGTGAAAAGATTTTTTTCTGGAGTGCAATTATGGATGCTAAGTTTGTTTTAATGCCTTCAGGTGAGCTTAGCATTTTAAGATATATCTTGATGTATTACTGTATATGCTGATGGCATTGTTATGGTACCAATTAGAATTTAGCCTTCTCATTTGGTCAAGGTTACCTGATAGTCTTGCAGTTAGTTAAATATGTATGATATATTTGGTAGGAACAAGTGATACTGCTGCAGGCTTTTGCAACTGGCGTTGTGCATCGGAATTTGAGAGGTTACAAATATGTTGATGCAATTAAAGTTCCAAGCAGTTAGCTATTTTTTTAAATTTAGTTTTGTTGCCTCAATTGACACACATTCGTGGGCAGAGTTTTCTACCAAATTTATTTTTCATGTAGCATTTTTTTGAAGTGTCTAATAAGTGTTTAATAACTTGAATAACTATGACTGTGCAATGTACTTCAATATATCAGGCCATGCCAATATAGATTGACTTTTGTTCTGTTGAAATTATTTGGAAACATCTAGTGTACTAATTAAATTTTGTTAATTAAAAGTTAATTAAGCATTATTTTCTGTGCTTAAGGGCCATTTTTTGTGGAAAACATTACAGGTTGACTTATTTGTATGTCTATTTCACATACATACACTTGTAGTACAAGCCTTGGGTCAACAGAAGAAACGAGTCATTCAGTACTGATCAATGTCATGACATCTTTTAATACACCCCGTCAGCTAGAGGTTAAGAAGATAACATGCAAGTGCTTTACAGGCAGCATCATTAATGCCAGTACCCTTTCTGCTTTGAGGTGCTCATTAGTAAACCTGAATTCACTGGATTACAGCTTTCCAAGTGCATTTTAAATTTGTATGTGCATGTGTCTAGGGGTGTAAAGTCTTGCTTAGTTTTCCTGGCATTTACCAGCCCTCTTGGTATTCTTGCATGCCATAGGAGCAGGGTTGAAATGATGACAGGAAATCTAACTAAATTATCTCTTACAGCTTGCAGGTTTCTTTTAAAGTTACCATACAGCCCAGAACCTGTTCCAGTCCGTTTTTGTTGTGTTGTGGTCTGTCAATGCTGACCATGCTGGTCAGCCATGGGATTGCATTCAATTGTCCTAGAAAATCTTGGACCCACATGAAAGTCAAATCCATTACACTGGTAGAAGGTTGTTGTCTGACATGAAGGGGAGAGAGGAATATTGCTACTTTTGGCTGTTGAGATTAAGAAACAGCTACAGTTGGTTTTTTTGTCAGTGCTCGGCAATAGGCTCTAAAATACATGAAAGAAGCTAATCAACACCATCTTTAGCATGGGTATTCTGTTGCAGCCAAGGCTGTTGCTTACATGTACTGTGCATAAATTGTGTATTTCAAGGATTAATGCATCCTATATGAAATTGCAGAAGATTGTAGAGCGCTAGGCCCACTAGTAAGGTATAATTATCTTGACAAGAGCATCAACTATCTCTTGAGACAAGGGCTAATTTTGGAGTAATCTAGGGTCATCAGATTTAGAATTAGTAACAACCATGAGCTATTTTTTTGTTCCTGAGGAAAACAGCAACAGATCAGAATATTTGTATAAATATCAGTCTGGGAAGACGTGAAATATAACATGCAGCTAAACTGCGTGTAAATGGGATAGGTTTTGTGTATCCATCTGTACTTCACTGAGATGAATCTAATTATTTTTGGGTGACTAGCTTACCAATATTCTATTCAGTATCTTGGCAATGTTTTCTTGCTCTGACTATGTAACCATTTCAAAGTTGGGGCTGAGCAGCAGTTTTTACTCAACACTGCAAGGACTTTCACATGCGTAAATTAGAGTATCTTTAAATTCAACCCAGCTATCATAGTGAAGAATCTGAATATTTTGAACTGAATGTTTACCTGCTATGCTGCTGATGATATCTAAGTGCAGAAAGTCTACAAGTTTTACTGTTCCCTGATCTGTGGTGGGCACTATGCAGGAGGCGGCATCTCTGAATGTTTATTGTGGAATTTTGTAGCATAGTACTACATTTTGTATGTTAAGAATACGTAAGTTTCCTGTTCTGGGAACAACCAGTCTTCTAAGAATTACACAAGAGTGCAGCAAGTTCATCCAATGATGCAACAGTGCTGGCAGTGTTGCATTCTCCAAAGTTCTCATCCAGTAGATTGCTGGAGCCCTATGGTTGCAGTGATGAGACCTCAGAATTCAACATGGCAGTTGATGCTCTGAGGTTCTATTTCACTAGGGTCTCTGACAGGTCAGTAGTATTTAACTGGGCTGTAGATAAAGATGGTGACAGACTCAAAGAGCATGGTTTGGAATTCTGTTAATATTTTGAATTCAAACTGGCCAAATTTGCAAGCTGAATTTACAGTAAAGTTTCTCAGAGGTGTTACTATGAGTCTCTTTTGATGATGATAGAAATGACAACTGCTCCTTCTGTGAGCATTTTCTTGGGGGGGAAGATAGACTTACTCCAGGGTTGGACTGGAAAGTCTTTGGAGCATTGAACACTTACAGGTTTTTTCAAGTGGGTGTGCCTACTGCTGTTAGTCTGAGCAAATAATCTGCAAGGCAAGTGTTCAAGATTGCCTCTTGGCAGTCTTGAAGATTTTGCTGGAGTAGGAAAGCTGGTAATTTGTGCTATTAGCTGTCAATTACATTGGGGGGGGGGGGGGAACCTAATTAGATCATCACCTAGAATTTTCTTTTTAAGTAAATGTGAAGCTATGAATTCTAGTCCCGGAAGATGACAGGAATGTGTTTCCTGTGCCTGGAATAATTTTGTTCTTTGTGACATGGAGACATAAAGTTTATTTTGCATTGCTTAAGGAGTTATCTCAGAGTAGTATACCCTGCTAAAGTCCCTTAAGTTGCAATGAAAATCTCACCTGACTCTTTATTAGCAGACCAGTTGGAAAGACAACTTCAAGATCAAGTGGGTGAGAAATGTCTTTTAGTGCGAACCAATTATATACGTGAATGAATGTGTGGACTGCTGGGTGTAAGCAGGGAGAAGCTATGGTGCAACTCAGTTGGAGTGTTTAGCTTTTACTCTGTGTGGCTGAGCAAAGGAGAAGCAACACTAACTGCTGCCATGGCATTCCTTGGTGACCTTTGTCTGCTCAGGTGAAGTGCTATGAATGAAAGCATGGTGAGAGTAGAAAATATTCCTTACGGTACTTTTTGCTTTTCAGGGGGAGTTTGCTAGTAGTTGAGCTACTCAAAGAAAACAATTTCATTTTAGTGAAATAGGGAGGTAATTGCAGATATGGGGGAAATGATGATTAGGTTGGCTTAACTTTTAACATCCTTTAAATGACAAGCTTCCTGTTGAGCTCCTCTCCTTCCTAGTCATATTAACAGAATGGATGCACTGACAATTTCCCTTTGGGGCACTAGGGTTGTACAGATCTGTAGTGCCAAAAATACCATCAGAACATATCATAGTTCAAAAACTTCAGCACAAAAACTAAATAAATGACAGTGTTTTTAGGAGGGAGCTGCTTCTGCTGATCTACACAATCAACCCAGTTGCAGAGAACAGTTAAAACACTGGCTCAGTATTTGGATGAGTTGAGTACAGAGGTGAGGGATGATCTGGTCTGTCCTAATTAAATCCTCAAAAGATGCAAAATGTCTTTATTGATGCATGAAGAAATAATACTAAATGTCAAATGAGTGAGCTCTAAGTTGATCTCTAGTTAGTGTTATTTACTAGACAAGTCACATGCAATTTTCAGTTACAATTCCAGGTATCTACTTGGTATATGAGAGTAAATATTTTAGGATGAATTTAGGCTTTCTTTCTGCCACCTCATATTTGTGTTTCTAAACCATGCAACAGAGACACTTTTAGAATTTTAGAGACATTTAGAATTTAGACATTTTCTTCAGAAGAAGAAGAAATCAAGTCAGACTGTTGTCTGCTGTCAGCAGGCGTGATGGTTCCAGTAAGGACTAGAGGTTATGCACCTAAGTAAAGATTGCAGGTTTGTTTTGAATCCCTAGTTATTTGTGGCATGCCTTCAGTTTTCTTGGATAAAACTTTTATCTAAAGTCTTGAGATGAATTGCCTTTAAATTAATCTCTCCGTGTCAATGGAGGACCTCCTTCTGCTGAGCCTTAAAACTGAAGAAAAGCTACACTTCAGATTTTTTAATCAAAGGGAAAAAGCTAATATTTTATGTTACTTTCAAAAGTTTTGTAGATTACCCTGGCTAGTTGTAGAATACTAGACTTTGGTACCTTCTGTATTGGAGCGCAAGCAGGCAGGTGGCTCGTGCTTTGAATAACTGATGTCTTTTGAGATGTCCAGCTGTACTGCATAATGAGCAACAATGTTAAAATGAATGGTAATGATGGCTGCTATAGTTTCAAGGCAAATAAGTTACTTCATTTCCTAGATTTTGCTTTTGTGAAAACCTAACCATTTCTAAAATAATCCTTGGAACCTCAAACAGTGCATTGTAGTGCCATGTTCATTACTCTAGTTGGGAGTAATAAAACCAGTCAGGAGTAAAAGGTACACTTCGTATCTTGTGTATCTGCATGCATATAAATGGTTTGATGTATATTTGCATCACTGGATATCACCATCAGCACCTTCTAAGTTCTATTTAAACATTGTGACTTATTCTTAAAAACTTTGTAAGCATGTTGCAAATTCCAAAGGTAAGTATTAAAATAAGTTATTTGTTAGTTGAAACTCAGTTTACATAGATCTATTTGAAAGGGAGATGAGGTCCAGGAAGAAGCACCTCAGTTATAGACAGTGTATTTCTTTTCACATTAACACCTTTTGCATTGCAATATTGCAAAAAATTGCAATATTTACTTCTTTAGTGACTCCAGTGTAACTTTTTTTTTTGCTTAGCTTGCTATATGAAGTTTTAGCCCAAAGATGTCAATGTTGAATGAGTGAGTTGCATGAAAATAAAATACGGGTTTTTTAAAAGGTATGTAAAATATGGCATTCCTTGAAGGTACTCTGTCATGATTTGGCCAAAATATTTTAGGTTTTGACAGTCTCAGACTATGACCTTCAGATTCATAGATGTCAGTGATGACAAATTACTTTGGCATTTAAAGAGAAACTGGATCACAAACAACTGATTTACCATAGTATTTTACCACAATTATCTGAAGATAATGCTAGTTTGTCTACAAAGAAGCGTTGGGTGATAGAAGTAATGACACTGCAAATCTTAAAATTATCTATCAGGAGTTTCCTTTTTCTCTACATGTCTCCAATATACACATTCGTGGGAGCATTGATCAAACACTGTAGATTTGCCATAGCTCATGCATATTTGGATAGCAGTTGCTGGTATCAGGTCACTCCAACTAAATTTTGCAATATGAGCTGCCCTAGTTTGTTACTAACTTCACTCGGGACTGAGGTACGTGTCACTTAGCTGCCATATTTCAAGTTGTAGAGGTTTGGGTTTTTTTGTTATTTGGCTTGATGTGTCTGTCGTTCTTAAGAGTGGTGTTGTGACGTGCTGTTGTTTTCACTAACCTCTGTGCTCAAGTAAAATATATAAAATGCCTTTTTCTCTATGCCTTGTCTCTCTCCCTTTGCCGATCCCCCCCCCCCCCCCAAAGTAGTACACTGCTGTGAGTAAACATCTTGGTCTTCCTTGCTGCTGAACTGTCATGTTAACCTGTTCCAGTATTCTAAGATCCCAGATTGGCAGGAAGTAACCAGTAAGTACAATGGCATGGGGGAATATTTTACTGTAATTTGAAGTACTGCATACCTCAAATATAGATACTACTTACTTAGTGTTGTGGTGTGTGTGCTTTAAGAAGCCTTGCAAAACAAGTGGCTGGCGGCAGGATTTATTTTATACCACTTAGCTCCTAGGCAGCTGATCAATAACCAAAATTATGGCACTGCTGTCTTAAAACTGCAGTTTACACCTTTTATTCCTTAAAGAAAATATTCAATGTAAAAAAGACAGAAGAAAATTCTGTTAATAAAATGTATTTTTCTTCAATGGCTGTTGTTATTTTACAGTCTTATGATTTTAGGGAAATTATTTAACTGTATAACCTGTAAAATTTTATCAATAAGAGGAGGAAGAATATAGGGAAGCATTCAGAATAACTGAATGCGGTATGATTTACTTTGACAGTCTGGAGTTTGCTACTAGGAACTTTCAACTTTGTCAGGACATCACGTAGTATGTGTGTTTTTTTACATAGTGTCAGTGTTCTTAGCATGTGAACTATTTGGCTACTATTGTGAACTACTATTGGCTTATTAGTATACTGATTTGCTTTGTAGTTTATTTTGTTGCAGTTGCTTAGTTTCAAAACAAGTCTTGCTGTCCAAGCAGCATTCTTTAGAAGTGCCCAGGGAGTGCCCCATTAGGTGAAGTATTTCTGCTGGGATGTTTGGGCTGGCTTCAGAAACTGAAGCACTGTAGCTGTAGCAGCTGACTTGATTTCCTCGCTGATCTCGTGCTCGACCAAGTTCTGTTGCCTTTGTTCTTGCCTACTTCCCCTCCTGGCTGCTTCTGTAGATGAAGCTTTAGCAAGCACGCTGAAAGGCCTTTCCAGTTCAGGCATATATGAAGTGTGTAATCTCCAATGTGCGTTTTCTTTAATGAAAAGCTGAGTGTAATGTTTCATGTCTCTTACTTCAGAAAATATAGCAGTTTCTGGGGAGTAGTTGGGTGCCTTTGTTGCTTTGCGATGTTTTGTTGTTGCAAGTAATGGATAAGACGAGGTATATCACACTTGGACCAATATTCTGGAGAAAATGATGTTATCTGTAGAGGAATGGAAAATGAAGACACTCAATGGTTGCTGAGATAATATTCTAGCAAGAACACTGGGAAAGGAATTGTCTTGAGCAATTCATCAGGTGTTCCTTACTGGGAATGCCATACGAAACTCTACATCGTATTTTGAACACCTGTCATCTGGCAAGTGCTGGGTTCTAGAGAAACATCTGAACAGAAAAAACTGGTTTTGTTGCAGGGACTTCATACTGTAGCAGTTGAAAAATGGGAAATAGATTATTTTTGACCATCAACTCAACTTACTATGACTGGAGGCACAAGCATAAAATACTTCAAGATGTGGTTCAAATGTTGTGAGCGGAAATTGTAGTTCTCCCTTTGAGAGAGCTTATTGATGTCTACATCAGTTATCCTGCTCTGAGAATGAGGTTTCTTCATCATGTGATAAGCATTTTTTACTTTTTTTCTTTTTTAAATGATGAGTGGCATGATAACTTAGCTTTCCCAGTGTTTTGAATGAGGGTATTTCCAGGCACAAGAACGTTCAGGTGTAAAAAAATTCACTTCTTTCTTTTACTGACATACCTGTCTCCATTGATAAGGCTTTCTTTTGTTAATACAGTTGATTCTTAGTTATATTTTATTGTTTGAATACTGACTTGACTTTGATACTGACTTGATTTTGAAGTATGAAGACTCAGATTTGTCTTGAATTTTCAACCCTAAAGATTGCTTCAGCTGCTTACTCCTCTGCTGATACTTACCCCTCATGTTCAAGGCTGTTACTGTGTATTCATTAACGATCAAGGTTTTTGCAAGGAAGGTTTGGCTCTTCCAGAGAATGCAAACACGTTTGAAAATACTTCATGTTTAATAGTGAAACAGTTAAATAGTGAGTTTTGACTGTGGATCTTGCTTGCTAGTGAACTTTATAGTTCCCATGTTATCCTTTTTTTATCAATGACTACACCCCATGCTGTATTCAAACTCTGTCTCTTCTTCCTGTTGGGCTATGAAGTCCAGAGTGGTTTGATTGAACTCCTCCACTGTTCAGTTTGCAGATGGACACTAATTTATCTTCATGTGTTGACATTTATTGTGCAAATAGGAAATAACTCTGGCAGATTGAGCCTTAAAATAAGTCGAAACCATAGGTTAAAGCTCTTAACTTTATGCTCTGAAGACTGAGAGAAACGATGCAATTTTCCAGATTTGAAGACCACGAAAATACTGCAAAAGAATGAAAAGGGTGTCTTGTTCTGTTGACTTTCCTTCTGTCACTGTGAATATTTGTAGATTAACTCTTACAAGCCTGTAGCTTTAGTTTATTTAAATAGAATGAAACAAATCTTAATTATATGCTTACTTTTGATAGCATTGTGGTGTGGGTTTTTTTGAGGAAAATAAAACTGCTTTCAGGGAGGAGCAAGATTTGTAAGATGGCCCCTCCTACAGAGGAAGGAATGGTCAGCCTGACATACCCAAAATTAGCCAGCCTGCACCAGTCCAACAATCAAGTGGCTTTTCAGGCAAGCCTTCCCAATTTACTTGCCTTTTTGGTTTGTAAATGCTGATCATAAGCAAAGTTTGAGTTGCAACTGAAACATTCTTTGTTATAGGTAGGGCTTGTGCTGTATCACTAATCCCACAGAGATGCCAAAGCATCCTTGACTTCTGTTCAAATTGAATTCTAGGAAGTCTGCCAATACTTCATAGTTCAGCTTCTTCAAAAACTTACTACAGCCTCAGGTTATGTATTTGTATACTGCCGACAAGCATAGTTTGTTGTAAGTACAGTAGTTGGCTGGATGTTATGACTACAAATTGTGCAACTTTTTATTTAGTATTTTTGTGCTATCCTAATCAAGCATGTTAAAAGGGGCCTATAGTTCAAAGACGAATCTAAAGGCTCTTTTTGTGACGCATATTGAAAGTTTGTGAGAACAGCTCAGTGTTGCTCTAATAAATTGCACTCCGAGATGCAGAGTCAATTTATACAGTACAATAAAGAAAAGTTCAGTACTACGAGTGAGTTTTAGAAAGTCATGTCATATTTGAGGAAACGTAAAGCTTGGAAGAAATTGTGCAGACTTTTGTAAAGCTAAATGGATGTTCCTTTGCCTTTTCTGGCACTGGGGGAAGACCCTTTGGGAATAGGCCTTGAACTTTTTGCCCTGAAGTTAAATCTAAGGAATTGTTTTTACTCCATTCAAAAAAAAAAAAAAATCATCAGAGTTAAATTAGGTATTAAATGGTATGCGTTTTAACTAAACTGCATGCATACTGGTTCACATTTCTGAAACTTAGTGCTTTGTGTGCTTTTAAGTAGAAGGGCCTGACACTTCTTTTGTATCTGTCTGAATTTTAAGAGTTCTTATTCCTTTTCCTGTTACTCTGTTATTCCAGATTTGTCTACTCTCTGCTTTTTTTCCCTTAGATTTCTAAGGGGAAAATGTGCCATGTTTTCAAAGGAAAACAATCCAGTTTATATGACTTTGAAATAGATATTGGACTTTTGTGAGACTTGGCAAGTGGGGCTTCTGGCATATCGGTCATCTTGATTAATACTATGGCAATATCTGGAGAATTTTCTGATGTTCTTAGTTTTGTTAAGTATTTTCAGCTGCTTTGTCTTTCATTTTGTTTGAATTTCACTTTTTCCTTTTGCCTTGACACGTGCCATATATTAAGTATTACATATTACCACAAATTCTCTTTTTCACTCTTGTCTGTTATATGAAATTATTTGTAGCTGGCTGTTCATGCTATGTGGAACTTCAGCTTATGCGAAGCACTTGTGAAGCCTTTTGTTGGAGGAGGAGAGAGTATCATAGGGATGTAGGATCTGAAGGAATTAGATTTATTGGTGGAGAGTAGTGTGTGAAGGAATTAGAATTATTGGGAGAGAGAAGTGTTAGGAGAAAGGCATGCCTGCAGAAAACCACATTTGTTGGTTTTCCTGCTCAAAATCAATGGTTTCATCTTTAGAATGTTAAGAGATTTTACTTCAGTATCACAAAGGCTGAGGGTAGTTTGCAAATTAGTGATTTAACTTTTTCTTTTGTTTTTCTGTTCTAGAACTATTGGAAGACTTATACACATCTTTATATATCCCAATATAGCCTGAGTCTCTGCTTCTATCCAGTCTACTCTCCTGCTTTTTTCTTACAGAAAGTCTCATAACACCTGCTCTGGAGTAGCTTTTGAGTTCAGTCCTCAGATTTCTGCTTTAAGTGGAGAGCAGTTCAAGTGGTATGGTTTTATATTTTCTCCTTTATGTTTATGATTCTGAGATCTGGTTTATGGAGAAACACTATTTCCTAACTCTCAGAAAACAGACTATTGATTTTATTTTCTTGAGGTGTGAGGGAATTTCAGTTTAAATAATTCTCTTCTATCAAATACTGTTTTCCTTGTATATGCTTTCCATATTTTAGATAAATAGATAAGCAGTTCTGGCAGGTTAATTTCAGTTTGTGCCAGAAGCTGTTATCTTCATAAATAAATAGATGAGAAGTTAGTTATCTTTGGAAAATGTATAAGGAAATACAGAGCTCAAAACATCTGCTTTGACAAAGTTAAATAACAGAACAAGATGCATTTTATGGCTGGGGGAGACGGAAGGTAAACTTAAACATTTTAGTGGTTATGCAATAATATAATCTGAAGGTACAATATCTTGATGTATCTAAGATGAATAACTTCTGTATTAGACTTAATTTTTGTGATGGAGAGAAATTATCTTATTTTTAAAGTGTAACTTTAGTTCCATTTTAAATTAATCTACCTATTCAGGAATATTAAAAATTGTATGGGAAGTTAGTCTGCTGTTTAATTAAATACATGAGCCACTGAGCCATCAAGTATTTTGGAACTATAGGACAAAGTTATTATATGTAGTGCATAAATTAACATTTGTTTTTACATCATCACTACATATATTCCCATAACATCATAGTTCTTTTCCTGGAAACTGAGGAGCACAGGAACTAAAAATGCAACTAACAGGAGGAAACTTAGAACAGCTTCCAGTATTCAGAAGGTCATTGACCGTGATATTTGAAATGGTTGAAAGAAATTACTTACCTGCATCTATGCTTTGTAGGGCACTTTCATCAAAGGTCCTTTATGGAAAGATCTTACTTAGACAAGAGAAGCCAACAAAGTTTAAGTTGTGCTTTCTTGACTTGAAGTGTTCAAGTTCATATAAATAAGCTTTTGTCTGAAATTATGTAAGTTAAAGAAGCTATTAGTGGAGTTTAATACTCAGGACTTACAGGACAAATTTTACCATGTGTTAGAAAAATTTGTAGCAGAAGCCATTTTACTCCTGCAGATTTAATTGGTGTCCAAGAACTAGGCTGCTTCTTATCCTTTTGCAAGATCAATGACTTGTTGCTTTGCAAGTGAGGTAGCTCTGCAGCTTAAGATTTTTTTCCATATTTCTGCATTTGTTCCTTTTATGGGTGGGAACTTTATAAACAGCTGCTGTGATCAGATCCTTACAAGACCTTGAGAAAGTCTTTTAGAAAGCTTTCAATCTAGAATAGAGTCTAGAGTCTACATTGTAACCATGGACATTGTTGGTCATCAAAAAATATATTCTCTACCTGGGTAAACAAACAATTATATGCTTTTGTAAGTTTCTTGCAAGGAAGCTCAGTGTTAATTGAGGAATAGATTGCTTTTGTGTACTTGTGAATCTTAGTTTTAATTTGCAGTCAAGCATTTAAAGATGCTACCACTTCAGAAATCCAGCATACAATTTAACAAGCAGTTGTACAACACAAAAAAAGTATCCGCTTAAGTAATTATGTCTGCAAGTGTTGTGTGATGCTTTATTATTCCAATTATTTTATTTTCAGGAAATGATTAGGTATCTCATTTTGAACAGGACTATAAAATATGAGACTGAATTTGAATTGCATGTGCAGACTGAAGAGGGGCTAGTTTCAGAAGTTGCTGTCATGACTGGGATCTACACTGGCATCCTGTTTATCTTTCTTCTGTGATACTATTACTATTCCCTGTTGCCAGAATGTCTGAAACTAAATTCCTTCCCCCTACTTAGGTTTGGGAACTAAGGAAAGTTACTCTTAAGCGATAAGGAGAGTGAAAAAAAAAAAAAAAAAGTATTGTTTTACTAGGGAAAGGCAAAAACATGATAAAAAGATGGTATTATGACTTTCTGGGAGTGTGGGACCAAAAAAATCTGAATTGCAGCTTGGGGAGAAGCATAAGATCACTACTGTAAACTAAGTTGCTCTGGAAAATACTTTCCCGTACAGAGCAGAGGAAAAAAACTTGCTAACTACAAAATCTGTTTCGTAGGCAGCCTGTTGCCTTCAGTAACTAATTTCTTCATCTTGTGCATTTAGATGTGTAGTATCTTCTAACTGTTGTGAGTGCCAAAATGTGGGAGACGTGACATAATGCTCTGCACTGGTAATGAAGCTAATATCAATTATGCTGTAGTACACAAGGGAACATTAGTGGTGTTACAGAGGTATGACATTTCTGTGAATTATCTGCAAATTCCTTAAGTTGTAGTGGCAAGTCCATTTTTAGCATGTTCAGGAAACTGGTTACAAGTGTGGTAAAGATGTAGCACGAGGCAGGCTGTATAGAATAAAAATCTAGGATGTTTAAGTCTGTGAAGAAAAATGCGTATAAGCAGCAGGTGAACACTTATCCAGCAGTATAACTTCCTCATCTGTTGTTGCTTGTAAGTCTTGAGCTTGTTACAACTAGGATGTTTTACAGTGCTCGCTTTGCTTAAACTCATTGCTACTACTGCTTTTAGGTTGATTTTTCTTCAGAAGTGAATGAGTTGTTGCTTTTAGCTTCTGAAAATTTGCAACTGTGTGGTTATTGCCCAAACAGATAGGGGATTTATGGGGAGCAGATGCAAGGTTTACTGCATCTCCTGCCCAGTCCTGCTAACCCCTTGGTTTGCCCATTGCAGTTCAAGCTCTCTGGGTTTATCTAGCACTATAACTTCTTGTGGCCACACATCTTTCCTCGCTCCATGCCAAATGCTGTCTTACATGGTCTTATTGCATGGCTGTTAGCACACGCTACCAGCCATGGGAAAGGATGAAGACTCTACAGTTTCAGCAAGAAATCAGTGTGAGTTAACTCAAATGAAAATTGTTTGTGGATTTCATAGAAAATGGGAGTACAGGCTATAGTACTCTGGGCACATAGGTTATTTTTCTGTGAAGTGAACTGCTTCAAATCATGCTGCTGTTGTCTTCAGCTCATATTCAGGTTCATCAAATTTAATCATTCATCAAATGATTAAATGCTCATATGAGTGGTGGCAGTGGGGTGATGTACTCGTTTAGAGGTGGTCAGGGAAGTAAATGGAAAAAAAGCAAAGATATATTAGTGCTGTGTAAAAACAGTATTAACCTTTTCTGACAAGTGAGTTTTGCATTGATTGCATAAAAATTCTGTAATCAAATTTCTCTGACTGTAGCACTTTTCCCAGTATTTCTGTAAGTTGAGCTTTGATGTTACACTTGTGCTACTGTCAAGATAACGAATGTGGTGATGTATGGCATATGAACCTAAGACTGTAAATGTCTGTTAGACTGAAGGTCTGGCACAGATGTGTGGCTTTCAGTGGTTGAGCTGAATGTGGAAAAGTAGGAAGAAGTAAGTGTCTGCGACCTTTCTTTCTTATTAGAAGTACTGAGGGATTTACTAGACAGAAAACTTGGTAGACTTTACATTCATTCAGTTCACATTCAGTGAGTGTCTGTCCCCTTAATTTTTAATTGTTCACTTTGACTCTCCCCAAACTGTTTGGGGGTCTTATTCAGACTATCTCTCCTTCCAGAGAAGATAGTTAAAAGGAAGGTGTTTGGAAACTAGTCCACATGGATTTGTTGCTGTCAGGCTGCATCTGAGACTTGATTTCCTTATTGTTTGCTTCTGTTTATTTTAACAGGAAGTTCAGCCAGGCCTCCATTTATGCAGAGGAAAAATTCCCTCTGCATTTTCATTGCCATTGTTGCTTTAATGTCAACTTCTTTAACTGTTGAAGTCCATACTTGGATCATATTTAACAAGAGTTTTGTTTGAGGTGAATGGAGTTAACTGTAACAAGAGATGCTGAAGTGTCTCAGACTGGATGTTTTCATTTTGTTAAATGCTACAGGTGCCTATGCAACTTTTTTGCTTTAGAAACCACTGCAACTATTATGATCCTGGTTGTTGCCTTCAGTGTCTACTGTTGCTTCCACATGTAGCATACTTAGCTTGTTCATCACCTGTGTGCTGTCAGCTTTTTCTTTTTAGCAGCCTGAATGGCCTGACTTAGCTTTTTGCCTGCTTGCTACAGGAAGGCTTCTGAGGGAACAACTTCATTAATGTCAAATTTCCTTACTATGACAACTCTGTAATTTTTTTTTTTAAGTATTTTTTTTTCTCCTTTTCATAGAATCATAGAATGGTTTGGATTGGACCTTAAAGTTCATCAAATTCCAACCTCCTTGCTATGGGCAGGGACACCTCCCGCTAGACCAGGTTGCTCAAAGCCCCATCCAGTGTGGCCTTTTCCATTTTCAAATCTTGGAAGCTGTTTTCTACACTCAGAGTACTTTTCCTGTTGTTACTTAAAGTTGGTAGTAATTTAAGGTGTCACACATGTTTGGTTGGCTTTTCCATTGGCAACTAAACATAGCTAGGATTTGCTTAATACTGCTAACATTAATTTAGCTACAAGTGAGGGGCCATATTTCTTCCTATCGCATGAAAATAAAGTTGCTTCAACCAAGAATCTGAACTCTGAGCATGCGTCAGCAGATGCACTTTTGTGTAATATTAAAGAACTGAACAGGGGATCTGGTGATAAGGCAGCAAAAGCTGTAGCTCTGTGGTAGATTGACTTGCTAAGGCAATTGTTTTGACAGCCACAAATTGTGGTTTGCTAGTTGTTCAGCCCGTTGTGGTTTAGCTACTGTCCTCAAGTTTCTTATCACCAAATGTGTCTGCCACAGACAGTCTTTTGAAAAGTACTATACGGAAGGAGGAGTTGCTGCCAAACTCCAGTATCTGTCCCCTTCAGCATAATGTCTTCTACCCTTTGGCCTTCAGGTTACACATTCATTACTGATCCTTTTAAAGGCTGTATGGTTGCTTTGGAAAGGGCACTGTTTTGCCTCTCCATATCCAGAGGATAGAGGCAGCTGAACCAGTCTCAAAAATCTCAAGTGGCTCTGTTAAGCTATGGAAGATTTCTTAGCTTGGGCCCACAAAAGGAATACTCAAGTCTGATCTTCTACCTTTTGTGGCTTGTGTGGATTGTTGCCCTCTCAAGGGTAAAGGGCTTGTAAAATACAGGGCTGAGCTGTCATCTGGGACTTGTTGTGAGTATGGTGTTCCTATTTCTCTCTGGTTTGGAAAAGCTCTTCTCCACTAATAGTGAGAGCAATTAATCTCTCCTCATCTTAAATTGAGGAATTTAATGTAGGTATATTTGAGAGCTCAGAAGCGTGACAAACAAGATCATAGAATGGTTTGGTTTGGAAGGGACCTTAAAGATCATCTAGTTCCAACCCTCCTGTCATGGGCAGAGACACCTCCCACTAGACCAAGTTACCAAGTGCTAGTCCTTCCATGTAATGCCTAAATTTTATATCTCTGTATGGCTTAATCTAGCCCACGTAAACTTTCCATTAGGACTTGCATGTTTACTCTTAACAGTTCTCATGAACAAACACATGCATTGCTTTTTAGACTTAAATAGTAGTGTAATCTGAGATGAGAGCTGTAGTGCAGCAGCTAAATATATCCTTACAGCATAGCACAGACGTCCAGCATGCAGAAATTAGTTTTTGCAAACAAGGAAGACTTGGATACTTCTATAGCTACACCAAGTAAACAGTTATTTTTCATGAGGTAAATAGTAATTTATTCACGTACGCTTCTGAGATACTGTTAAGTGCATACGTGTTGGTATAACAAAGTTAATGTGAAGCAAATCAATTTAGGCTTTACACTTCAATGTCTTTAGATGGTAGGACCTCAAACTTCACATTTGGATTGGATTTACATTGGATTCTTCTACATTGCAGATGCACTCATATATCAGTTGCAAAACATCCCCAAAATGGAGATGAATTTCAAGCCTTTTTCTGAACAGTTCTAGCAAAGTTACAGATGTTTATAAGAATTAATGGGTTGGTATGACAAATTCCATCTCTATGAGGCAGCAGCTTCCTCTTATGACATGTAAGTTGTCTTTGGTTTTCCACTCAAAGAAATAATTTTGCGTGAAGCTATTTGCTGTCAAGTTTATTTGTCAGGTAGGCTAGAAATGATGTAGATAGAGCTGAATGTTGATATGAACATTTTGAAAACTAGATTTCACTGACTGACAGCAACTAGAAGTAGTAAATTTGGAAATTTCATCATATGGAGAGCATGATATAAAGACACGTTGGTTTAGGTTTTTGACTGCAGGGAGGGTTTATGTGGAAACTGTTTTTGGGGTGTTTTTAAAAAAGCTAGCTGAAATAGTGGCTTAGTGTAGCAATAAGAGACAAGGAAAAATATGAGTTAGATTAATTGCACTGAAGGTTTCTTAGGAGTAACTGACTTTCCCTGACCTTGAACACGTGATGCTCAGTCTGCATCTGGGCAAATCAAACCATGCTGGAGTCAGAAGTGATTAAACTGTAGTTTTAAATGATATAGCTGTCAAATTACCTGCTTACTGAAACTGAAAATATACTAACAAAGCATGTGTAGCATACTAAAAGGTACAAAGGTATTAGTCCTTGATAGAGCATGCCAGTTTAGGTTTTCCACCCCTTGCATGAAAACACAGGCTAGAAACATCTACCCATAAGTAGAAAATGCAGCTAACTATGTAAACGTTCTGCATAGTCAGGGACTGGAGTACTGAAGCTTCTTTTTTGCACTCGGTGGCCCAACTTAAATCAGTTTATTTACCATTTAACTCTCTGAGCATACACACAAACTACCACATTTTGCGTGGTGTATCTAGACTTAAGCTTATAAGTGAAGAGCGCTGTATCTTCTGCTTTAAAATACTCTGTTTTTCACAAGCGCTTTTGTACAATAGAAATGTCATCACAGTTCTTTTAAGAAAAAGAAACAAGACATACTCCACTTCCCTACCACACCCCCCAAAAAATAAAAAAAAACCCAACAAAAAAACCCAACCCAAAACACTAGCAGCAAAAAAATCCTCACAAAGTGTTTTCAAAGAGTTTTTTCAGTGGGAGACTTCTTAGATTAGCCGTTACTCTAATCTAACATCATAGGTTCCTAAGAAATTATATTCAGTGGGAGACTTCCTCGGTAAGCCATTATTCTAATCTAACATCATAGGTTCCAAGGAAATAAATTTGAGGGAAATATTAGGATTCCTGGTGGTTTAGTAAAAGAATTTAAGTTTCCAGTTAACTTTTGTGAGTATCAAGTTGCTTTGTAATAGTAAGCAATTACCTTGCAATTGCTACTTTAGTTTTTAAAACTTAGTTTTGTTTATAAACTTGAATACTTAAGTATTGTCTACAAATCTTAGTTTTAGTTGCAGAAATTCTAGAATAACATCCATTGTTTGAACATCGTTCAAACTTGTAGCTTATGTGGGAGGAGGAATTCCTTGGGAGACTGGATCATGTAGTCTACTGAACTATGTGCAAACTCTCTCACTATTGGAGGTACCTTGTTGCTGCAATATCTAATTTGGATAAAGGCACCTTTGAAAATTTCTATTTTAGAGTTAGTAGCCACAGAAACATGGATTTCTTTCCATTAAGGTCATAGCTGGGATTTGGTCTTGTGGGGGAAATGTGCTTTTTTTGTTGACAATGTCTTCTCATTCTCAAGCTTGTATTGCTGTGGATGTTGCCTTCTGTGAAATAAAGCTCCAGATTTATAGTGCACTTGTTCTGGAGGACTAGATTAAATCAGGGCTTTTATAACTACTAACTTTTATAACTACAAAGGAAGACATGGATTTAGAATGTAATTTAAGTAATTTTTTGCTGGTGTCACTTGCTGTTGGTGCTCAGCCTTATTCTACAATAAGTAATATTGCTTGGTTGCCAATATGCTGCCTTCTTCAAGGGGTAATTTAGGGCCAAGGCATCTCTGCTGAAATTGTTGGCACTTTTAAAGGATGACAGCTTACTAATTATAGTCCTCAGAGAGGTGACCGCATGCAGGAAGCAGTAAAAATGGACCATATGACAGAAACAAACGCTTATTTCTTGAACCAGTGGCAAAGCTTGGAGTGCTTGTAAATCCATGTGGAGAGTATGAGAGAGAAAATGTGCCTTCAAAAATGTTCTGAGACCTGGTTGTTTAAAAGGAGGGCCTGGTGGGTGGAGTCGGAAAGCTGTTGTGGAGCAGTTGCTGCTGGAAATAGAAGTTAAAGGGAAGAAAAAACAACTTGATGAGGAAAACTTCAGGGAAACTGTGCTTCAGGGATAAAGACACCACAGAAGTCTCTGGGAGAATGATAAGCCACCTCATTACCTTGAAGAAAGCTACTGTGGTTTTGTAAGGGTACATCTGGCCTCCCTTGTGTTGAAAAAAACCCTAAAGTTGCCAAGGGCCTTTGTTGCTCCTCTCTGCAGCTTAATCTATTGCAGATATCTTTTCCCTTCACCTCTGAAATTCTCAAGATCTCTTTTATTGTCCCAGAATTGTAGCAGCTGGGTGAGTATAAGTAGGTGTCCCTTTGTTCCCTGAAGCCTGATTTGCGTGAAGGATTCTAGCAAGTGACCTGTCAGGTCAACAGAACCACAGTTGTCAAGGCAGAAAGTTATTCAGACGCATTTCCCTGCAAATATAGCTATTAATTTTATCTATTTTATGTTATCTTGATTTTGCTGTAAATGGTATCCTATTTGTTTTATATCTACTTGGTAATAGTTGTATGGCAGCCTTATACACTTTTCATTTCTACAGAGGTTTTAGTGTGCCAGCTTTACTTGCCAGATGACTTCTTTCATTTGTTCAGTGTTCTCTCTGCTGCCAGTGTCACAAACAGGTTAGGATTGTAAAGACTGTATGCATCATACTTACGGCTAGGGAAAATCATTGAAGAAAAACAAGAAACCTTCACTTTTGTTTTTCTTCCTTTTTTTTTTTTTTTTTTTTACTGCTTTCCTTGTCACTAGAATTTCAGTATTATAGTTCAACTGAAGGCATCCATTCACTTCAGGCATGCATGTCCTTTGGATAGAAGATGTAAAATCTCAGAGACACAGACCGTCCATGGTAGGGCTTTTTACTTCCTTCCCCAGCTATCTGGTTACTGTGAAAAATCTTTTCTGCTGCTCAGATTTCTTAAGCCTTCATTTCTGGATCTGTGTCCCCAGGGACTTTTGTCAAATCAGAGGAAACTCTTCTCTATCTTCCCAGATTTTTCTGCAACTGCTAAGATACAAGGAGGTAGAACACAGTGCCAGAATAGGTCAGCCTTTTCTCAGTTGCACCAGGGAAGTTATAGGCAATTTTGGAGTTTTTTTTCAGTCTTAAGATGATGTATCCTTGGTCTTGTAGCTGAAACAGATACATGTACTCCCTACATTCAGCTATGTTTCAGAAGTATTGGATATCCTGGAAGTGATTATTTTCCATTGATAAAAACTTTGTTCCTCTGTCTAGTCTATGTGTATGTCCAAGCTAGACTAAGATCATACTGCATTTAGTTGGTTTTTTTTCATCTTAGAGTGGTACTTCCAAGTATAAGACCTGATCTGTGATCTTCCATGTCCTCAGACTGGTGTGTCCCTCTTCACTTTCACACCAAGAAACAAGTTACCTCTCCTAAATGCTTCTAAGTTGCAAATTCAGGGCAACTTGCCAAGGAGTAAATACATCATCCAGAAGTGTGGTTCTTTGCCCATGCCCCTCCCCAACTGCGCCAGTCCAGAAAGAGGGTTTGGCTTGCATGTTGTTGGCTAGAATTACTTCCAAAAGCTAGTTGTCCATCTGTTCATACAGCTAAGTGCTATCCAAGGAATCAGTAACACATAACTGTAGGAGACTTGAGTGTTAATCATTCATGAGAGCAGCTGGAGTGAAAGTCAATCCAGAAAACAGTTCTGAATTATCTCGAACTAAAACGTGATGTTAAAGGATATTTTACAGTTGACTTCCTCTTGGATTAAATTGATAAAAAGGTAGTTAATGCCTAGAAACACTTATATCTCTTTGAAATACCTGCTTTCAAGGTAATATCTCAAAAAAACCCTCATAGTGTTTAAATGTGGCCTTGTTAATTGTGGTTTACCTGGCAGACAATTATTAACTAATACCAGCCTCAGTAATAGCTCAGAATTGTTGCTAGCTTCCCAAGTTGTATGCACTATATCCCTGAGTTGGGCTGCTCTGATTTTTCAGACAAGTTGGGAACTCTGTTTCTAAAGTATATTATGACAGAAGTGGATTCTATCACTTAAAAGCATAATAAAGAGTATGTAACGGTTGTAATGATAAAATCCATGTAATAATTTGTAATAATGTAGGTTTAGAAACATGGGAATAAAGATGGAAGTTGAATTCTAACAGTGTCACTTGGCCTATTGACTTACTAAATACTATCTGCCAAAACACAGTTGCATTATAACACCAGTTTTCATGGACATGCTCACTTCTGTTCATCCAAGTAGCTTATGCATAGCTTTCTGGTAATCATTTACTTAATGTTAGTTCTTACATTCCTGCGGTCTATGACCAAAATTAATGTTCCTAAGCAGGTATTTTAGTTATTGCTTTCAACAATCTGTTGTATTTTTGGCAGTCTCTTGTATTTTAATTTTAAGGTTTGTGAGTACTGAGAGCAAAAGCTATCTGGGTAGAAGTTTCAAACGTTTTGCACGTATGATTAGTGTCTGTTCTCTAGAGTCCAGCTGGTAGTTGGGCTGTTAGATTGCTAGACCTTCAGATTTAAATGTTATACAACAACTTCATTTATCATTAACTTGGGTAGACCTGTGTTAGCTGTTGTTCTTGCTGTCTGACTTGATTCGCGTATCTGGGACAGTGAGGTCAGTTGTCACTCAGGTGTTGGCTTGATCCAATAAAATTATTAAGTGCAGAACTGGACGTAAGTAGTGATAATCAAATTTTGCTTTCAGTGCAAATTCTGGATGTGGTGCTTCATATTTTTGGCAGAGAGTGGCAAAAAGGTTATATGCAGCAACTCAAGTTCCCAAATACTTTGCACGTATTTCAAGCAGCCTGCAATATAAGATTTGTTTTGTGTTCATCTTCCATGTTAAATGGATTGTTCTGTCTAAAACGTGAATATGAGTTTTGTATACTTGGAGAATTAATATACAGGAAACGTGTTTATTCTGAAGTGAGACTCTGGGATGAAAACCAGAGAGGCTTTAGCAGAGCTGTTAAGACAACCCGGCTGAGTAATAACAGTAATTTCTTCTTTCAAAATCTGGAAACAATAAACACTTCAGATGTACTTTCTGAATGCAGTGAAATCAGTCCCTTGGGCAGACAGTGTATGAAAAAACCTTTGGAATAAACTTTGGATATTAACTCTATGATACTGTGAAAATACTGTAATGCATATTGGAGCTAAGAATGCAATGTTATACCTCTTCCTTTCTAAAGCCTTGGTTCTGTGCAGACTGGTGTCACAGTGACCTGTTTCAAAAAGACCAGATAGGAAAATTGCTTGATTTACTCAGGATTTTTGGCTTCAGTTCCAGGACAATGAATGGAAAATCAGTGAACATATAACGTTCTGGGGTCTCTGTTATTGAAAGTGTTAGCAGTGAGTCCACTTTTCCATGCAGCCAGCTTGAGTTGTTGCTGAAATGGGTATTTTTTTTCAAGTCGGTTGGTTCTCTGTTTTTTGTTGACTTTCGTTTTGTTTTTTTAAGCCATGCTACTCTGCGGCTGTACTGTGGCAACCCTGCTAACTGCACTTCAGTGGCAGGTAAAGGGCATTATCTGTGTCTGCACCAGCAGTGTTGCACGTCTACAATCATAGTAAACAACCGAAACTAGCTCTCAGTGACTAAGATTATTGAGTACTTGAAGTTTTTGCAGTATTTAGGTAGCTTAATTGACAGCAAAGGCAAACAATTTCTCTCTAGCACAATGTCTCAGGGTGACCGGATTTAAGTTTGTTGACAGAAAGACTATGGAAGCCTCGGCTGGTATATGGAGGAGACTTATGGGAACTAACTTCTAAGATGAAGCTTAGTGAGTAGGGAGATTTGAAAATGAGGCAGCTCCAGTATGAGGAGTGATTGAAAAGGATAGTATTTGGGGTTAGAAAACCTATGTTAACAAATGGGGGGCTGATTTGGTTTCAAGATCATTTCAGTGCACAAGTGTGGTAGGCTTTCACTTCTTCCTTACTCTGAATAAATATAAATTATGTATATAAAAAACCTTTGATCTAAGACTATATAACTAGAAGTAGTGAAAGCAACTAGAAAAGGGTTATTTCATGTTTTCCTGCATAGCTCGCACACTGCCTCAGTCCAGAAACATGTGCTTGTAAAGCTTAGTCCTGTCATGGGAAGACATTTCTCTTCTATTACTGCAAGGGGGAAGTGAGGAGGAGGATGAGCTTCTTATGTTTGATTTCAGTAAAGAGTATAAACAGTGTGTATTTCCTATGTATGCGTTTTTCAGTGTTGTATCTCCTTATTCTCCCATTTAAATAGCCATTCCAGTCAGTGTTCTCCTCTGGGATGCATTGAGTGCTGTTCAACCTGTCTGTGAATACTGCAAAGCATCATTTTTGTGCTGTGGGGGACTTGAAGGGAAGCAATTAAAATGACAGGAAGTGCTTAAGACTGAAAGAGTCATGTCTGTGGGAAGACCTTATGAAATTCAAAGTATATTTTAATCAGAAAGAATTGGCTTGGCAGCTGCATAGTTTAAGATGTGCTGTTTTTTTCTGAAATGTTAATGTTCTCCAAGACAAATCATGCAGAATAAGAACTGCTTTATGCATATCTAGTATAGCGTATAACAGTTATGTGTATGCTTTGTAGGACTACTAAATTCTAAATCACTGAGGAGCTCTAATAAGTAGTAGTGATTAAAGCTGCCTTTTAAATTCTTACCCCTGTCCAGTTACATCTAAAGACTTATACCTCCTAGAAGAAAAGAAATGCTTAATGCAGAATTTACTCACTTACATAAATGGCTGTTATTGGGAGAGGGAAGTGCATTGAAAGTAAACTAAAAATCAAAGATTGCAAAAGTTGATATACTGTATAGGAAGCTTGATACAAAGTCATTGCGCTGGGAAGATGAGCTTCAAGCACACAAGAAAATGAAAAAGTACTGTCTTAGAAGTCCTCACAAAACATTATTACTCGTAAACTGCTCTTGGGAGCACATTTCTTCCTCTGGAGGTAACTAGACAGTGGCTGATGACATTGGGCTCACTTTGAGCTGGGAGAATAGTGTCTGTGGGTCAGGAAGTGCTCCAGTTTGATTCTGGTCAACCGCATTGACTCTGGGGGAATTTTTAATGCCAGTTGTTTTTGATCTCAACTTCTACAGTCTTAAGAGCTTGACTGGAGTGACAAACTCCATTGATGGAAGAAGTCTGTGAGCCTCAGGTGGCTGCTTGTGATCGCCTTTTGGACTCCTGGCAGGTATTGAGAGCACTCACACTAGTTGAATAAGCAGTTGCCATTTATAGAAAAGTTTTGGGTTAACTTTTTCCATTATTATTTACTGAGGTGATGGCAGTCAAAAAAGTAATGTTTCTACAGAAATGTAATAAATTAGTGCTCTTTAAAGAGAATCTCATCAATCTAGCAAAACAGGATAATATAACAATAAAAAAATCCAAGTTTTTATTGGATTTTGGACACTTTGTATCTGGACGCTCTGAGCCATTATTTTAAAAACCCTTTGGATGCAAATATAGAGCAGCCCAGCTTTCGAGGAATATGTTTGGAAAGCTGGCAAACTTCCTGTTAGTCATGCCAAAGAGGTAAATTGTATGCTTTGTCTGCTACAGTGTTGTGTTGTGAACAGATTTAGCTGGAAAAATTTATGCTAAGTATGAACAGCTTGAGAATTACACCATTAGAATAGGAGGTGTCCTGTCTTGGTAAAATACTGTGAAGAAATTGTACTAACAATAAAAACCTTGTGATGTTTTTGGGTTGGTTTTTTTTTTTTTCCTTCTTACCTGTGCGTTGAGAGATTACTTTTGTTGTGTTATTGCTTATTCAGCTCATGCACCTACCCTGGATATGAAATCTTAACTCCTAAAAGTAATACCCATATTGCTAATGTCTTCATTTGCAGGTATTGAGTCAAAATTTTGTAAGTATTTCATGTTACCATTCAAGCTGGAAGTTTTAAGTGACATGTTTAGATAAATACTGGCAATGCAATAAATTTTCTGTTTTGGTTAGCTTAGCTGTCAGTACTTGGAACCAGCCACCTTAGATACCATCCTGCAGGGATTTTAATGTCAGGTGTGGATCTAATAATAGTTTTATTTCATGTTGGGTTAAAATCTGCCATGCACGTAGTCAAGGTATTTTAAGTGTTCTTGTTAATGTATTTTCTTTAGCTTATTTAGAAGAAATATAGACATGATAGCAATTTTAATAGGCAGTCATTTTAATTGCCTAAGCCTTTGGATTTTTTCTAAATTGCCTTATGATGCAAATTCTTCTTTGATCCAACTTTAATTATAGAGCAATTGAGGTTCCTGGTGAATATGAAGGTTAAATATATTTTCCTGAAGAGGAAAGCCTTACTGGGAATTGGGAGCAAGGTCATTGTTATACTGTGGAATGATACGCCTTTCTTGCATGAGTACCTTGAAGGCAAATGTGAACCTACTGTAAAAGATGTTTATGTAGGAGAATTGTTTGAAGCTTGAGTGATTAATGACTCAAAAGCTAAGAAAAAGTAGAAGTACCCATATTATTATCATCTTTTTTTATAGTAGTTACTTATGGTAGCTGAATTCACACTTTTTCATAAAGATGATGCAAATATACTGTTGTTTATTTATATTGCTGTAGAACTGCTGAGGTTTAATAGCTTCCACTGCACCAGTGAATCTTTGCAATGGATTGCTGAATAATTGATGCTGTAATGTATGTCATCATAAATGGATGAGAAACCTGATTATTTTTAATCTGAGTACAAGTACATATTTGGATATTCTGAGCATCAAAAACATGGAAAGAAAATAGACCCCATGCTGAGGAATTTCTTTCTGATACTATGGAGTTGTGTTCATTGCTCAAGTATTAGTATCCAGCAGAGAACTGCAACTGTTCTAAGGCAAGCTACACTTTCTCTTCTCATGAAAAATAGGCTTAATATCTTGTTCACAGTTGTTAAACTGCTTACAGATTATCTGTTTGGAGATAAAGGATGTTAGTGTAGATTCCAAATTGTAATAGGTCGAACGTTGCAATTAGTGTGAAAGGTACACTGATGAGGGAAGTGCCGTGTACTTGCTTTTGAAGACCTGTTATTTCACATCATTGCCTGTCATTTTCAGTTAGGGTGTGTCGTATCACGTGAGTGAAAATTATGTATTTATCTCTGTTTTTAAAAGATTCTGTTCTGTGCTCAAATCTAGAGTCAGAGATTTCATAATAAACGAAGAACCGTTGATGAAGGCTGTGGTTAACTCCTTGCAGACATTGCAAGTCTGACATACTTAATACTTAATAGCGGTTGTGATGCTTGTTAGTCTCTGGACACTTCCTGTAGTGGTATTCAGAGGGTGAGTGTCATTCACATCGTGACAGAAGAATAGGTGGGTTTGGCACGTGGCACGTGTGGTTTCTTGTACTGCCTTGTACTTCAGATGACTCCTGTGAATCAGTCAAATGTACTTTCTGTCATCAAAGGAAAGGCATTGCAATTTGATGCCAGGATTACATACTGTTCTGGGCAAACATGTTTCAAAGAATTTACCAGGCATGACTGAATGTGAGTATTTGCTGTAGCTTTTTCTGTAGTAGTAATAACAGTAATAAAAGTTGAAATAATTTACCATTCAACTTTTGGTAAACATTCTTTGCTTACCAAAAGGAATAACAATTCACATTAAACAAGATTTTGTCTTTCTACTATAAAACCAAATTGGAACCTTTTTTCTAGTTTTTGTAGAGAAGAAGCTCAGAATGAAGTTTAAGTAATAATTGCTCCTTTATGGAAAACTATCTACTGCTCTTGAAGATCCCTGAGCAGGAGGAGAGTAGCTTTTGCCTGACAAGCTTTAAATTGTTGAAAACAAAGGAAGATGTTTATTTCCTGTAAAGATGTAAAGATGACAGAAAGCTGATTGTTTCATAATGTGAGAAATCTGAGATTTACATAATTTTGAAAATATAGCAGAGTATAGTTGATTTTAAATGATCAGAACAGCCACATTTTTCTGCTGGATACAAACATGCAGCCTTGAGAAGAAATTAATGCCATGCTTTCTTCTTGTGTTGCAGAATTTACCTGTTGTGCCTTTTCAGACCTCCTCAAAACTATCAACCCATATGCACAGGATGCTGTAAAGATTGGTAAATAGAAGATGCAAAACAGTAGGTAAGATGTGTTAGAGTAAAGCAGTAATAGGTACTTAGAGGTTTATAGCTGAATTTTGGCAGAGTGGTGCAGGGCTGAGCTACCACCATCTGTGATGTACAAAGGAAGAAAGTCTAGCTTGAATGTTTCAGCTCACACTGAAGCACCATTTTCATAAAAGCCACATTTTTTAAGGAGTACTGTTTAGTCCCAAGTGTAAGGAAGGAATTGCATTTAAGAGTATGGAGTCACTTGGGGGATAGTCAAATTTGCTTAGCTGCTACCTTGTTCCAATAGGTGAATTTTGATCATTTATTGAAGTATCTGATGCAGCAGTAGCCTGTGTGGTATGTGTTGCTGATTATAATCAGTAAAGAACAGTTTGGTTATTTTGTACAGTTAACCTGGTTGAAGTCACAGATGTCAGCAAAAAGACCTAGAAGCATTGATGGTTTGGATGTTGGATGGTTTGGAGCAGAGACAACCTGAGTGTCCTGTTATCTAGATAGGGAGAGTGGGGCAATCTGTATTATGATATGATAAACGGTAGTTTCTCAAACCTAAAGTGTAAATGATCATATGTGTCTGGTGCGTAGAAGGGCAAGAAATGATGTTGCTTATTGGTTTGTTCTGCTTCCTGAAATGGTTTCCTGCTATAATGTTTCCTGTAATACCTCTTTGGGGGAAAAAAGTCAATTAAAATTGAATTTATTTTCAAAGGTAAATGTTGTGTTTCAACTCATATTATTAAAAACTGATGTACCTGCAGCAGCCATTTTGGGGTGTAGGGTTCTTATTGATAATTTTTTTCCCTTTGTAGGCTGTTTTTATCCTTCACAAACAGTAAGTATGTGTGTGTTTTGTGCTGCTGAGCAACTTGCATGTGATGATCTAAATGCAGAATTCCTACAGTGTTCTGTTTACGTTCTGCAGGTAGAAAATCTTCCTGGTTTTAAAGTGATGCAATTCCTAAACCTTGAAAACTCAGTGGTTGAAGCCTGGCTACAGGCATGACGGAGGCTTTTGTCTCATAATTTAATAACTTTTCCTCATTTATCAGCAGCTGTGTGGTAATGGTTGTGATACGTTCCATGTTTTGTAGTTAGTGTAGTTACAGGATCTTAGAGAAATATTTATATAAAATATATATACCTTTATCATAATGGCTTTTGGTAATGAACTGTTGCCTAGATTAAAACCTAATACAAGCCACTTTGAAAAGTTTTTAAATGACAGCTTCTTCAAGCAGTGTCAGACTAAGATTACTATTAGCTTTTTGTTAGGCTCTGTGAATAATGGTTCATAGTATATAGAAGGGCATGACTATCCTCCTCCAGTTGTGTTTCTATGATGGGCTCCTCATGCACTTGGGTGTAAGCACGCCATGCCAGGACATGTACATGATCTTGGAACACCCCGCTGGATACCCCCGAGTCCTGGCAAATGCTGCTGTCTTACTTACCCTAGTTGACCAAGTCTGGCCTTTAGAATGGAAAGCCCAGGCACGATTACAGTTAGCCTGCAGGTTGGTTTTTTTTTTTTTTTACACTCAATGTGTTGCTAAATAGCTGGGGTTTTGTGTATTATGCCATGCTTTAGAGAGAGGTAGCACATCTGTTCTCAGAAATCACCTGCAAAAATATGGGTGTTGGTTACAAGAATATTTAATGTGGTAAATGCCGGAAATTGCTTTGATTGTGAAAAGCCCTGTCAAGCATTACATCATAAAGGAACTTTGTATTATAACCAAATTAGGTTTTACCGATTATTCCCCTGATATATTCACATGTCTTACTTAAATTGTATTTGTGCTAGCAGACCCCGGAGCCATCTTCTCTGTATTATAACTATGTGAGTTCTTATATTAGAATATAGGAACATATCTATACTGCTCAGTAAGTCATATTTACCCAATAAAGGTGCTTCCTGCTTCACCCTCCAGGCTACCTGTTAGTTATATAGAGTTGAATAAAGGCAGTTCCATTGCGAACTCTGCAATATTACTAAATGCTCATGAAGTGCAGTGTTGTACCTAAGCACATTGCAGACACTCCCAAGCGAGCCTGTGTAGCAGTGGGAGCATATTCTTAGCATGCTCTTTCACAGAATGGGTCTTGTTTGATGTGCTGAGTAGGGATTGGAGAGATGTCAGAAAAGAATGGAGGAAACACTTAAAAACAGGATAGGAGCTCTATTCCTCTGGTATTTCTTGTATGTGGAGATGAAATCCAGATTCAGGGTACAAAGGAATCACAAGAGTAAGTTGTGGAGAAGAGTACTGAAGGAAGGTGGGAATCTTCTTTTGGATATAATTTGAGGATATAGTCTTGGGTCCTGTTGAATATGTTATTTGCAGTGTACTGTGAGTACCTGCATAGGCCATATTTCTCCATGCTCTCCTTAAATCTGTTTGGTGGAATTCAGCCCTGTTTTATAGGGATGGGGCTGGTAGCAGGGAATTAGCATCAGTAACTGATGCTGAAAATATCTGTGCCTCATAGTATTGCATATTTCATATTCTTGTAGTAATTTTCTGTCTTGCACTCTTTTAAGAAAATAAGAAAAGACGACAGTTAAGTGGGAGACTAAAGAATTCAAAGAATTCACACTCCACAAAACATCTAAATCAGTACCAATTTTAAATGGCCATTCAATCCCTTTATTGTGTGCAAGCAACATGAAGTTTTGAAGCATGAAACATGTATCAGAGCCAAATGTCCTAATGCTGGAGGGGGTTAGGACAGCACTGTTCCCTGGTTTATACCTCAAAATAGGAAGCTATTAGCAGATTCATTTAGCAGGGGTGATACAGTAATGTGATAATGAATGCCAATAGGATTAAAACATAGGCATTCATGTTGTGTGTAATGGACCGTGTATTTTGATTTGCTTTTGCTTTTTATGGCAATGCTTGGCTAACAACAATAAGAACAGAAAAAAAAACCACCAAAAAATACCTCGGAAAAAACCACACACAAAACTCAATATAGGAAAATACATATAAACCTAATGGAAATGCATGGGCAGAATATTTTCCACGTTAAAAAGATGTATTAGAGGAGAAAACTGGAATTTATTCTTGTATTCTCAGTGAGTTTGAAATCCAAATGCTACAGAATTAAACCTGATTATCACCAAGGATTTTGAGAATGCGGAATACCTAGGAAATATCTATGAAGGCAAAGCTATAGTTTAATTCTCTAGTTCACAGTGTGGGATTCTGCAATGGAATTGAGAAAACACGTGCTACTTCAGCACTTTTCTTTATTCAGTATTCTTGTTCTATAAATAACATCACTAGCATTTGAACCAAAGCCTCTTAACAGAAATGTAGCTGCAGGTAATTATAAAAAAAAATAAAAAAAGGGGGGTAGGGGGGAAATGGTGAGCTTATGCTAAGAAATACTCCAAAATATTCAGAAAGTTCTACTGAATTTTGTGTAAACTTCCACAATTATGTGCTTTATGCACTCGTTCCCACACTACAATAGGCTAAGAGTGTTATAAGTAGGCTCATACTGTAAACAAATCCAGGGTTCAGGGCAGCTGATTTGCTGACTGGGCTTTTGGGCAGTCGAGTTCCATCTCTGACTACATTCCAGGAAGTGAGGACAATAGAATAAACAAACAGTGATTAATAGTTTTTAGGCTCTCTTTAGCTCCAGTTGGTAACTTAAAAAAAAAAAAACAAAAACAAAAAAACCAAACAGACGGCTACTTCGACAGTAATTAACTGACTTGAAAAATGAATACTTTTTCCACAGTCGCATTTCTTCAAGCTAGTCTTAAAATCTAACCTAGTATAAGCAATTCTTGTTTTTCTTAGACTCCACAAGATACATAAATTTTTATACTATTGAATATTCAGATAACTGAAAAATCTGTTACTTTAAATAAAGTTGTAATTTTGAAATGTGGTATTCTACTCATTAGGTTGTTCTGGTAGTACGTGCAAATGCGTTGTTTTGTTTCTTCCCTTGTTCCTTCACGTCCTTCATTCCCAGTAACGTTTCTCATCAACACTCATACGAGCAGATGAACCCTCCAGATAAACTACAGAAAAATACATTTCCAGTTCACCATATTTAATTTATAGTTTGAAAACAACAGCTGATTTTTATTATTTATTTTTTAGCAACAACTCTGTTATAGAACTGCATTTAAAAAAAGAGCAGATTTCAAAGCAGTTTCCCAAACACTTAAATCACATTGATGGTAAAATAACATGCTGTGTTGAATCATAAAATTTATTTAGGGACCTTTGTCTGATGTGACTAGAAGGAAGCAGTACTAGGATGGTCACTTCATCCTCTGCTACATCAGGTTTTGTTGTCCCCTAGATGTGGTATGATCTTTAGACATTCAGTTTTTGCTACAAGTCCAGTGTCAGCCTTAATTGCTGAAGGCTTGGAGTAGAGGTAAAGATGCTTCCAGCTTGGTGCTCTCAGAACTTGGGTATTTGAAAGGCCTTTGTCAACAAATGGCAGAAAATGAAGAAATGTATCAATGTTGCAAGTGGCTGAAATACTTCACAATCACATTTGAAACAAATTATAGAAATTTCAAATATATTCAAGTATGAAGGAGTAAATAGTGGCTTCCAGGAAGTAGGGTGGCTAGCAAATTCCTGGGCTATACTGAACAGGACTGTTACTGTAAAACAAATACTTTACTTACAGATAAATCCCCTGTATGCTGTTATAGCCACCAAAGGAATGCAGGCATTCTGTGCACTGAATTTGCTTTTATCCTAACCTTAAATTTTAGCAGAAAACCCATCAGAAAAGCCATGAGGTGCAGGCTGGTGGCATGCATTTAGGTTGAACTTTATTCTACATTTTTTGTGTGTTGCTGAAGACTTGGTATGTGTTGAAACGTTGAATGAGTTTTGATTAAGGAGCAAAATTTCAAAGTAGCAAACTGTTAATTGTAATGCATATGCAGGTGATCCTGCAGGATGCTAAAATAATTGTCCTAATATAAACTGCATTTATTCTGACCTAGTAAATCTATTAACCTGCAGTTAATAGTTGTGTTAGTATAAAGCTGATGTACCTTAAAAGTACACTGAAAGGGGAAAAAATAAATATTTTTTCTAACCAACTTAAACAAGCAAAACATCCTATGATGATTTTATTCTGTTGGAGATGTCTTTGCCAGCTTTGGTTGGTTAAAATTTGCAAGAATTTTGTTGCTATATGCTTTCCTCAGCTAAGAGGCATTCCTTGTTATGGAGCGTGTGTGTACATCTGTGCCTCCAGAAGTGGTCAATATTGTAAACTGTAAATATTTCATAGTACTGGGGAGGAGGATTGTTAAATAGCAATTTATTTTGCTTTTCAATCTGATTTGACAGTCTTCATGAGATGAGTATTATAAACCTGTATGCTGTATTAGCTTTTGTTTAGAGTAAAATCTAACAACTAACTAGGAAAATAAAAAGAACCAAAAATCTTGAAATACACTTTTTGCCATCCTTTAAAAACAAAACAAAATGATTAGTTCTACTTTTGTTTTTCTGCAATCATACTTTAAGAAGGAGGTTCATTGTGAAGGAAAATTGCCTAGAGAGGCTTGGGCTGCAATATTTTCTAAGTTACTCCACACAGAGACTGTAAACCATAGAAAAACACAGTTAATGGAAAATAGACGTCTTTGAGAGGTCAGTGTGCTTGTTTAGTTTGTTAATACCCAGACTTGTGCTGCAAGTTTTTTAAGTCACTAGACAATTGCGAGGGGTGTGTGTGTGTGTATATCAATATATATATACTCAGAATTCACTTATGACATTTTAAGTGAGAGGAATTTGGAAGCCTTGATTGCATTTTATTTTGTTGAACTTAAAGCTATTCTTTTTGGCAATGCAAATTCCAACTCCCAAAGAGAAAAGGAAACTTAAAACTTCCTGAGTTGCTTCCTTTCCAGTGTGTTGGCAGAAGGTTCTTAAAACTAGAAATTAATGGACTGAGGATAAGTAACTAACTTGTTTGTGTCTTGTGTTGCAGACCTGGTTACTGGAAGCATTCTACATGGTCAAGTAGTACTTTCAGAAAAGCTTCTTTTCTATTAAATGAAGTTTAATTTTGAGGTAAGGTTCTGTTTAATTTTCTGTGAAGCATAGAATAACATAAAAACTCCTACAGTAATTAAAAACTTTTCTCTGCTCCCTGTATATACTAGTATAATAATTTCTTTAGAGAATGCATAAAATATATACAACTGTGGCTGTGATGGTGAAGAGAGAAATCAAGCTGAAACATAACTGTGATGCATGAATATTGAAGCTCCAAGTAAACATTGCAATTAACAGCCAGGAGACTAACCTGACCATTAAAACCATTGGCTATTTTTAAACAGTTTCCAGGGAGACTGGAGAATATGATCATATAACAAATGAGTTCTCTAAGCCTTAGGAAAAAGGGCCATGCCTTTCATTGGTATGAGAACAAATAGCTGAGAAGATGACTCGACTTTGTCTCATCTTAATACATGTAAGAGGTGGCAAAAAGAACAGGAGAAAAAGTCATTACTAGAATAGCTTCACAGATACATTAACATTTCTGTACTGTAACGTTTTGAGAAAAGAATGTCACAAAGTGGTACAACTCGCTTTGGGCAAAATGTTGATAAATCTTGCTCCAGATTCTTAATCTCTTGGAGTTATTTTGACCTTGTACACACTACTGTTCTAAATGTATCTCTGGCTTTGACTGCTCATCTGGAAATGGTGCTTGTAATACTAAAAGGTCGCTAATGGAATTTTGTCCTGCTATTTTCCATGTTTGAAAAATGTCTTTAGTGAACTTTCAAAGCAGCCTATAATTAAAGCAGTATGTCAGCTTATATCAGATATATCTAAGGGCGAGGTTAAATGAAGTAAAATCACTGAAGAGTAAATAGTTATTTAGGATACATGTTTAATCATAGGCACAAATCTTAAGAGAAGGCTAGATGGTTAGCAGCACTGTTTTGTTCTTATTATACAGTTAGAGCTAAATATTCATAGAGCATTCTTATAATTAAGCCTGTCAGTAATAACCTTATAACTATTGTATTTTTAAGAATTAACATTGCATTAACTCCTCTTCCGTAATGTCTCCATTTTCCTCATTTCACTGATGCTGCTGTCAGACCACTGTTACCAGCTGTGGTATCAAATAATATAGCTAAAGATCTAAGTTAGCATTTAATTTTAGAAACTTTTTAAAAAATATTATTTGTGTACTTAGACTAATTATGTCTGGCTGTATAACTGATTGAACTGGATTGGTAACTACTTGCTAATCAAACAAAACAGGTGCTTTTGTGAATATTCTTGGTTTCTTCACTGTGAATGGAGATTTCCCTCAGGAAATGTTTTCAGTTCATTAGTGCTGGCCTGATTTGGGAATGAATCTCCCAAAGTCCAAAATTATTTCCATCCTTTCTGTCAGCTGTATGTCAGTGCTGCTGGCTGTTGGATATGTAAGTGAATGGTAGGAGAATAAATTTGTGCTCAAAAAATTTAGTGACATCTATACATGATTAACTGATGGAACAATATCCCAGTAGTAGCAGAAAGTAAGCATAGTCACTAGTGGAATGACTGCCAGTGGAGAATATGAATAGCTTCAAGCCTTTTTGTTCATGTGTACGCTAGAAGTAAAACAATAACTAAAAATTCTGGAAATTCTTTTGGTTGGCTTTAAATGTTGTGCTTTCTTGGAATTTACTAACACAAAAATGGCCAAGGAGTCTGATTTTTGCCTGTCTGCCATGATTCAGTGGTTTTTCTGTGTCAGGTAGTTTGGATATTAAGATATGAGAAACATGATGTTTAAAAAACCTTGCTGTTATATGGGTTTGATAGGGTGGCTCACTTGTCAATATTGAATGAGTCTGAAAAGCTCCTTGAATTGTTGCTCTTCAGTAGATTGGGTAGCAGTTCTCCGAGAAGAAATCTTAACCCTCCTTAATTTAGTTAAAAGCCATATCAGTTTGTAATACAGCAGAGCCAAACAATTGCAGTGGCTTGTAAGCAAAGTAAAACCTACTTATAAAAAAAAAAAGGAAAAACCAAAAACTGCATGTGCTGAATTATTCTGTTGACTCTTTCTTTCAGAGGTGGAAAACATTTTAAAATACTGTTATAGGAAACTGCGTCTCAATGTCCTAATCTGTATTATACAACATTAGTTCTTAAAGGGGGAAAAAACCCACAAAACATGTTTTATATGGTGAATAGCTCAGCACAATATACTGTTTCCTTCTATCAAACTGAAGAAAATGAAGTCACATTCATTTTAGTATGTTTTACCATTTAAGTTACTTTAATGGTGGTGATAGTTTCTTTTTCTTAAATTTTTCTTAAAGCAATACTGATACCATGATGCACAAAATGCTTATGGACTTATTCTGAAGATAAACCCTGTGTATTAGCATATAACTTCTGCTGCAGCCATTACAGTCACATAGGGCAAGCAGATATGCTTTTATGCTGCAACGATTTTGAGTGTTGCTCCATTCATTCCGAGCTAGTTCAGTTTGCTTTTTCTTTAGTGGTGGGTAGTGTGTTGTGAGAGATTTAAATTAGTCACTCTTTTGTGTTGTGCAGTAACTATAGTCTTTGTAAACCAAGTTATCACCAATGGTGAGCTGGTTTTAAGTCCCCAACCTCGATCACTGGATCAAGGGGATTTCCATGTATTGCATGTGTTGAATATTCATAATCGCCACCCCAAGACAGAAAGCTTTTTAATCAACTTTGCTTCTGTTCTCTGGACTAAAAATCTCAAAAAGGCTTTGGGAAGTTTGTAAGTACAGAAACGTGCTGATGTGTACAATTTTAGTTCTGGGAACACATAGACAAAAGATGAAAATGGTCAAAAGACTGTTGAATGACTGCTTTCTGAATTGCTGTATCAGCATTGGAACAACTCTCTCAAGAATACAGTAAATTTGTTTATTGTTGAAACTATTTATTCTACACGTCTTTATCTTTTTTTCATGCGATCCAAACAAAAGATTGCAACTTATTATTGATGCCCTTATTTAGGGTGAATAAATAATCAGGTGAAAAGTTCTCTAGCTCTCGTCAGGGTGAATGAAAAATTATATTTAATCTTGTTGTTTCATTAAAGCAGCAGTGCATAACAAACTTCCCTTTGAAATTTCCCATTCAACTTTCTGTGTTTCCATTGTAAAGATTATTGAGGCTCAAGAAAACAACTGTCTTGTTGAATGCGAGAAACTCATAAGTACTTTAAACCTAGTTTCATGTACTTCAAGTAAAGTGCTGGGTAAATGGCTGGTGGAAGAAGACATTATTGAAGGTCTGTGGTGGTTCTGAAAAAGGATGAGTGGGGAAGCAGAGACTCCTGGGGGGGCATCCAAGTCTCTTTTCCTGAACATTGACCTAAACCCCAAACAGGATATTACTTTCATCTTTTGTTAATAGTGTCACTTAAACATTGCAGTTGCACTTAAAGTAACTGCTGCAGCTTGTTTTCCACAAGAAATGGGCACTTTGGTGAAAAACAGTTGTAACACAGCACATAATAAGCAAGTAGGAAACATCAGTAAAACTGAGATTCCTGCCAAAGCTGGATAGATTCCTGCTTTGAATACCAGGCTTGCTTGATAATTTTTTCAGTATTTTATTTCTGTATTTTGATGCTTTTTTTTCACCATTTTGAGTGAAGTGTATGCTTTATTCCAAGAGAATAGGATGTAAATATAACTTGGAATTGTGAGGAAATCTATTTGATGTTTTAATGCAAAATAGGGAGTGGGCTGGGAAATAGTGGTATGGGGTTAGCAAGAGAAGTGTTACACAAGGAAACGTTTCACTCCTGTCTTTGCCTAGTTGTTACAGTAAGGTGCATCTTAGAGGGAAAGGATTGGAGTTGCAGAAGCAAATAAAATACAACAGCATAAAAGGACTATTCCTTATAATGGAACATTTCTGTAAGAGTGAGAGGTATGTGCAAGTCATGGAAAAGTAGGTCAATTAATCTTCTGTTTATGCAAAAGATTTCTAGTGTCAGTCTTAATAGTGTAATTCAGCATGAATGCTGTATGTGATTCAGGTAAGTAATATAAGATTTAGCACAATTCTAAATAGATACATATCTTGTAAAATGAGTGATTTGTGGCATTTCTTTTATTAACTGTGGTAGTAGCACCCCTGCCCCTCAAAAAAACCCCAGTGGGTTAATGTCACTAGTATCAGCAATTATACTGAAGTGTTATTTCAAATTTATCCATTGAATATTTTCTCTATATCCTTCTGCTGCTAGTCCATGGATAGGATTACTTCAGATTATTCAAGTATTGCATTATTAATCAGACTGTAAATATATAATTCAATATGAGCAATCCAATGAGCATTCCCTTGCAACTCTAGTTGATTAAT
>JAOQGH010000069.1:23397314-23438253 GCA_025769975.1 Gallinago jamesoni | reverse complement strand
TTATTAATCAGACTGTAAATATATAATTCAATATGAGCAATCCAATGAGCATTCCCTTGCAACTCTAGTTGATTAATGATGCTGAGCCTGCAGTAACTATCAGGAGGTTGTATTTTAAATGCTTGATGCATGTTGGTGAGGTCTGAAATTTACAACTGAAGTAGTCAGCCATTCAGTTCGTGATGATAGTGGAGGGGCAAAGAATAGGAGAAGCACCTTGACCCTGAGTGCACTTATTGTACTGGACAGCGTAGTAGGAAAAAGTGTTATCTCTTCAATCCCTTTTCAATTGGAAACTTTCTTAATGATACACAATGCTTAAAAGTCATGATGATTTTCAGGGATGTATGTCTGCATGTGCTTGTATCATACATACACAAATATGCTGTATTTATGTAATATTAGTGTGTTAGTATGCATGCACCTAAAAATATAAATAATGTATCAAAGCCAAGTAGTACTTCTAAAACTGAGACTTGGTATATCATTAAATATGTTGTTTACCATGTTAGTCACTTTAATACCTTTTTACTAAAACACTTTTTTTTTTTTTTTTAAAGAAAGCTGAGTTCTTTAATAGTTTGATTGTGAACATGTTCTGTATTTCTACAGTTGTGGTTTATTTGTTCCTTTTCAGGTTATAATAGATACCAAAATAGTTAACAGACCTTTATCAAATATTGGCATAATCTCTTGCCCATATATTTTGTGTTTTGTTTTTTGCTACAGAAACAGTGTGCTTGAAAAAATCCAGTGCTTTGCATTATGGGCAGACGAAAACCTTGATGAGAACAGATAAGGATAGTTACGGATTTCTATTTAGAAATACACCCCTCCTTGTGTTTTCATATGAATTAGGGGGATGATATTATAACATACTCTATTTTGAAATACATGTTTGTAATTTTTATATGGTTTATATAATTTTCAGGTTTATGTAATTTTCACAACATTAATAGCAGCTTAGATTTAGGGATTCTATTGGACTGATTGTTCCTTAAGCCATGAATTGTTTTCAAACATAATTTAAACACTTAAAAAACTCTAGAGAATTTAATGTGTGACATTAGGACCTTGTAAACAGTTTTCTGTTTTCAGAAGAGAAGTGCTGGTTCCAGACAAGGCCTATTTCCTGGGTGGCAAGTTGAGTCTATATTTTGTGACAGAATTCCATGATTCTGTAGCTACTTTAAGCTGGAGAGGTTTTACACAGCGATGGAAAGAATGAGTATCCCTGCACAGCTGTCTCCTATGTTGTTGTTTATCCAAGTTTTGCCTTAATTTTTGTCTTATCTTTCATAGATTTATTTTCAGGATTGCCTGAAACTCACTGTGGAGGTCAGCAGTTAAAAAAAGTTTTGGCATAGGAGCAAGAGCTAGGAACGCCGTAGACGTTATATAAAAAAGGAAACTAAATCAATTTGGCATTGTAATATTATCTGTGCAAATCACCACTGAGCTCGCCACTGGAACTGGGAAATAAGAAACATTAATTATAATTTACTGTAGTGAAAAAGAGATGTTCATGTATTGCTTTTAGGTCTTTTAAATAAGTTGACAAAAAGTAATATTGTTGTGATTATTTTCCTTTAAGAATGTGGTCTAAGGAGGAGGTATTTTCAGACTGTCTATTTAGCGTCATTGGTGAATCTGTGAAATTTCCAACTAGGAAATCTTGCTGCCCTACTTACTGTAGCCTTCCTTAGCTTAAGACCTTTTTAAATGGAAAATCTGTTTGCAGATAGAAACCCTACTGGCAGAATAAGTCATTGCCTGTCCCTGATTTGCAGCTCAGTTGCTTGAATTGCAGGACCACTTCAAACACTTGTGACTATCTGCATTTAAGACATTATTCTGATTTCTATTAAGTAAAAAAGTAAAAACTTCAGTTTGGAGAGGGTTACTTGGTGAGTATTCTCCTAGGTAACCAAAATGATAACTGTGAAAGGTTGATCCCAGCTAAAACAAGTTGAAGCCCTATCTGTCTTTCCATAGGAAAGGATATTTGTAGCTCTAAATTGGATCTCCGATTGATTTCCCATTTGCTGCTGACTATAATCAACAGAAGCAGTGACAATGACAGATTATTTTTCCCACCTGCACTTGGAAAACAAGCTCTTCTCTTTTTTTTATGTAGTAACTTTTTTGTTGCCCTGTGGTCTTTGTGTAATTGCAAAGGGTGGTGGCTTAAATCTTTTAGGAGGCTATATGTAGTGCAGAATACTGGAATGAAACAAAAGTGATGTGTAATGGTCCAAGATGGTGTTTATTCCTTTGTGGTCCTGTTTAATCTATGAATTTTCCCACTAAACTACATTCCCCATCAATGCTGTTGACCATCAGCTGAGGTGGAGGAGGTCCTGGTAGGTAATATTATTTTGACTTAAACTGGGTTTTCTGGAGGGATGGGTTCTGTGGAGAACGTACTTTGAAATTCTTTTAGTAATTGACATGTTTTAAATGATAGTGGTAGCTGGAGTTCAATGCCTTTCTGTTGTTGTTATGAGTTTATGCCTATGCCACAAATCCTAGCCTATCTAACATCCTTTCTTTTCAGTTGTGTATGCGCAAATGTGTGTGTGTTCATATGCATCTGTTCATATATACATATGTATGTCTACGTAGAATGAGTGCATTCTTCCATATATAGCATCTCTCTGGTATATTCCTGCTCTGTGTGAACGAAGCATTTTAAGACATTTACGAGATCTAATAGTTACAAGACATAAGAATCATTTAGGTACATCTTGAAATAGGCTTTGCTAAGAAAAATAATGGAATATCTGAATTCAGGCTCAACAGTTTGAAGTCTGCCAAGTTGACTTTGAGCTTTTCAGTGAGATTACTGCCGGAGTCTGTCTGCACACATTTAATGTAGGAGGAGGTTTGACCTTAGATTAGCATGCAATTGGCAGTGTGCGAGGCTAACTATAATGTAATTGACATGTAATGTTTGCGCACACTGTTACACCCTGATAAAAGTGTAGCAGTGTTTTATGATCCCTTCCTTTCTGTCTCTGTTGCAGGAGTAGCAGCTGCTTTGGTATTTAGTCCTGGTCAGAGGACTCCTGAATCCTCAGAGATTTAGTTTTTTTCTGAAACTTAAACTTGTTCAGAAATTTTCATACACCAACCTGTAATTTCTTTCCTTATCCAGTAGTTGTGAGCTTTTTACCTTCAGGGTATGGAGTACCCTTAAAGCTGCAGTGAAGTGAATGCTTATGTGCTTTCTAGTACTGTCTGATTCTAAATTATGTTTTTATTGAATCCTGTATTTGTATGTCGTATCTTCTTGAATGGTCATATCATATTTAACTCACAGTAAACCCTAAGATTTTGTCTTTACTGGACATAGTTACGTATTTTTTAGTTTCTGGTGACTTTTCACAGTGGGCTATCAGCAGGATATACTTTACTTTTGGACCCATATTTTACTATTGTAACTATTAAGTATCTGTTCTGTACAACAGGCACATAATGGCAGGGTTTAACAAGAAGACAAGAAGCATCAGTATCTCCTGCTGTTTTGTATTTACATAGATGTAGTATATTATGGAAGTCAGTGTTAGGTTACATACTGACTATTTGGGATGGGAGGCATGTTTAATGATATGACAAATAATGGACTTATATCCTGGTGGGAAAGACAGATAGCATTCAATGTCCCCTTTGCTGCCTTTTTTATTTGATTTTTTTTTTTTATCACTGTCTTAAGACTGAAGAAAGACACTGGTAGTGAATGTTTCCTATGACTGATTTTTGCTGTCGTTTGTATTGCTGACAAGCTCAGTAGAAGTTTAAATAAAAATTGTAGCTTGAGCACTTGGATTTGTATTGAAACATACAATTTTCAAGTGTGCTTCATTTTTCTATACATGGCTGTTTTAACATAGAATGACTTTTAACACACTCTGTGTACTTGAACAGAGAAGGTTAGAGTTAGCTTGCCTGGAGAGTAGCTATAACTTTATAACTGGGACCTGCTTTGCCATGCTTTGCTTAGTATAAATGACAATCAGTGTCCAGGCTGTCAACTGTCATTTTCACTGAATGACTGGGCTCTTTACCAAGCATCCTGCTTTCCAAATGGGCCTTCAAGAAATTAAGATTTTCCAAGTCAGGAATTCTTTAGCCTTCATCCTCAATTTGTGAAGATTGTGGCTGAGCAGATGAAGTTCACAGTGGAGATGATGGTTTGGTTGTCAGCATGTTTTGTGTAGTTCTCCTTCAAGTTCTTCCAAGCTTACTTAAATAGGTGGAATGCTGACTTGCTAGACTACAGTTGCATTCATTGAAATAAGTTTATAAATGTTTACTTTTTTCTGCCTCATTTCCTGTTTTAGTGAACTGCTTTAAATGATTGTGCTAACTGATTATTGGGCTAAATTGATCAAAACTTACTGAAAGGAATTTCACTTTTTCACATCAAATCAATGAGAGCAAAGAACTACTCCACATAAACCCAATCACAGAGTTGGCAAAAATAATTTTACTTGAGCCTCACTAATTTTCTCATTCTGTGTAGCAAAGCTGTTTCTAAAGACTTGTCTACCCCATTTAATTCTGTATGATGATGCTGATCAAAACAATCAATATGGATTTATTTCAGGGATTTCAGTACCTAAGTGGATTTTATTTTATGCAGTTTCAGCTTCCATAACAAATTAGAATGCTTTTTATAAAGCTTGTAAGAAACTTGAGCAAACTATTAATTGTTGTTGTGTTCCTTAAGGTAGGTAATTGAGCAAAGTATGTAGGAAGTAACTGTTGACCACCACTCTCTTTAAAGAAAACAATCAAAAAGTTCCAGGGTGGCATAAGGAGATTTTCAGGAGGGTGGGAGGAAAGCAACAGAAGAATTCTTATATGATTTACTGTGACACTCTTTCCTAGAACTTAGCAATACTGTTTCTGTACTTGAAGAAAAAGATTCCTTGAGTTTCTTTTGAACAGGCAGAATGTATTACTGTACAAAACTCAACATTTTATAAACTCTGCCTACACATGTCACTTTGTCACTTCAAAAAAAAAAAAAGGAAATGCAAAGTAATATCTAGATCACAGTACGTGAACCCAAGAGGTCATACTGTAGCTGTGTCACTTAGTGACTATATTAACAGCTCTGTGTGGTTTATTGCATCCTACTTTGGGGCTCTTGCCAAGAATGGCAGGCATAGTTCAGAGCTTTCAATCATGGCTTTGAATTAATTCAGTGAAAAAAAAGCATTGAAGTGTGCTCAAAGGTTGTAAACCTAGACATAAAAGCTTAAAAAATTTCCTTCAAAACATTATAATATTTCAGATGTTGAAAATAATGTGAATATACCAAACTGTGCAAGCCTGGATTTAACAAGCCACTTGTTCAGTTCAACCTATTACTGTTGGTGTGATTTTAGAATACTCAAATCTGCTGCTTTGGAAAATTGTTTTCATATCAGCTTAACTCTTCCACAAAAAAAAAAAGTATTTGTAATCTTTATTTATTACTCTTATACTATAATTTACCTATGTGCTCTTAAATTATCAGAAATCAAAAAATATATTTGAAGTTATTTTAGTATATATCCAACTGTAAGTAAGTTGCAGCTCTTATGATAGACCTAGATTAGCCTTACAAGCAGTTCTCTTCAGTTCAAAAAAAATAATGCAAAAGGCTTCCCAACAACAAACCCCACAAAAAACCCCAAATAATAACCTCCCTCCAAAAAATCCCAACCAAAGCAACCCAAACCCAAAATAAACCACCAAACAAACCCACACCAAACAAAAATGTCTTCTGTATCTTAGATACTGTTTTATTTATACTCCTAGGATCTGTGAACATCTTTCTCACCATCCTCCCAAGGACTGGGTTAAATGTAGAGATTCTGTCTCTACAACAGAATCATTTCATTTGGAAAGGAACCAAGCAAAAGGATGTAGATTCACTTCTGATTTCTACAAAAACTCATGTTCCCTATATTGAGCTTTCTCCCGCATTGTTCTTACAAAATAAGAACAGAAGCCTGGAAGGCCTCTTCAAAGAGTTGAGTCATTGACTGCCATATTGGAAGCTTCTGCTCCTGAAGCTAATGACTTCTATGTTACCACTGATTCCAGTTGAGCTCTTTGTTTCTGTTATCTAAAAGCTACTTCAGCTCTATGTGGAACCGCGACATTCCTCCTGCAGTCCTTTGTAATTCATATTCCTTTTGAAGATACATGCAAGCAAGTTAGTTTGCAAATATGCCTTTTGACTTAAAAAGCAAACTGTAGTTGAATTGCTAATAAGCTGACTGTCCTATAAACAACTCTTAATTAGGCTCAGATATTTTAGTCTCGTATATAATTCTGCTTGAGGGTACTTCCTTTCTGGGTTCTTAGCAAAATAGATGCTGTTCCTGTACAACTATGTGTGAACTGTGAATGCTATGATTAATGCTTCCGAATGATTAAAGCCTACTTTCACAGCAGCCTTTCAAAGCTTGCCCTACTTCACCTTCATTTTGATGTTTTTCAAGTGCGTTGTTTTTAAGATTCAGCATTGCACGCAACAGAGTAACATGAGTTTTTCCTGAGATTTTTGAAGACTTGAACTGGTAAATTGGTTATCAGGATGTGTGGTGGTTGAGTAGGGCTTTTCTTGGGCCAGGGGGACATATAGGAGGTCTTCATAGAAGGGCCTTATATAAGAGGCCATCATAACTGATAGAAGGAAGGCTTACACTTTTTGTGCTTGCTTGTTAAAGCTTGAGGAGTTCTGACTAGCCGCCCCAGATAACATGCGATGCCTGAGGTTGTCAGACTACTTTTGGACTCCCCTAAGCTGATATCTTTGTACTCGTTGCCTGTTTAGAACATTGACTTTTACTCTATTCATTTACTGCTCTTGCCTTCATCTTTGAACTAATTAGAGGGAAATTGAGGTTGGTTTTTTTTCCTTAATTATTTTTTTCCTTTCTGGTCACCACAAGAGTGCATACTGCTCCCTTCTAAACTTACTGACAAGACACAACTTTCAGTCCAGTGTTTAAAAGTGGGATGTTTGCACATCAGTGATAGTTGTCCCTGAAATACCTCTCTACACTATTCTCAGTGAAATAACAAAGCAGCTGACCAATGATGATACCTTCAGTGTCTTGTCCATCAAGGAGTTGATGATGTAGGCCTTGCTATGACATACAGACATATGTTTCAGGCGTACAACCCACAGATGATCGTTCAGCTCCTATACAATGTTCTGGTGGAGAATCAACCTAGTGTTCCAGGAAAGTGTATTAATAGCACCCTTTAAGCACCTTTGACAGCATTGTGGTATAAATGAGTTACAAATTGACAGCAGTGGAGGGTGATCTTACTTGAAAAGAAGCAGTGTGGTCTTTCATGTGACAAGCACGTAAGATTCCAACAGCAGCAAAAACCAACTAGTTTAAATGCCATTGTAAGTTTGTAGTAGAATGTGTGTCATCATCCTCCATGCCTGTGTAATCATCTGCCTGCTCACGTGCTTTGTGGTTCCATCATCCTTGATTTTGAAGGATGACACTTCCATTTGCATTCAGAATCTTGGAAACATCAAATATAGCTATCAGTACAACTGGGTTTGTATTTTTGAATATCTGTTGCTTAATGTGGTCTTACCAGGTGCCAGTCCACTAAACTAGTTTTTGGTATGTTGCAATAGAATTAGATGTTCAACTGTCATGATCAACAGAAAATGTAACTTATCCTGTTTTCCTGGTGCCCTGTGCCAGCAGGTAGGTCGTGGGACTTTTGAAAAGAAGAGAGAACTCTTGTCCCACTGGATTTTCTTACAAAGTTAATCTAGTATAAAAATACATAGCTTTGCCTATACTAGCATGTACATATGCAGGTTTTTAGACTTTGACAGTCTCATGACCTAAATTTGTTTGCTCAAGCCTGAATGAACCAGTTAAGAAATATCTCCAGGGAAACAGACATCTACTAAATCATAGCAAAGCTATGCTTTTAACCATAGCACTGGCAATGTCAACTTTCCTTTAACTGGGCAGGCATAGTCTATATTTGATGGTGTCAGTGTTAGCTGTTCTACATTTGCCTAGTTTAGAAATGCAGGTATTTCTGGATTGTATTTTAATTCAAACTCTTTATTGGCAAGGGTGTGAAATGGAAGGCTAAGAAGGGTTTATATCCTCATAGCATTAAGCAGAGGCAATACTAAACTGAGATTTTGCATTCTTTGTTGGCTTAGAAGTGTAGTTCAAAATGTACAGGTAACATCCTGGCCCCATCAGCTGTCAGACCCCACAGATATTAGGGTAGGAATGGTACAAATAAAGCCGGGTGGGTTTGTGTATGATCCCACACATTAGGGTTCACTAACTGGTCTCCCCTCTAAATCTCATTCTCCCATGCATCTGGTAAGCCATTCTTCCCCTGGTTTATTTTGTCCTTTTAGTTTGATGATAGTTGATTCCTGTTGATATTATGTGATGCAAACTTCTTGTCAGTATTCTGAGACACAGCCTTTTGTTAAAGAAAAATAATCGAACTCTTCATTGACTATGTATCTGCTTCTAAGCCCACACCTATTTTAACTCAACAGTAACAGCATTCCAGCTCTAGCTGTTCTGAGAATGTGTCTATGCAGGGAGCTTTTGGGAAGTATACAGTAACTGAGAATTGACTAAGGCTGTGCAAATGGAAATACAGGTGTCTGCTGCAAGATCTGTCCTCCCCGGGTACAGTGACGATTCCTTATCACATGTTGCTGCTCCTCCTCTGCTGGAGAGTACTACTGCATTGGATGCTCTCACAAATCATGTGTGTAGTTATTCCATAACCCAATTCTGTCAAAAATTAAAGGAGAGATTCTTCAAAAATGCAATGACCAACAGAAAAAAAACCCCAAAACCAAACCAAAACACGGCAAAAATCAGTCAGAATTGGTTGAGAAAGTGATTATGCAAACAGGAGCATTGGCAGCTGTGAGAGGGACTGTTAACTTCTGGAGCTGAAAGGGAACTGGTTGCTGCTGTGGTTACATGGTTGCTGAACTGCAGCAGTGGAATGTCAGGCGTTCCGCCAACGTTAAGTTACTTTGCTCTAAAGAACCTTAATGTTATGTTTACTTTTCAGTATTTGATAATATCTTGGGGTTTATATGTTTGAAATATTTTTGCTTGTTTGCAAGGTATCTTTGTGGGCACACAGAGGCCTGCTCATTTTGATTTGACCCCTGGTTATAATCTTGTTTTGGGATTTCCTGGAACCTGGGCACTGGGACGGCTCAACATGAGACCTTGACTTACCCACTCCATATAGTACTTGCAGGCACTGGGTTCTCTTGCTGATTATCTGTGGATATTTTAAGAGCTTGGAGCTTCTGCTTCCTCTCCCAAACCTTTCAGATCTATAATTTATTACTTCAGTCTCCAGGCTTTGCAAGTACAGATCTATCACATTCTGACTTAAAAATTACCTACTTCATTACTCACAGAGCATTAGACTTAGTACCAGGCAAACCATTCTTTCCAAAATCTTCTTAATTTCCAGGAACACTTTGACTTCTGGTCAGCCATTCCAAAGGCTGAGTGATATTGGGGAGGAGAAAAAGTCCATTACCTGCACAGAGAAATATTTAAATGTGATGTGAATCAATGTATAGGAGATAAAGGGAACACAGAAGGTATTTTTCCTTTGTTTTTCTCGGTGATCTCAGCCCTTTTTCTTGACCAAGTTCTTAGTTCTGTTGAGAAAAAACAGCTGTCCGATTTTGGCTGTTACCCAGGAGATGGAAACTGCCTGTCCTGGTTATTACTGAAAGCCAAGTTGGCAGGTTTAGAGCCTGAGGGTAATTCGGAGGAGGCAGATGAAAAGCTTTCTCTAAAGTTTGAGAACACAGTGTTGGAGGAAGCTGATAAGTCATGGACTCTTATCATATGCTATCTTTGAAAAAGGCATCCTTTCTGTCTCTGAAAACCAGAGTACTGTGGTGAAGACAAGACCACTGATGTAAAGAGCTGAATTTGACCCTGAAAAAAAAGGAGGGGTATTGAGAGGACACAGTAACAGGTTCCCAACTTGTAAAATTGTGTTAAAGATGACAGGAATCTATTTGCTGTGTTAGTTTATGTAGGACAAGGAAAAAAGGTTCTTTTGCAGAGTGGAAGACCTAGCTTTAAAACTTAGGTAGGTGAGGAAGAACCACCCAAAAATGTAGTAGTAAAAAGAAAAAAATAAAAATAGAGTAGCTTCCTTGTAGATGTTGTGGACTTCATTTCAAAGGAGCTTTGTCAGAATGGATTAGATGAGCATCTGGCAGGGGCAGCATAGGGATGCATCATCTCACAGTGCAACGGTGTAGGCTAGGCTGCCTCTTGACGTTCCTTCCAACACATGTTTTTATGTTTTCTGTGGTGCATGATCACAAAGTGAAAATATTAACAGGAGGAGAAACTACCTAATGCATTTTAAAAGAACTTTTTTTGTCTAAGTTTTAAGAAATAGGACCTCTGCTTGTTTTTAAACTTAAGAAGTGTGTGACGCAATGCTGTACTGGTGAAACTGCTTTCAAGTTCTGACTGACTCTGTTCTGGGTCTCACAGATAAAATCTGAATGCTTTGGTTTGCTAAATTTATGCTAACCTGGTAAAAGCAGCAGTAAAAACCGCAAATCACAGTCATTTTACCAGAATATTTTAATGCGTTGTTTGTTGTTTGGTTTTGGTTTTTTAAAATTTTTCCAGTTAAAGTTTCATGGTCAGACTTCACCATTTGGTTTTTCTTTGCTCCTTTTTCTCTATTTGGATTAGACAGATTGTACCATCCAGATTAGACAATGGAATGATTTTTTGTGTCTCTTGATGTGAATTAGTGCCCTTTTTTAGTGTTGCATATAAAAGAGTTAACTAAAAGATTAACTAGATTTTTCTATTTGTAATAACCGTATCTATTTTCATGCCATAACCTTCTGACCCTTCACCTTAAAAGAAAATGTTTTTTTTTTTACAATATTAAAAGATTCAGCTATACGTAGGAACCATAATATTACATCGCTGTAACTTTCACGAGACCCACTACTGTCAGTGCTGGCAATACAGGATTTGTATGGCATGAAGCTTTCAATTCAGGTGCTAATTTTGACTGTTCGGTCACTTGTCTAGTATTCAATTCCAGAAAGTTGTCAATCATTTCATTACACACAAAGATTTTTCAGGTGGATCCTGTTTTCTATGGTAAAAAAGGTTTAGTTTGATCTTTTCAACGGTGCTGCAATGTGTCTGTGCAACTGTATTATATTCACTTTGCTTTAACATCAAAGGATAGAAATTCAGTCATCTGTATTCTTTCTATATGTTAGGAGAAGAGAGGAGACCTCTTTTAATGCCTCTACTCAAGTTACTTTTTAAAAACATGATTCTTGAATGTGCTTGCATTTTTTTTCTGAACAACTGTTTCCCTTTAACCGAAGTCATTCATACCAAAAGTTAAGACTGCGGCTTATTCGTGGGAAGTTTGATAGGATAAAGGTCAGTATCCGTTCTGCCTTTTAATAGACAAGATAATCAGATGAAGTCTGCAGATATAATGTATGTGGCTTCAAGTCTTACCTTCAGGTTCAATAGAAAGCAAAGAGGAGAGGAAAGCTTTATCTGGAATATACCTGTTCTCTGGTGTTGCTTCATAGCATTTCCTCCTTTTAAGAGGAGTAGAAAATAGAGAGTTCAGAGGGTTTCAGTATAATGGCTGTGCTCTAACCCATTGACCAAACAAAGGGAGCAGGGATTGTGGCTCACCTTACCAAAAGGAAAGCTGACAGATTTCAGAGGTCACCTGTGAGTTAGAACTGTTTCCTGCTGAGCAACTTGGTCAGACTGTTTTCCAAACTGATCTGTCTCTTTTCCAGCTGATTAGTGTGCTGCCTTTTTTTAACAGTTCATATGACTACACATGAAAACAATTATTTTTCCTGGGGCCTTTCTGGATAGTGGAGAGCTGCTCCAATCTGTGGTTTCTTAAGATATTTTTGTTTTTGTAATGCTCTGTTTGCTTATGTACAAATGATGAAGTGCTAAACTGAACCTGGTTATGGTGAATCTCTATGAAAATACTGCAGAGATTTATATTTTGTCTTGCATTTATTTTGTGCTTCTGCTTATACGGAACAATTACTTCTTTAACGTAAAGACCTTTTGAATGGGTTTTAGGAAGTAGTATTTGGTAGCAGGGAGAGATCTTCATTTGTTTTCCAAACCTCTGCCTAGAATGATTCATTCCAAATACAGATTGTTTGGTTGTCAGACACTGATAAATTATGAAAGCACTGAGCTGTGCACATTAATGCTTCTTGTACGTTTTTTTGCTCATTCACCCCTTTTCCTTTGTCTGATAGTCTTATCGTGTCCAGCAATACCATACTGGTAGTGACTGGTCTTGGAAGTACTAAAAAATCTGAAGTAGGATGATTTGCTTTTGAGAGGCAGATGGATGGGTTGCTGCAAAAATATGGAGGACGATGACATCTTAGAGCCAAAGCTACTCCTAAATGTTATTGGTAGAGAAATTATTTGTCTGCTGTCTGTGCCTTGGAGAAGGGATACAATCACTGATGCGATCATCAATGTATCAGTGCATTGATGAAATGTAAATGCTGCTTCCTTCCTCTTCCTTAAAGTGATTTTGTCACACAGTACCAAGTATCTAGGCTGTAAAAAGGTGCACAATTGGGGTTTAATTTTGTTTAGCTATTAGAATTTGTCCTGCTCAAATTGTCCTCAGTGGCAGTAGTCCATAGAATCTCCCATCCTCCTATTTAAAATACACATACATGAATTTATGAAGAAAGGATTTGGGGGTTCAGTAGATTCTGTATTTATGCAGAAAGGACTTCAGTTATGAAGAGTTCTTGGAGATCACTATGGAAAGCCTAATGATGGAAGAGTGGTTTGGAGTGTTATGACAGCAAGGAAAGACACTTGAGACAAAACCCAGACTACCTACAAAATAAAACAAAACAAAACAAAAAGCATTTGTAGCTTCCTGTTTCTGTAGACAAATGTTGTGAAGTCCAGTGAAGTTTCTGAAATAGAACTAAAATGAAAAATAGCACAAGGCAGTATTGCACACTTCAGAATCTCCAGAAAGGAGAAATTATTTACTGAGAAAATCCTGCCTCAATTTAAGTAGTTATTCTAAGCTGTTAATTACCAGCTAATCTAAATGGGCTAATAAAAAGGTTTGGCGAGAGAAAAATAATTTTCTGTCAGTAATAAATAAGTTGGCAATATACATAGTAAGTGTATAGTTTTCTTATGCACCATTTTGATAAACCTCAGACAAATTCTCAACACTTAGCTATGTGTACACAAGTTTTTTGAAAATGAATTTCTAATGTACCAAGAAAAATATGCATTTTGGTTAGTTTCTAGCTTGATGAAGCTAATGAGACTTTATACAGAATTGTATTTGAATACATATAATTCTACTGAACTGATTTCTTCTTTTTTTTTTTTTAAAAAATGGAAAATTGAGTGTATTAAATGGAGAATTCTAAGCAATAATACCATTATTACTTTTTCAGATACTTCAGTAAGAACTTGCAAGTGACTTGACACCATGGTAGCTCTTTCCTTGAAGATCTGTGTCCGCCAATGCAATGTAGTGAAGACGATGCAGTTTGAACCATCCACTGCAGTGTATGATGCCTGCAGAGTTATTCGTGAACGAGTGCCAGAGGCTCAAACAGGGCAAGGTGAGTCCCTGTATTTGTCCTTAGTCAACTCATTGGCTGAATTGAAAATAAACACAGACCCGTGGGGTTTTTTTTTTTCCCTATTCTGTTCCTTCATTTATCTTTTAGGTTGGAGGGTTTGGTTTTTTTATTTACATCATAAGGCTCTGGAGGGAAAGGCACAAAGTGCAAAGAGATTTTTCTTCCTTCTGTTCTGACAGAGGTTTTTCTACAAAAGATATTTTTTTGTGGAACTTTGACTTCTTAAATAAATTGTTTATTTGCCTGGAAGATGATTTTTTTCCCTGCCTGGAGAGCAATTTTTGTGGTATTATCTTTTTAAAGTAATGTTTGTGGTAATGTTTCCCATTAAAATCTGGGCCAACTTATTTTTTTGCCTCAACAGAAGAAGGGACAATAGGAATTGCAAAAGAATGGCTGGACATCTCAAAAATGTGGAGAAGGAAATGTTTGAAACTGGTTAATAAGTGAAAGCATCACCATGCTGTGCATACCATAATCAGAACACTGCTACATGTTAGTCAAATTTAACTGTCTCTGTACCTGTTGAGCAAATAAGATGAATGCAGACTGTGAAATATGTCATCACCTGGACAAAAACTTTGTTTTAAAGGTAGTCAAAGTTGTCAAATTCAGATTCTTCAGAATCCTTTCTTTGTACTGTATATAATGCCATTGGAATGTAATTCTTGGGTGGTTTATTGAGTTTTATTTGCAGCTCTCAACCTTTAGAGCTGTTTTGAAAATCTTGTCTGCACTGTTAGAAAAACTTATGAGTAACGAACAGTATTACCATTATTTAGAAATGCTTCTCCTATGCAGGAGTCCTTAGGAAGTCTAGTTATACAGATTCAATTTTTCAGATGCAAGATGTGTGTTTTTACCATAGTGATCTCTCAAGGCAGTTATTTTGAACAGCTGTTAAATTCAGAGAAGTTGAGAAATAAATATCCCTGAACACCGTGAACCACATAGAAAACCTAGGAACTCTTTTCAGATTATACAGTAGGGCTTTTCCTTTATATGTGATTGCAGTGCTATTATGAACTTCAAAAAACTTTTATGAAGTTGAGTGATGAACAGAAATGAGAGTTTTATCATTTGCTTGTGATTTTGAAAGTCTGCAATAGATGCAAGTTTCTCCTGAGACTTTTAATATGGTTATAATTCTATAATTCTAGGAGCCTTGTATTTTTTAGGTGTCTAAATCTGAAGCATCTCCCAAAAGATTCTGAAGTTTAACATAACACAATATCTGAAGGGTTGAAAGCAGACTATATTTATTTTTAATAGAACTACTGCTTAAAATAGTATGCTATTGTTAAGCCCAAACTGCTTGTATCTTTGGTTAATCAGTTCCAAGGCAGGACCTATAAGCATTTAAAAAAGATCATCTTTGAGGGAAATAATTACAGATATAATGCAAATTACACAGGCCAAGTGACATGTTCTTGCTTAGTGAAGCTTTTGTTCAAGTATTCTATGAAGCCTGAACTACCCTGCTGTCTGCTACTAAGCTAAATATTTTTTGAAGCACAGAAAAAATTTTCTATCCAAGTTCATTAAGAGTGGAAGGGAAGTGTAATGGAAGCTTAACCCTGAAGCTTGAATAAACTTGACAAAAAACACGTTGGCTTTATTAGATTTGATATTTTTTTTAATAAGTCCCTTTCTCTTCTGTTCCACAGCCTCTGACTATGGATTGTTCTTGTCAGATGAAGATCCTCGAAAAGGTATATGGCTGGAGGCTGGAAGAACACTGGATTATTATATGCTGAGAAATGGGGTATGGTGCAAGTCTTGTTGCTTCATTCATCAATGCATTTTAAGAAAAGTTTGGGAAACAAGTAGCGGGAAGAATGTTTAGCATTTGGAAGGGTAGGAGGCTCTTGAGTCTGTTCCTGAAATGAGCCCACTTATCTGCCTTTCTGGTAGTTAGTTTGTTCCCGTGCCTGGCTATGACTGTAAGCTACTGTGACCAATAGTGTCTTCATAGAACGATTAACAGAAAGAGGGAAAAAAAAAAGGAAAAAGTTTTGTAATAAGCTTTATATTTGAGGTGACCTTGCTTTATAGTGTAGGTTTGTTTTGTACTAAAGGTGATGAGGTCATATGTGTTCACATTATGGCCAGCTTGCATACAACTAGAAGCTATTTCTGTCTTTTTAAAATGTGAAACTAGTTTTTGCAGCACCAAGGTGCTTTAGTCTATCCTGCCATGTCTAGGTTTTTGCCAGGTACGACAAGTTCTTGAAAATCATGTTGGCAGATCTACAAGTAGCTGCTTCTCAAGTTGGTTACACTAATAAATTTGCCTATATTATAACAAAGGAAAAACTCAGCTTGGGGAGTGGGGAAGGGAGTGCTGTTTTCAGCATCGAAGTTAGTGGGTTGGCTCGTAGCAGCTTCCAAAAGCGTTTAGAAACAGTATCATTTACTTCTTAGGATATATTGGAGTACAAAAAGAAACAGAGGCCTCAGAAAATACGAATGTTGGATGGTTCAGTGAAAACTGTGATGGTGGATGATTCTAAAACAGTTGGTGAATTGCTGGTTACCATTTGCAGCAGGATAGGTAAGTTTTTGGGACCCACATAATAAAGAATTTGGTTTTCTGCCATATCTTCACTTTTAGGGTATTATGTGTATTAGTGGGTAGAAATTGTCACGTTTAAAAAAAAAATAAAATTTGCTATCAGTTAACAATTACTGGACACTTTTTTGAAATCTGTTGTCCAGGTTTTATGGAAATCGGTAGACAGCTGTATCCTTCAACTTCAGTATTTAGCAGTTGAAAGTTATCAGTACAGTTAAATTTTTTTTTTTATTATGTTACCTTTTACATATGCTTTTCTGCTTTGTAGTAGAGAATTAGAACTACATTTAATGGGATTAATCCGTTTCAATTTTGTTTGAGTGTTTCTATGCTGGTTTCTAATGTGCTGTGTAATTACTTTACTCGAAAAATTAGTTTGACATATTTTCATGAATGTGGTTATGTAGGTGAGCGTTTAATTTGCTTTGCTGTATAACATAAACATGATTTACCAAACAGTGGGAAAAACCAAGCAGAACAAAGAAATAAGAGCAAATGCTAAGTGTCTTGAACAGAGTTTTGATTCTGCTTTATTTAAAATTCATAGGAAGGCTTGAGTTTTAAAACTCTCAAAAAACCATACGTTTCACGTGGTTTCTATTCCTGAGTCTGCTTTGCCACACTTCTTTTGCACATTGTGGACAAGCTGAAATGATTCAGTTCTCACAAAGCAATTCTCCATGAAAGAAACTTTAATATGTTGTGTCTCCATTCTGGAATTTACTGCTCTTTTAAATTCCATTGTCTTTTTAAACTGGTAGCTTCACTTGGTAGATAAAAAAAACACATACTATCTTTCTGAAAGTGACAAATGCAGCATATGATAAAGGAATGATGTATTTAAATGATTATGCCAGATATTGGAGAGATGTCTTGAATGTCAAAGTTGTGAATTATTCTTGGATATCTTTCTCCATACACTGTTTTAGCATTTCATCTGGAATTTCTTTACTATACTTGAAATGAACCCTTGGTGTTTTAATATATAAAAAAAGTTATTTCACCCATCCTAAAATGTATGAAATCTTTGCTGTTACAAACCCTGAATTTATTTATAATTCCAGGAATAACAAATTATGAGGAATATTCCTTAATCCAGGAAAGCATTGAAGAGAAGAAAGAGGAGAGTACTGGAACACTAAAGAAAGACAGGACATTGTTGCGTGATGAAAGAAAAATGGAAAAATTAAAGGCAAAGCTTCATACAGATGATGATTGTGAGTGGTGTATTCCAGGATAATTCATTGATTACTAGCTTTCTGTGGTATAGTACAAGAAAACCATAGAGGAATACATTTTTAGATTCTTTAGTGTGTCTCAGTTGATCCCTGCCTGTATTTTGCATTCTTCGTATATAATGTCTGCCACTGAGTGCTTTTTAAATCAGTTAAATGGACAAGTTGTTATGTCTTTCTGTGAGAGTTAGTAGATGTTTTGAGGTGGTTTTTGTTACTTTTTTTGGTAGGGGAGTTGTAACTTAACTGTAAAGGGTCATTTCTGTTATGACCATTTTAGTCCCTTCATTAAATTTGGATATTAAAATATCAATGCCTATTGAAAGCTATCAAAAGGTACTTTTGTTTTTGAAGGTATAAATTTTTAGTGTAAATGGAGTTTATTAAAGAACTAGGACAGTGTTTGATTTTGTGTCATGAGAAGTCAAGAGAACCATTTTTTCTATGATTAACTGTAACTGGCAGGAAGATGTTTTAAAATTGTAATCGGGGGTAAGAAAAGTAAGCAGAACAATTGGTTTTAGGGGGAAAATCTGGTAAACTTTTAAGTAATTTTGCAATGAAGGTTTGAAAATCTAAATTTAGTATTAAGATGTTACTATAGTTATTTCTTCAACAATATTAATGGTGTTTTATGCTTTGGCAAACTCTTGTTTCTCAGCAGTGCTGCTGTTCAGCTCTCATTTGAGCAACCACCAACACTGATGACTAGAAACGGAAATGAAAGCAACATTTTTTTTGCTGAGTTTTCCCCTCCAAAGAAAATGCCAAATACCACATGATTGTCACAACAGCTGCTAACAGTGGCAACACTGGGTATTTAACAATGTGCCTGTCTGTGGTTCTGTTACAGTAAATTGGCTAGATCACAGCCGAACGTTTAGGGAACAAGGAGTCGATGAAAATGAAACACTACTGTTAAGACGAAAGTTCTTTTATTCAGACCAGAACGTAGACTCAAGAGATCCTGTTCAGCTTAATTTACTTTATGTTCAGGTACAGTATGTTGACCAGATGTATGGGTTCTACCTTGTCTGAGGAAGCCTGCATAGGTTAATAAGAAAAATTTTGTTGCTGAAGTACGCCATCTTCTAGAATTCCAGTTCTTGGATGTACTTCAATTTTACTTTTTTGCAGAAGATACTACTTAGCTGAAGGCTCCAGTGCAGTTGTCTATAATGTAGTCTAAGAAAAACAGGTTAAACTTTGTTATTTTTGGGGGTTTTTTTTAAAAGTAAAAAAAAAAAATAATAAATAATTGGAAGTTTAATGGATTATTCAGCTGATAAACTTGCAGCTGATGCAAATGGGATTGCTCTAAATTACTGGGACAAAAGATAAAGATGCCATTGCTTGTAAGACTGCATTACATTTTTCAAGTATTTTAGAAGACTGTGTCACACTGAGCTGGTTTCCTGACACTTAGATATTACTTTTAGGCTACTGTTATGGCAGTGTGTGTTGATACAGCAATGTCACTGTTTTATCTAGGGATAGATGAACCTTCTGCTGCCAAAACTATAACATCCATCGTCTTCTATGACCACTAAATTTAAACAAAAGGAAGGAAAATGCTGTTTGCCTTATCCTGTTGCCATTTCTGTAATAGTAATCTGGTTTTTACCTACTAGTTATGCAGATAATTTTCCCTGCTATTAGAAGGTGGTGAGATAAAAGCTTTTATATTGTGTGTATTTACACAAACATAGATCTGTGTATATATATATATATATGTGTGTGTGTGTGTGTTTGTGTGTCCATAGAGGAAAGTGTGTATAAATACATATACAGCAGGAAATTAGGTGTCAAGTCCTGTTTTGATGAAAGTTGTTACAATTGTGATTTCAAGAAGTCTCTGTAGATATTCACCAGATCATTATCTATACCACCACCACACTTTTTTATATTAAACACATCCAGAATGGAATAATAAAGATACTCAAACAGAAAAGTGTGTTGATGCATTTTTTGGATGTGTTCAAGCTTTCAAGGAATTTCAGAGATGTAGTAGTTATTTTGAATGTCCCTGACATGCCTTTGTTTACCTCCTATAGGCTCGTGATGACATTCTGAATGGTTCCCATCCCGTCTCCTTTGAGAAGGCCTGTGAGTTTGGAGGCTTTCAAGCACAGATCCAGTTTGGAGCTCATGTAGAACACAAACACAAACCTGGATTTTTAGAGTAAATACTTCTAACTTCTAAATTTGGGTCACCTCAGGTGTAACTAATGTTGTCACAGACTAACTGCATTGTGGTACTCTAAGAAGAGGTAATCAGATTGAGTATATTTGCTGTAGCAATCTCCCTGTGAAGGGAGCCTATTGCACAAATCAGTAGCCCCTGTTGATGAGGGGACCTTTGGCAGTGGCTTATTAGGCAGCACAGGGCACCAGCTTCCCCCAGGGTGCCAGTTAAATACACAGTTGGATTCTCCAACCACCTGGTAATGTAGGAGAACTGGGATTTTGTACTTCCTTAGAAGTCTACTTCTGCCTGCATGTAGTAATGCCATGTGTGAATTAAGTGTACATCAGTATTTATCACAGACATTTGATCTGCAAGGTAAGTACATGAACAGAAAGATGCTTTGTCGTTTGAATAAAGTTAATATTGCTATGCATAGAGGTTAAATTTTCCAAACTTTTTAGTGGCATTAATCATTTGTTGAGATTCCCTTTGTTGTGTTGAGCCTTGCCTACATATGAGGCTCATACATACCTTAATGGGGTGCACAAAAGAATGGGTGCATATTTGGTTTCTGTCCCGTTCCACTGGCTGAGTGCTCAATGCTGACTCTTTGAGTCAGCACTGACTTCCTTGGTGAGTCCGGTGTTTACTCCGTCTCTGGGAATTGCTTTAAAATAGTGGCTTGCATTGGAATGTACAGTGGTGCAACACTGGTTTTTTGAAACACTTCACTTGGAAAGATTTTCCTGAAGTAGCAGTTTAGTGATGCAAACAAACCATGTGAACAAACATCCTTCAGTTCTAGTTAATAATCAGCTTTTCTTTGTACAGTTTGTTTGTCTGCTACTGATTTGGCCCATGAACCCATAATAGGCCCATAATAGAGCTACTGATGTCTCTAAGAGGTCTGAGGATCCAGTGTAATAGCTCCAGTATACTCATAGGTCTTGTTCCCTAGAATTGTAATCAGTTATTCAGCAGTCTTCCTCTGGAATTTGTCCATTGTCTACTTATTCTTCCCTTCTCCCTTCACTCACTCAAGAGTATTCCTACAGCAAACCATTAGGTTATTGACTCATGACAGTCTAATGTTGTGTCACGGTAATGTTTTCAAGAGTTAGGTGTCCCAGCAATACTTGGCTTTAATTTTTGAAACAGTAATTCCTCACACACTTAACCAGCAGTTTTTGCAGTTCAGTTACTGAATTTTTTCAGTGTTTTTCTAGGTGACCTTCTTGGTATTTTTGGTATAAAGAGTTGGTTTGTTGCTTGGTGGTTTGTTTGGTTTTGGTTTTTTTTAAGCTCCCATAAAGTATCTGTGTTTTATGGTCGACTGAAACTGCTGGCTGGCTGATATTTCTACTTTGTATGCAATGCCAGATAGTTTGAAGTCCATCACAGAATAAAGTCATCACCCATGTAAAGTGCATTTTTTTTTTTTTTAATAAATCCTAGTAGAAATGAAAGGTATAGATAACTGAACTGCATGTTAAAAAGAAAACATTACTCCACTGGAAATCGTTTGGAACTAGAATTTCGAAGTTTAAAGCCTTGTTTTTTCTTCATGGAATTTTCTCTACTATCATTTTGTTTTCATTTAAACGGACCTTGTATGTATTAGGATCAAACATTGCAGGTCACTGAGTGTAATCGCTTACTGTCCTGGTGCATAATCAGTTTCATAAAATTAAGGATTTCTGGTTTAGAAGTAATTCTCTTTTTGCTCTCTGAAGAGGAGCCTGCTCCAGAACCGTAAGTCCCTAGTTGTTGCCTTCTAATTTCAAGTTTACATGTTTATGATTTAGTGTTCTATGCATTTGGCTGTACATAGACTTTTTGTGAAACCTCATGCTTTCGTTTTATGAGTCTGAAGAAGCCAATTACTCCTGACTCATTATGAACAACATATATAAATAGTGTAGATGAATGCTGAATTTTTTTTTCTGTAAATGCATCTCTTGTCTTTTCAAAAAAACTTTAGGTGTTTTTTCCTTTTTTTTTTTTTCCTTGAAAAAGATTAAGCTTTTAAAAAGTTTCATCCAACTGTTTCCTACTCTTGTGGATGAACATTGATTCTTTTCAGATATGAAAGTAGTTATGTTTAATGTAAACTGTACAATGTAGCTGATGATGTGAGATAGATTTGAGAGGTGTCCATTTACTCACCAATGACATCTGAACTTGATACAGATTCGCTTAGGTAGAATCTGTAACAGAATAGTATTAGTATTTCATAATATTATTTTGAAACAACTTACTTTGCTTGTCATGTCTGCAATAGGTTTATATAGAGAGATCTTTCGTATCTTTTTTTTATTATTGATAAATGATTCTTGGCATAGAAGAATATTATTGCCTGGATCTTGTTAACACTTGTACTGGTTGTTGGAATTTCCTTGAAGCTCATGCCAAAGTAAATTGTGAAAGCCCTTAAACTTTCAAATTGCATATAGTCCATCTTCATGACCTTCTTCATACAGCTGAAGTTTTGCATTGCACCTACATAGGTACCCTGTGTTTAAATTTGCCAAGAGAATATTTGAGAAAACTCATGCTCTTCGTATGCAGGTAGGAAAGGAGCAGCTGAAACTGTCCACCTCCACTCCCCATTTTAGGAAGTTTGGGGGACTTAGTCCTGATAAAGGAGCATGGAAAGCATCCCTCCTCAAGAAGGCACCATTAACTATGGAATTGTTGTGTTTTGTTTTTTCCTAGCCTAAAAGAATTCCTGCCTAAAGAATATACCAAACAAAGAGGGGCTGAAAAGAGAATATTTCAGGTAACTGTGAGGCTGAAAAAACTACTGTAGTTTTACTCCCTTTATAAAACAGTACAAGCTTTCACAGGTGTATACTCTGCGTGTATTTGAATTATATTGCTATCAGAAAATCAAGTGTAAATAATCTGACAGCTTTTCTTTTCTTTCTTCAGCAGATTTATTGTCCTGATCCTTTTTTCTTCACTGATGATTATTCAGTGTACTTTGTTGAAGGGGCAGAGAGTGAATTTTCAATATTCTTAAGACCTTTTTCTCATTTGCATTGAAATGTTAGGATGTGTATTTGTACTAAAATAGAAGGACATTTAGGTAAACAGTTTCAGTTTCATGCCTTCATTATTCAAGCATGAGCTTCAAGTAATATGCAGTTCTGCTAGCTGATGCTTGAGTTCGATGATGTGTCTGGGAATCATATAGTTGTAAAAGACTGAAGCAGTTGAGTATTGATACTATTGGAAGTGGACTTGGAGTTTGAGTACTGTAGATGCACTAAATATCCAGTGTAAGTAGGCAATACAATGCAAGTTGAAAACTTTCTGTGGTCAGCAGTTGAAATAGTCATACTGTTTCTGGAAGGATGTAGCAGTGATCTGTGATCTCAACTTGTAGACAAATTGAATAGCAGGAACATGTCATGTACTTTCCTATGTCCGTTACACCCTAGTCTAGGAATTCTGTAACTCGGTAAGTCTTTTCTACCTGGAGCTTGTAGTATTTTCTTGTAGACGAGGATGTCTAACAGTTTTCTGTATACCTTCAGCATGTGGCAGTGATGGTGCATTTTAAGCCAAAGAAGATTCATTTGCCTCTGTCACTGTGAAGCTATTCATAACATATGATTTTTGCTCATGTGAAATATGATCTATGAGTAGTTTCAATCACTACATACTTCAGTGCATGAACAAGAAGCTCGTCAGTGAGGGCACTGATGCTGGGCAAAGATACAACAGCAAGATAGAATAAACAAGCTGTCTTCTTGAAAAAATCAGCTGTTTGCCCAAGTTATAAAATTATTGAGTTTGGCAGGTGATTTTCACCAAATATTCTATCTGCAATGGCTGTATTTGGGCTCCTTGCTCTTTTGGAATCCTGGTTGTGTTCCCTGTGCTCAACTTGACAGATGTGATGAGTCTATGTCCTTGGGATGCTAAAGTGTTTTTGGAGTTGCAGTTGCTCCTCCCAATGCTCTTTCACGGAACATTGTCAAGATGGTAACTTACTGGTGTAGGAAACTGTTTCCCATGTTCTTGGTGCTCCCCCTGTTGCCATCAGTCAGCATGAAAGAGTTGGCAACCAGCTTTTCGGAATAATGTGAGGGGAAGATGGGGTGTGATAGGGAAATCCCACAAGCAGACATTGGGGTAGGATTTTTAGTAGATCAGTCTGGGCTAGAAGAGAATACTCTGAGATTAAGTTTGAATAGGTAATATTGGTATTTGTCATTAATTACAGATAATAAAGTTTACTATTGAGCATATTGTTTAAATAATAAATAGAAATTGAGATACAAGACACACCTAGATGAGTATTTCAGGATGGACTATTTAGATAAATTATTGCCGTTTCTTCACCTCTAGAATTCTTTTCATGCAATGAAAAAATTGTGGATTTGCAATTGGCAAAAAAAGCTTATTGGAAATACAAGAGAAGAGAAATGGTCTATTGCACAGCATAAAGCTTTCATGAATCAGAAGTTTGGGGCTTAAAGCAGGAATAGTCTTTTCCTGGAAAAAACAAATGGGTCTGGGACTTGTAAATTGTTTAAAAACACCAAGGAAAGAGCCATTAATTGTTGGAAACCTAATGATGTCAAACAGCAGCAATACATAGAATTTTAAACTGTTTCAGAACTCATTTAAATGTACTTGAGGCACAGATAGAATGGATGGTGGTAAAAGATGAGTGTTCCATTTGCACAGGTTGTTTATGTTGTCTGATATGAGGAATCACAGGACACATTCTTGGTAACATTTTTGCCAGTATTTTTTCAAATATTCTAATTGTAGTGATTATTAACTAAACAGGCTTAAACAGATAAAAGCTATTCCCCTTTGTTTGTTTCCAGAAAGCATAGTTTTTGCCTAAGTGATACTGAACTCTCATTACAGGAGCACAAAAACTGTGGTGAGATGACTGAAATAGAAGCGAAAGTGAAGTATGTAAAGCTAGCCCGTTCCCTGCGGACCTATGGAGTGTCATTTTTTCTTGTTAAGGTAATGTAGATCTTGCTGACAGTATTGTATGGTTGCTTATGTATTACCGCAGATCCTGCACTAAGTCAAGGTCAAGATGTTCTTTCAGACTTCTTTCTGAAAACAGGGTTGAAAAAATTGTAAATTACTGTGAGACAATTATAATTTCTGTTTAGATTCTTGTAATACTGCTTCCAGAAAGAGAGTGGAATCTGTCATGATTTAGTTTCTTTAAACTGATATTTCTTCTTTTTCGTTTTGGTTGCCAACAAAGTAGTGTCTTCAGAAAAACATTCACAAAGAACTCCTAAGTTCTTCTTGTTTAGGAGTTTGATAATAATGTAAGTTGCATGCTGAAAAACTGTATCTGAAGATCTTCGTCAGCTGCATGATTGATTTCTCTTAGTCCCTGCAGTAAAACAGGTCATGATCTTAACGCTGTTGAAATGATTTGCTACCAAGATACTGATGTTCTGCTGTGAAAACGGGACTGAAGCATTTGTGCCTGAGTATTCAGTAAGCAATGACATAGAATGGAAAGGAGGCTAAACTTAGGCACTGCTTTCATTCTTATGTTCTCACAGTTGCAGTACAGAATCTTTGTAGGTAGCTGAATATCACAGAATCACAGAATGGTAGGGGTTGGAAGGGACCTTCAGAGATCATATAGTTCAGCCTCCTGCCAAAGCAGGTTACCCTGAAGCAGGCTGGACAGGAATGCATCTAGGCGAGTTTTGCATATCAGTGTCTCTGGGCAGCCTGTTGCAGGGCTCAAAAGTAAAGTGAGGGCAGCCTCAAAGTAAAGATGTTTTTCTTCATGTTTAGATGGAATTTCCTGTGTTCCAGTTTGTGCATGTTGCCCTTGTCCTGTCGCCGGGCACCATTGAAAAGAGTCTGGCCCCACCCTCTTGATACCTGCCTTTAAGATACTGATAAGCGTTGATGAGATTGCCTCTCAGTCTTCTCTTCTACAGGCTGTACAGACAGAGGTATCTCAGCCTTTCCTCATTAGAGAAGTGCTCCGTTCCCTTGATCATCTTCATAGTAGTCCTCCAGATGTGGCCTCACGAGGGCAGAGCAGAGGGGGAAGATGAACTTCTTCGACCTGCTGGCCACACTTAGCCAGAAGGGCATATTGCTGGATCATGAACAACTTGTTGTCTACCTGGCCTCCCAGGTCCCTCTTTGCAGAGCTGCTTTCCAGCAGATCAAGCCCTAATGTGTACTGGAGTATGGGGTTGTATCTCCCCAGGTGCAGGACACTACACTTGACCTTGTTGAATTTCATTAGGTTACTTTCCACCCAACTGTCCAGCCTGTCCAGGTCTTGTTGAATGGCAGCACAGCCTTCTGGTGTGTCAGCCACTCCTCCCAGTTTTATGTCATTGATAGATTGCCCTTTCCTAATGTACTTCCGCATCCAGAAATTCTACTCAAGCAGATCAAAGGTGAAAATAGAATGAAAAATGTGCAGACAGTGATACTATTAGTATTTTGAAACAACTGTGTTGTCTTGCTTCTTTTAAGGGACGATACCTTGTTAGGCACCATTAACGCTGAAGGGAGTCTCAACTCTCTAACAGAGCTGTTGAACTAAGTTGTGTATTAGAAACTATACTAAAGTTACGGTGTACAGTTTTCAGTAACTTAAATACTTAAACTAACAGGCGTGCACCCTTTACAACAATTCAGTGGAGGTTTGTTAACAAAATGTAGCTGACTCTTATGGTAAAAGGTAAAAGAATCTTTATATTTTTCACTAATACCTCACTTCTTTTTGTCATAGCTTAAAGCAGGCAGCAACTGAATCAAGTAAACATGTCATTAAACTTCTGTTGGAAGGAATAATTGGTCTTTTTAAAAGTCTATCAACTGACCTACTGTGTAAACAGGAATTGATTCTTTGCAGCCTACATAAATTCCTCAAAAAGGGGAATGGGACCTCTGTATTCATTTCTATTTTATGATGGATTTTTTTATGTAGCAAATTGGGCTTGGGCCCACACTCTGCAACTTTGGAAAACTAAAGAGGCAGAAAGTCCAACAAATGAGACATCAGTTGGCAGCCCCTTTGTGATACTTGCATGGATTAGGAAGTTCTCATCAATTGAAAATAAGATTTCAAATGCAAAATATGGGATAAATTATGGCTGATTTTTTCCTAATTGTCAACCCCAGAGGGCATTCATTTCCTTTACCTCTCCAGAAATTCTGTAGAACCATAGTAAGGGCTACCTAAACCTTCAGTCCTCCCGATGCCAGTTTCTCATTCAGCTGCTCTACTAAGGTTTTGCAGAGGAAGTCTTGTGTCTAGAAGGACTGCCATCATGGTTATTTATTTAGAGTAACTTTATCACAATCCCTGAAATGCTTCTATTCCCTAGAGGAGGGAGAAGCAGGATTGTCTTTTGAACTGCATAGTAAAGATCCAGTAAAGACCAGAGCTTTTTAATGTTAACGTGTTGCTTGAAAATTGCTGCCTGTGACCAGACAGACTGAGTGGAGTTTTAAGTTGTCCTTGTCTGCATGCCAGTTTCTTCCCTTTGTCAGTATATTCCATCATGCTTTTCTTTTCTCCCATGCCAAGCTCCATTTGAATGAAAAATAATCTTTCACACCTTGTTATAGGAAAAAATGAAAGGCAAAAACAAGCTGGTTCCTCGGTTGCTGGGTGTAACCAAAGACTCTGTGATGCGTGTGGATGAGAAGACCAAGGAGGTTTTACAGGAATGGCCACTGACAACAGTGAAACGCTGGGCTGCATCACCTAAAAGCTTCACTCTGGTAATCTTTTCATATATATTCAGAAGAAGAGGGACCTATTTGGCAAGGAAAAATGGACTTAAAACAGTTACTTTAAAGAAACTTGTTCTTTCTGTAATTTTCTAGCATTAAATAGAGTCACTGAGTCCTAAGCTAATATACTGGCCCATGTTGGTGTCTGGAGTAAATTTGTATTTTGATGTTTGTAGACAGACTACTTCCCCAAAAGCACTGTTAAAATCTTATCAAAAAACAATGTTTAAATCTACTCTGTGCCTTAACTAAAACAGTTAAGCAAACATCATTATTCACCCCTGCTTAAACCCTTATGGTGCTTGCCATTCAAAATGCACTTTGTGACTTGCAAGATGTGAATGTAAACAAAACTAGATGGTTCATGAATGTGATGTTTTGTTGATGCTTTGGTCCATAAGAGACCACTGCAACGAGAGTATTTGGGATATGAAAAGGTTGTTTAAAGTGGTACAGCAAGGGGCTAGAAAAGTACATTCTCTTTAACTATGCACATCTGATTTCCAATTGTATGGGTGAATATGCTTTAGAATTAAATTCTGAAGACTTTTCTCCAGTCTGATGAAGTCAGATTAAGTATCTCTTGGTCCTCTGGCATGTCAATGTATGAAACCATCTCTGGTTAAGCTGCAAGAGACAGCATCTTTCCTCTCTCCTCTCTAACACCCCATGCAGCCTAGTTTAGAATCTTGGAGCAGTTTCATTTACTGTTGAATATAATAAATATCTATACAAACAATTTCAAAGTTTGAATTATTCATATGTGGTACTGTTTCATCATTTCGTACTTTCCATTTTCAAAGATGGGTTTCTGTTTTTTTTCCTCTTCAGGATTTTGGTGAATATCAGGAAAGCTATTACTCAGTACAGACCACTGAAGGAGAACAGATCTCTCAATTAATTGCAGGTTACATTGATATCATACTGAAGAAGGTATAGTATTAAGGTGACATGTAGTAAAAATGCAGTACAAATCACTGTACAGCGATGCAAAAGCTCCAAAGTGTGCAAGTTGCAGTTTTCTTTCTCTCATGAAGTCAGTCTTTTATCTTCTGTTTTGATGTTATTAATTTTTACCTTTAAGTAATATGAGCTCTTTCTCTTTAAATTAGTGGGTGCCTCTGGAAAAAATCAAGGCTGTTAACTATAGGGGTAGTATGGTTCAGGCTCAGTACAGTATGCTTGGGCTTTGTTTTTTCTGTCTGGAAGGCAAACTGCTGGCTATGAGTGTATCCAGAGAAGAGCTTAAAGTTTCAACAATAGATTGTAAGCTGTGGACCAAAGCAGTGAATTGAGTGGGAAGAAATGATCCTGTGGAAGCAGCTTTTAAAACTACATTAAGGACTACACAGTAGTTGTCCTGCAGCTCTGGTATATATTTTATCAAAACAGACAATGGTTTTCGCAAAATTAAAAAAAAAAAAATATGCTGTGATAGATTTTTAATAGTAAAAAAGTGACAGAAAGCTAAGCAGCTCAGGAGAATTTATTGCCTTTGTGCATGTGAACAGTGTAGGATGTAACATCAAATGTTATGAAATGAGGCTGAGGAGGATTGCCAGAATTCATCATGGTACATGTCTTTTTCTCTGAGGCTGTCAGTCTCAGATTTAATAAATCTTAAATAAACTGCAGGTTTCTATTGGTGGTTTAAAACTTGATTCTAGCTCTCAAGTTTCAAAAGTAGCTTTGCTCTCTAATGCCAAAGCTGCCTTTCTGTCTTGATAGAAGACAGATGTGTTTATTTCCACTCCCTTCCAGTTCTTTGATTTCCTCTTTACAATCTGCTGACACAGCAAGTTTAAAAATGAATGAATTAGAAACAGGTTAAGTAATAAACACCCATGGTGCCTCATGATGCATATGAGAAGCATGCAGTGCTCAGTTGTCAAGCCCAAGTTATCTCTGTGATTGTTCTCAGTTAATTCTTGGTGTGTTTTGGACTGTTCCAATTTATTTACTCTGGTGTGGATTATTGGCACATTTTTTTTCTGCTAAAGTACTACTGGTGTAACACTCCTCAGCCCTTAATCCTCCTGGTCATGCAGTTTTAGTGACAGGTTGACAGGGAATCCTGAACTTGAGTAACTTCTACCATTTTTTAATGTAGATATATTTTATTTTACTAAACATTAGTATGGAAGTAAGGCACAATCTTGACTAGAAATAGGCAGTTTCAGTTCGTACCGAAACTCAAACTATAATAGTAAGGACTCCTTTGAAGAAAGTTGGGGGATATGGATCTGCATGAGGAGTTCCTGTTAAATGTACCCACACTCAGAGTGGATGTTTCTCTATTATACATACATTATATATATATTTTCAGACTACAAATCACTTAACAGGGTGGAAAACAGACAGTATCTTTGCACTACGTCACAATTAGAAATGGACTTTTTTTACGAAGGCACTACTTCTATGACTTGTGGTAGTTTCCTATTGTTTTTAATGGTTTAGACTTACTCCCCTTTTGTATATTTATCTCCCTTATATAGATACCAAAAAAACTGTCTCTAAAAGTCAGGTGTGCAGAATGTCTAGAAGTTTGAAGTAACTATGGTAAAATAACACCTTTCCTATGGATATGTATTTCCTAGTGGTATGTATGTATGTATGTAAATATGTTTTTCCTGACACATGTGCAAGACCTTGCCCTTGGTCTTGTTGAACTCCATGAGGTTGGCATGGGCCCACCTCTCAGTCCTGTCTAGGTCCCTCTCCAGTGTGTCAACCACATGACACAGCTTGGTGGTGTTGGCAAACGTGCTGAGGGTCCACCCAATCCCATTATTCATGTTGCCAACAAAGACATTAAAAAGAACCGGTCCCAGTGCCAACCCCTGAGGAGCACCACTTGGCACTAGGACATAGAGCCATTGACTACAACTCTGTTCCTGAGTTAGAAGAAAATGGGAAAGGGAATGGTACATGTCCTGTCTGTGCCAGGATTTGCTGTTGTGCGTATTGTTCAGAACGTTTATTTCTGTGAGAAAGGACCGTATCTTCAAAAAGGAACCAATGGGCTTTAGGCTTTTTTCCTGTATGCTCTTAATCTGCCAGGGTTTAGAACCTGGTCTGTTAGATGCATCTCTTCTCAGCTGGAGGTTATATTGTCACACACTGCCAAAAAGGATGGTGTTCAGCACTGGACAAGACTCTGGAAGTGATTTGACTTGGTTTCTGATAAATGGCAAGGAAATAGTGGAGAGAAAGTAAAAAGCACCACATGTTGTCTAACTCTTTCTTTTTTCTTTCCCCCCTTTCCCCTCCGTTTCCAGAAACAAAGTAAAGATAGATTTGGGCTTGAAGGTGATGAGGAATCAACCATGTTGGAAGAATCTGTTTCACCTAAGAAGTGAGTATATACACCAGGAGGAAATGTTCTTTATTTACAAGTGACACCTTTTATCTGTGGCAGGTTTTTTCAAATTAGATAATATAGTTACTGCTGTTAATGAATAGTTTCCTACAGGGTATTTCAACAGAAGGAAGTACTATTCCCAGGTAATTCAGCAGGCTCCTAGCTTCATTCAAGGACTGAAGAGCAGGTATTTGTCTAAAAATTGTTCATTAAGGCAACCAGCAGTGGTACATGTTTGCAGTAACTTGACCATTGAGCAAAGGAATTTAGTCTATAATTCAATAAAATGCTGCTGGTGGTGGTGGTAATGGTGCAGAGCTGAAACGTCACATTAGATGTTTGATCTTCATGCAAACCCCTAGGATTTTCAAGATTTTAGCTGCTAGGTCCATGGTTTCTGGTAAATTTAATTCCTGTCAGTTTAATTGTAGGCTCTGTCATGAACAGAGCTGTCTTATTTCACCAAACCACTTTAGACAAACCAATCAGATGTGTGGTGACGGTAAATTCACCACATGAGTTGGTCAGTCACCAATGTGTTTGCTGTAGTTCTTGTGGAAGAGAACTGAATACAGCAAAAAGCAGAATTGTAGGGCTGGCCATAGTCTTGAAAAGGAACGTTAAGTCTTTCCTTGCAGTGAAAGAACAGAAATAGGTTTGTGATGTTTAAAGCTGTAATGAGCCACTCAAGTCTCCTCTTGGAACTCTCAGGATGGCAGTGTCAGCACTGTGTATGTGAAGAATCTGTTTGATTTCTTGTTAAATATATGGTTTATAGGAGATGGACTTGTTAGATATTTTTTCTGGCCTTATGTGAAATTTCGACTTTTGACAGATCACACATGTTCAGATGTGCTTTGTTTTGACATTACCCTTTCCAAATCACTTCCAGAATATACTGTTAGCTAAACGCTGTACAGAGAAGCCTAAAATAATAGATGAATACAACATTTTTCACTATTGAAAATACTTTCTTTTTCCTCAGCAGATTGTTTTTGTTAAAGCCAAAATTCCTGTCAGTGCTTCTAGCTGTTAAAGTTTGAGCCATATTTAAATATGAGCAGTATTATCTGGCAAAGTGGTTCATGACCATGGGCAACGGTAACTTTATTATTCTTGAAAGTATCCTGCTTCCCAGCCCATTATCTGATAGGCTGCCAGATTATTAGCAAGTATTGTGTGTGCATGGGTGTACAGAGGGAAGAAAGAATGTTGACTTTTATCCCAAATCTAGGGATTGCTTGCAAAAGGCATCTTCACAGGGTTCAAGCTTCTATTTTCTGTTGATCAGCCTAAGATATAACTGAAACAGAGCAGCTGTTATGCCTTAAACCTTGTTCCGGTTCTGTCTGTCATGTATCTTAGAGGGGTAAAGCCGTTGTACCACATACACCAAAACTGCACATTGCTTTCTTTTCTTAGTGCTATTAGTATTTGATCTGCCAAAAGCCCCAGATTAACTTTTTTTCAATATGCTAGAAAATGGTTAGAAGACTGTAGAGTTTTCCAGCTTCTCCAAATGTTGTGAAATGCAATTTAAAATCCTAAAGGAAAAACATCTGGCAGAACTTGATTTTCTAACTAATTCTCTCTGCATTGGATTTTTCTTTTTTTGTGTGTGTTTTTGTTTGTTTTTATTCTTTAGACCTACCATCTTGCAGCAGCAGTTCAACCGAACAGGGAAGGTGGAGCATGGCTCTGTGGCCCTACCAGCTGTTATGCGTTCAGGATCCAGTGGCCCAGAGACTTTCAACATTGGCATTATGCCTTCTCCCCAGCAGCAAGTCACAATTGGTCAGATGCACAGAGGACATATGCCCCCACTTGTGAGGAACCTCCTTGTTTTCTATTTGAAACTTTTTTTTTTTTTTGCATATGAAACTGTCTGTGTTGCAAGTAGTCAGAAATAGCATGTTATACATATTACTAAGAGCAGGAGGAGGATATAAAGTATAGGTTCCTGGCTGTCCTGCGGAAAACATGTTTTGAGCATCCTTGAAATATTTAGGGTATCACATTTTGACTTGTTTCTTTATTTTCCTTGAAGCCAGCTCTTCCAGCCTTCTCTTTACTTCTGATTACTTAAAATAGTATTCAGAGGTCAGAAAAAAAGGTTTAAAGACTGACAAAAGTAAGCAATGTTTAAAGGAACTTAAATTTACCGTATCACTAGGCCACTAATTATTTTTTTTAACAGGCTTAAAGCTGATGCTGAGTTTTCTCGTTTAAATTAAAAGACTATCAAAAGGCTTAAATAGGCTGTAGAGAATATAGAGAATACTAGAAGTGTAGTATGTGTAGTGGGTTGACTTTGGCTGGTTGCAAATACCCACCCAGTGGCTCTTTTACTTTCCTCCTTAAAAGATTAAAAACAGCTTCATCTCAAAATAGATTGAGATTTAGGCAGGGAGATCACCAATTACCTTCATGAGCAAACCAAACTCAACTTGGGGAAAATTAATTTAATTTTTTGTCAATTACAATAGAGCTAGATGGTGAGAAACAGACAAAAACTAAAACACCTTCCACTTTTCTAAATCACTCCATTTTTATCCAGACTCAACTTCACTCCTTTGTTTCTGACTCTTCTGCTTCCTGGTCCCAAGTGGTCAGTTTATAACAGTCCCTTCCTGCTTCTTCCTCCATACTTTTGCCCAGCTCCTATGTAGATCCTTCCTATGGGCTGCAGTCCTCCAGGATAAACTGGCTCCAGAGTGGGTCCCCTATTGTATTTCATGTCAGGAGAGCCTGCTCCAGCATAGGTCTTCCTTGGGCTGCAGTTTGTCGGGATCCTGCAACACTGTGGGCTCTCTGTACGCCATAGTTTCTTTCAGGGAAGTATCCACCTGCTGCAGTGTGGGGTCCTCTGTGGACTTCAGGGTGCATATCTGCTCCAGCATGGACCTCTCCAGCATGGTCTCTCCTGCTGGCTGCAGGGGAATCTCCACTCTGCTGCCTGGAGCACCTCCTCCCCATCCTTCTCAGATGCTGGTGTTTTTAGTGTTGTTCTTGAACTTTTTTTTTTTTCCCTTCACCCCTCACTGCCACGTAGTGTTTTGCCTTTTTTAAAGGCATCCCAGAGATGCTACCAGCTTGTCTGCTGGGCTCAGCTGTGTCCTGCTGTGGGTCTGTTGGAGCTGTCTGGAACCAGCTGTGCCTGGCATGGGGCAGCCCCTGGCCTCTTCTCACAGAGACAAAACCTTACCACAGATAGCCACCCTGCTCTGTCTAAAACTCTTCAGTTTTCTGTTAGCTTATGCATATTGATGGCAAATTAGTTTTAGAGTTCTCCTTGATTACATTGGTGGGCTGTTCCACAAAATCAATAATGATATCCTGGAAGCAAATTCAGTTTTCATGTTGATAGCATGCAAGTAAGAAAGACAGCTTGGTGGTTTTGTGTGTGTCTGCTGGACATCGCTTGTCTGAGAAAGTTCAGCATTTTGTAAACGTGTGAGTACAGAGGAGTATAAAATGGCATAGGCAGAAGGAAGACTGAGAGGACTGTTAGAGAGCTTTGCTTTCTCTCTTGCAGCAGGGAAAATCTAGCTATCTGAAACGGCCTGGTGTGATTGTTGTCACTCACTGTCTCTTTGTGCATATGTAACATCTGCTTGAAGTGCCATTTGGAATGTAGCACACAGCTGCTTCCTTGTTTTGCTTTTCAGACATCAGCTCAGCAGGCCTTGATGGGGACTATTAATACCAGTATGCACGCTGTTCAACAGGCACAAGCTGACCTCAGTGAGGTTGATAACCTACCGCCTCTAGGGCAGGACATGGTGAGTTTTTGTAATCCCTTATACAAATGGATCCTAATGGTTTTAGGCATTGTCCCTGGATCTAAAGTGGTATTGCTAAAGCTTTTAAAATGAGATAAAAAATTTTGTGTTCTCTAAGAAATTCATGTGGAGTATTCCTCCTTACTCTAATCAGTCTTCTGAGATGACATCTAGCAGGCTTCCTTGCATAACCACATTTGAAATCCTCCTTGTTTCATGTACATATGTACAATTAGATGCAAACTATGGGCAGTATTTATGGTGAGGGTGACTGCCTCCCGGACATGTGAAAAATAAGAACAAAATATGATTTTGGTGTTCCTGATCCAGGTTAGGACAGGAGGACAGATCCAGGAGACTAGGGACTTACCACTGTCAGTCAAGTGTTTAGCCTTTGTGGATTCACTGTTAATAGCATTTACCTTAAAAGGGCCGCTGTTGAAATGTGAGAGCAATTCTGTATTGAGTGATTCAGCAAAATAAAACACTTGCTTTCATATTTCACTTTAAGGGCTTGAGTGTTGTCCTCCATTTCACTTTTAAAGGTTTTCTTGAAGCGTTGAGAGATTTAACTAGTATCTCCTCTTACAGAACCTCATGGTAATCCTTAATTCTTGTTTTTGTTATTGCTCTTCAGGCATCAAGAGTATGGGTTCAGAACAAGGTTGATGAATCAAAACATGAAATACACTCTCAGGTTGATGCTATCACTGCAGGAACTGCATCTGTTGTTAACCTTACAGCAGGTAAATTTCAAAGAGAAGGATTTCCTAGCACTCTCCTGGTTGTTTATCAGTCGTGTCAAGTAAGGCAGGGACTGAGCATGGGACAGTTGGAGAAAAATTTTCTTCATAATACTGCAGGAGCTAAGTGCATTGACATGTGAAACAAGCTTTCTGTCCCTCCCAACACAATTTTTGTATCTTCAAATTATCTCTAACACTAAAGATATGACCAGTCATGAAGATAAAATGAAGCCTGCTTACAAAGCCTGCTTTGCTCATTCAAAGTGAATGAGAGTATTTGCAAGGTTACTACAAAACAGCATGATTGATCGGACAGTTGTTAGAGATAATGTTTATTGACAGTGGGTTTTTTCCTTCAGCAAATTACAAGTTGAAGGAGCTGTGCATGTCTTAAGGGGGTCAGTACTGTGTTAACTTGGGTTCTTTCAATGTTGGAAGATAGCTGAAACTGTGGACTTCTTATCAAGTTATGTTGAATGAAGAGAAATTCTACTAGAAGATGAATTCTTGTAGAAGAAGAAATGTAGAAATTGGAAAAATTATAGCAGTCTAATTTTTTTTAATGTGACACAGAAATTATTTAGTAGGCATTTCTTGGCTATCTTGAAATGTCTTTTTTTAATCTCTGTCACCAGAGTTTAGCTTCCAGTAGCTGCCTCTTTCCCCTTCTAACCACGAAAGCATTCTGATCATGAAAAAACATTTGCTCTACAGGGGACCCGGTTGACACTGATTACACTGCTGTGGGATGTGCAATTACAACGATCTCTTCCAACCTCACTGAGATGTCTAAGGGTGTCAAACTGCTTGCTGCTCTTATGGATGATGAAGTTGGAAGTGGAGAAGACCTCCTAAAAGCCGCTCGAACATTAGCCAGTGCTGTTTCAGACTTGCTCAAGGCTGTGCAGCCTACCTCGGGAGAGGTGAGTAGGTGGAGACTTCTCAGGTTCTCTCTTTCAAGAGCACGGCTTTAGCTTTTTTGAGACATCTTAGCTTCTAAGCCTCACCTGCTCAGTGCCACATGATGTCCACTGTGCAAGCCATTCTTTTGACTATTTCTTGTATATTTTATATAGCCCTTCATCTGTCTCTGCCTTTAAGTCTTGCACCTTGGTATTAGAATGTTCTGTGTTATATGCAGAGGTTAATTGATTTGTGTAATAGTGAATTTATCTGGCTAGTGTATTCTCTTTTAGAAACAAATTTCAAACAGTATTATGATTCAATAGCAAGTGGAGAGATGTTTGGTCATGATTACTTTTTTTGTTGTTACTGTCTTGTTCTTATAGTTTTCCAGAAATGAGAGTAGTACTGACTAGGATAGACTATCTTTGTCAGATGTATAAGATGGAGTCTGCAGCCAGTTTGCCTTAGATCTCTTCAGGTATTTGTTTTGAAGAATGTGAAATCTCCTGATGTTTAAACCAGTTGGCATATTGACTGACCATCCTTAATTATCCCTGGAGTTATAATGACAATGTTTATTCACATTCTTCAGATTTCTTTACATGTTCTCTGGGAGCACTTAACTGAAACCCCTGAAATATGGATGTGCAGTTGTGCATGTGGAAAAGTAAAGATTTTTCCAAATTATTTCTGTTGTGTAATATTTTTTTAGCCATATTGATTGCAGAAGTTCCTTGAGAAAATCTAAAATTCAAGTAAAACTCATTTTCTTTGAATTAATGTATTTCACTGTTATATTTTTCCAGCCTCGACAGACAGTTTTGACTGCAGCTGGAAGCATTGGGCAAGCAAGCGGGGAGCTACTGAGACAAATTGGAGAGAACGAAACAGATGAAAGGTTCCAGGTAATGAGGGGGTTGCTTGTCAGTCTCAAAACTGTGCAGCTTTCTAATGAGGATGCTACTGCATAAAACCAGGCTTCCCAAAGTGCAGTTGGGAAATGCTAGATTTGAAGTTTCTCAATGCGAATTGAGGTTAATCCATTATGACCTACACAGTCAAAGACTGCTGATTTCATAGGAACCCCTGCATCATTCTGTGCATCATACAGATACTTTCTTGCTTCATGGAGAGTGGTTTGCGCTATACACTCCTCAGTGTTTTAAATACATGGCTCATGCTATTTGCATACCAGTCAGACTGTTGCTTTTCAAATTCTTTTCTGCTTTTTCCTTTCACCACTTTTCACCACTTTCATCGCTGCCTTCTTTTATGGTGACTTTCAGTACCTCATTGTTGCATGGATAATATCTTTTGTAGCTTTCCTGGAGGCTGTGGAACTGTCATTCCATTTTATAGATGAAAAATTTGTGATGGAAGTCCAGAGATTTTCTAATGTACAATACCCTTTGACCTGTGGATCTCTAAAATTCTTGATGCTGTGTCACGCTTGATATGTCTGAATCACAATTTCCATTGGCTTCAGGTACAGCAGAATGCAAATTATATTGCACAGTGCCAAGTTAGACACAGAAAATAAGGAAAAGCAAACAACTTATTTTTACACTCTGCCTATCTTCACCAAGTAGACTGTGTCAGGTGCAAGGTTATGGTTGAGTTTTTCAGTGGGACATGCGTAGTCTTAATCAATTGTCCTGAATGCCACAGGGATTTTGTGGGAAGCAGCATATTAAAACTTGCACATGAACACAGACAACTTCAGTCCTCGCCTTTCCTTGTGTTTCCCTGTCTTTGCAAACTAATGAGCTATTATGCCATGTATTTCTGAAGAATAAATCAATGTTTACTAATAAATATCAAGTGTTTCTTCTCATTAGATACAGTGGTTTTGACGTAAGAGTTAGCTGTGTCTGTGTGTACGCATGTAAACCAAAAGTTTATACAACTTTCTTGTAACCGAGGGGAAGAAAATTATGGAATTACAAACATATTTTCTTTAAGATCATTAGTATTATCAATTATCAAATCATAATGACTACATGACAATAATAGTGTTAGCTATTAGCAGTTTAAAACCATTGTTCTTAAATGCTGTATTAAAACCATGTCTGGATTACAGGTCAGATAGACCTCTGGAGTACACTGTATGCAAGATGTCTGCTAAAATATCTTACAGGCCACTTTAAACACTTGATCCACTAGTAAATGTGTCTTCAAGGTTCATCAGCGTTCTCATTTGTGTTCCTAATTGAGTATGTATTGCAGGCCTCTCTTACTTGGCGAAGGGAGAGAACCTAAACATTCTTGTAAGTGTTGTGGGGTGTCGGGGAAGGTGGCTAAAGAGCAGGATGGTTTATCATGCCATCATATCCTAAAAACAAAATGAAATGTAGTGGTCTTCATTTTTGAAATCTGATATTTTCTTTCTGCTGTTGAAGTGAAAATCATGCATGAGTGTATCTGTATTATCTTTTTACAGGACAGCCACATCATTTTAACAGTACATTAGGAACACTCCATCCCACTAAAAAAGATGAAGTATATGGAGTGTAGCATTTTAAGTGGGGAAATGAGAAGAAATTTTCTGAACTTTTTTCATTGCAGGGATTAACATATTAGTCTGTTTTAATTTTGCAATTTCAGATTTAGCTGCATTATTTTTCTACAAGGGAAAAATGTTCTGGAATTAAGACCTATTTTGAGTTATATTTTGGAGCAGTTATTTATAGGGCTATATTTACATCATGAACAAAGAAATATTGTGGTTGGAAATGGCATTTTTAAAAACAGAGTGGCAGTTATTACTCTTAAGCACAATTAAGTACTTGAATTTAGATTTAACTCAAGTACTGTGTGACTTCAGCAGTCTGCTGCTTGAGGTTGTCATCCTTATTGCAGATACTTGTCACGTGTTTAGCAGTGAGCTCCAGATGTTCCTTACTAATAGGATATTCTCAGGAAGTGAAGATAAGCACATTGCAATACAGGACATAGATTTGTTCTTATGGACTCTGAGGCAATTCAAAATTTGTCAGTACATACTCTTTCAGTCCAGGAACTCGATAATGTGAACAGAGAAGCTGTTGTACTGAGAACAGAAAATATCAAGTTTTCTGAGTAATAACTATGTTTGCTGCTTTACAGGGAACAAATTGTTTTATACAAGAGAACTTCTGCCTTCAGAAAACTTGATCTCAATATAATAAAGTATATACTTTTTTATTCAAAAGTCTGAGTTTTCCCTTTATTTTACAGGATGTTCTGATGAGTCTGGCCAAAGCTGTTGCAAATGCTGCTGCTATGTTAGTGCTGAAGGCCAAGAACGTAGCACAGGTTGCTGAGGATACAGTCCTGCAGAACAGGGTCATTGCTGCTGCGACACAGTGTGCACTCTCTACTTCCCAGCTGGTGGCTTGTGCAAAGGTGAGGCAAATGGTGTTTATGAGGTGGTGAGGTGTTGTTTCCAGTGTATGCTTCTGTGTATTCCCAATGGTCTTGGGCAATATATTGTGTTAATATTACAGTTCTAGGTTTATGCAATATCGAAGTTGTTAATAATTTTTCACCCATAACAGTGGCAATCAGGAGACTAGATGATGTGAGGCATTGCTGTTATCTCCAGAGAAGGTTCCATAGATAACAGAGCCCATGTGGTGAATTGCTAGTACTGATAAAATAAAAAAGTAGCTCAAGAAGCACAGCTTGCCTGAGAGACTGTGTAAGTCTTCTAGTAAAGCCTAGAATTATGATGGGTTGACCTCATCTAAAGCTAGAAAATTAGAAAGTTGGTATTTTTGCTGAAAAAAAGATTGAGTTGGTGATCATTGATTTTTAAATACATTTGCACTAATTTACAGTAGCCCAGTTGTTTAAATAGATCCATTGCTTTTGGCCAAGTACTGATTTTCAGTCTAAGCAAATTACAAAGGAGTTTAGATCAGACCTCAAATTCTGAAGTCAGCGATTGGAGCGTTACATCTTCTGCAGCCTTTTTTGTCTTGCAAATAAATTAAAATCAAATGAGCATTTTTTTAAAAATTAAAGAATTTGCATTTCCTACTTGGATGCTGCTTTTGAAGTTGGTGTGTCATTGTTTGTGGGGAAATGGGTATTCAACTGTTGAGAAACATCCAGAAGGTCTATATTAAAATTAATCGTCAATATTAGGTATTAAATTTTTGGTATTTTCTGTTTTGTTTCTCTGTTTGCAAGGCCTTTTTGTGGTTTGCAGACGATACCAAGTTAAGCAGGAGTGTTGATTCACATGAGGATAGGGAAGCTCTACAGAGAGACGTGGATAAATTGGATCATTTGGCCAATGTTAATGGTATGAGCTTCAACAAGGCCAAGTGCCAGGTCCTGCACTGGGGCCACAATAACCCCATGCACCGCTACAGGCTTGAAGAAGTGTGGCTGCAAAGCTGCCTGGCAGAAAAAGACCTGGGGGTTCTAATTGACAAGAGCCTGAATATAAGGTGGCAGCGTGCCCAGGTGGCCAAGAAAGCCAATGGCATCCTGGCTTGTATTAGAAATAGTGCGACCACCAGAAGTAGGGAGGTGATTGTCCCCCTGTACTGGTGAGGCCACACCTCAAGTATTGTGTCCGGTTCTGGGCACCTCAATACAAGAGAGACATCGAGGTGCTGGAGCAAGTGCAGAGGAGGGCAACGAAGCTGGTGAAGG
>JAOQGH010000069.1:23327817-23389936 GCA_025769975.1 Gallinago jamesoni | reverse complement strand
GTTCAGGAATAAAGTTTCAGCAATAAACACTTCAGAATGTTCCTGCTATACTATAAAGGGTTTTTTTGGTAGAAGTCAAGGAAAAGTAGGCAGAGGTGCTTGTGGGTGAAAGACATTGTTACTCTGAAAGCAAGGCACTTCTGTGAAAAATCTATCATCTCCACTGCTGGCATTTGAACATGCAAAGGAAGTAATTAAAAATATTTTGTGTATATAATTTTGCAGAAAAATCTTAAAGATCCCATAAGGCAATCTAAACTAGAGTAGCTTGAATAAAGATTTCTTAAGTAGAATGTCTGAAAAATTCTATTATGTATTAATTCACTTCTATGGAATCCTAAAAAATTCTGTGAAGGCACGAGAATAGTACATGTGAATAGTACGGGTTGTCTTTAAGGTGGGTGGGGAGAGGGCTTGCTCAGTGTCAGAGGGTTTGGAGTTTTTTTAATTTATCTACTAAAGCTTTTCCCTTTGTTTATTATAGAATGTTGCAGACCACATTCCTCAGTTGGTGCAGGGTGTAAGAGGAAGTCAAGCTCAGGCAGAAGACCTCAGTGCCCAGCTTGCTCTAATAAATTCCAGCCAGAACTTCCTTCAGGTGAAATGAATCAATCATTGTAGTAGATTATATCAGAGCAAAAAGCATTTTTTTTGTGCTGTATGTTTTTATTTGTGATAAATAAGCAGTAAACTGTTAAGAACCATGTAAAGAAGTTCATCACTAACTGTGAGCCGTAGCTGAGGAGAATTTAGTTCCTCGGGTTAGATGGCTGAAGAATGTTGATTCTGTGGAGAGTGACAACTGCCAAAATTGAGGATAAAAGTAACTAAAAGAAAACTAAAGTGTATGGAGAACAAACATTCAAGGCTGTTTCTTTTGCCTTCTGGGAAAGAGTTTAAAGAACAAGATGGAGAGATTTGAGCATCTTTCTAAAAAGAGATCCGAATATGTGAGGTGCTGTTGTAACCTTTCCTAGTAATGGTAAAGTTAGTGTTGCAAGAACAAGCTCCAGAATTCTTCACAAATAAGACAGGCTGTCACCAGGGTTTTTTAGATACTAGCCTGCATATGTAATGGATCTTATTTGAAGTTTTGAACAAAACACCAAATGTGACTCTGTGCTTCTTCCAAAACATTCTTTAAAAACACATATATAATATTGAGCAGTGATAACAAAACTATTGGGGTTATTGTTGGCATTACAAAGAAAAACCACACCAAAACCAACCAAAACATGGAAGAAAACAATTCTTCATGTAATGCCCTCATCATCAAAGTGATCCATTTCTTCTCTGGCTGCATGTATAAACTGTGGTGATGGCGAGAATCAGCAAAGTATTTTAATCGTATTAATAGCCATCCCTGTGAAGAATCATTGCTTGAATTACAGTTTTCAGTTTATAGAATTTTGGCAGAGTTTAATGTTTAGAAACATTGAGACAAATTTGCTGTCTCTGCCACCTGGACTTGTTTGTACCCCATGGATGCTGAATGGCAGCACTGCGCATTTAAATAGTTTTAAGTAGTCTGGATGAGTGCTGATGGGCCTCGGGCAGACGTTGCTACCAATGGAGTAGTCAGAGTGCTAGTAAAGCACAAATGAGTCCTACTGCAGTGTGGAATTCTGACAGGGTGCATATAAATAAAAGGCTGCGATCTAGATGGTCCATGGTTGAGGGCAGGGAAGTGCATGAAATGGTCATTACAGAAGACATAGAAACTTCGTAAGTGTGTGAATGGAGGAAGAAGTTTGATTATTGAACTATAAGCCGCCTTTAAAGAAAATGACCCTGTAAACCTGACTGAGTACACTTCTCTTCTTTGAACAGCCTGGAAGTAAAATGGTGGCATCTGCTAAAGCCGCAGTCCCCACTGTGACTGATCAAGCAGCAGCAATGCAGCTAAGTCAGTGTGCAAAGAACCTTGCCACCAGCTTAGCTGAGCTACGAACTGCCTCCCAGAAGGTAGGTCAATACTAGTTTCGCTGAAGCAAGGTGGCTTGGGTGGTGGTCACAGGCTCACTTCTGCTTGGCCCACTGTGTCTCCCCCAGGGGAATGGGTTATGCTCAGGCAGGGTTTACTTCTCAGTGTTGCCTTTTGTGCACAGTTTGCTCAGACTCCCAGATGGCTTCTGTGTCGTAATAAAAAGGAGAGGGAGAAGTGGCAAGAAAACTAAAAAGCTTGTGCTACCCTTTCCATTCCAGAAAGACAGGAGGAGGGCTTACGCAGAGCAGCACATCAAAGCTCTGAGCTGCTGCTGCATCTGAAGGAAAGTGGGGAAAGGGGAGTATATCTTGTGCACCTGCCAAACTGGGGAGAGCCCAGATACAGCACTGCCGTAGTCAATGTGCTTGTGAACTGGAGCCCATCATCCTTAAAATTCAGGGAAGCAGAGGCTATCTGTGTTTCGCTCATATATTCCTAAACTATGCATGGGTTTTAAAAAGAAAAAGTATTAGTGGAAAGTCTAGTCTTTTTATGTGTGTACACTGAGGCCCAAAAAGAGGATTGTAGCATATAGGTGGCTACACCTGAGCTAACATGAAAATTTCGAGCTCGGGTACTGATCATTCTGGGCTGCCACATCAGAGGGTTCAGCGTGACTTCAGTCATGGTGCACAGTCTGGACTGCAACAGTTACTTTCTCAGTACCTTGGCTGACTGGTGTGAAGCTACGTGTATGCAAGCTAAGCGCATCTCATTCTCCTGGTGGCGCTTAACCTAAGAATATCGTGCAGGAGTTTGGAATCCATTATGCATAACACTTAAAGTGCCTGCAGTGGCCTCTGAATTTATGAAAGTGGTAATTTGGGAGGGGGAGATTATAGCTGAAGCATTTACTCTTTCTGATAGTGTCTTACAGCTGCTAACAGTGTTATTGATCTGATTTCTGAATAGGCTCATGAAGCATGTGGCCCAATGGAAATAGATTCTGCTTTGAATACAGTCCAGACACTCAAAAATGAACTGCAAGATGCGAAGATGGCAGCTGTGGATGGACAGTTAAAACCTCTCCCAGGAGAAACTGTAATTGGGGAAGGATGTTCTTCATTTAAAAACAAACAAACAAAGTTAGCTGTTAAAAATTTTAAGTATTAGAGGCAAAGCAAGTCTTGAGGCTTTGGATAATGATGATATTGATAGGATTTTAGGCTAATTATCTTAAAAAGAGCGTTTATTCCTATTACACGAAAGAGTGTTCTGTAGCAGAATTACTCATAGGACTGTAGGGCCTCTTTCTCTGTTGTACAAATTGCAATTTTGTAGCAGCAATGTTTTGATCTTTTCTTGTCAAAAAGAATTTCTTTTCAATAGTGGCAAAGATGAGAACTCTTTAGTTGAAATCTAGCAGTCATGGTAGGCTTAGAAAATTACATGTTTCATTTGGGAAAAATCTTTTCCTCAGATGAGGATATTGATTTCCAGTGCTAATCATAAAATAGTTTTGTTTTTTGTAACTAAGATGTTAATTTATTTCACCCTGGACAGGGAAAACATTTCAGAGAAACTGTGGGTATATTTGGTAGCTGAGGTAAAAGCTTGGGGTTTGTGGACTGAGGAATTTTTTTAATACTGTTTAAAAAACAAGTGTGTTTTAGTTGAGCTTAAACAAAGAATTTTGTTCTCTGCAATTTTTTCACAGCTTGAGAAATGTGCTCAGGACCTGGGAAGTACATCCAAAGCAGTTGGTTCCTCAATGGCCCAGTTGTTAACTTGTGCTGCTCAAGGCAACGAGCACTACACAGGTAGCCTTTTATTTATAATGTCTCTGCAAAACTTCTGCTTTCCGTAAAATACTTGATAGAAGTATTTTCTCGTTACAGACTATTTGTATCAAGGAATTGCTAGTGTTTTCTATGCTGATAGTGAATTACAGTTACTAGGAAGTTACTAGGAATTGCTAGTGTGAATAACGTGCTTCATAAAAGAATAGTGTTGCAATCTGCTGTGTATATAATCAGAATATATCGAGACAGCTGTTGTTTTTGTAAATATATGCCACTGAAACTCTGTGAAGGACAGAACTAAAATGTAATGCAATTTAAAGGTCAGTGCCACTGAAAATATTGCTGTGTCATTTCAGAAGGTTAAACAGGTCTTTGGGCATTTTTTTGAAGCACAGAATGCAAACATACTTGGAATAGCTTGGTTGGTGACGGTTAAAACTGCATCTCTTACTAGATATTACCAGTTTACACGTATAATGCAACTAGTCTCTCTGACTCATTGATGACATTTGCATAGTTTAAGTTGAAGCCAACAGGGAATGAGGGCACACAGATTCTGCAATTTGGTTTTGTACCTGTACTTTTAGAAACCAAAACCACCTTGATAAGAAAAATGCTCCTTGCAGACGGGGGAAAAAGGTTTACTCTTAGATGGTAAAATGTTCTATCTCCACATTTCTGTAAGCTGTTGAGCAGATGCTACTGTAGGATTTTTTTAATTATTACTGATAAATTTCATTATGGCAATTACCACTTCATTGGATATAATTGTGTCAGGGTTACACAACTTTCAGTTGCTTTCATTTGAAGCAGATGTAATTGTATTAACACGGCTCGTGTTTCCATTACAGTTATGCAGAAGTTAGCACTGGGTATCTGGCAAAATAATACAGATACTTGTGGCTGATATCAAGTAATTGAATCTAGTAGGTGTCTTAACATCGAACTATAAGAGCTGTTTGATTGGGAAATCCTACATAGCAATGTGTTTCTTTTTCAAAGGTCATATAACTATTTTCTATCTCATACTGTCACGTTATGCAGAAATATTGTGTGCTCAAGCAAGCAGAGTGTTTGCAGATAAGTGTGACTTTACTTTATGTAAGCGTTTGACTACTTTATTTCATTATCTCCTAAAGTTTCTGTGTTTAAAAATGTTCAGTTGACCGGAAAAGAAAATGTTAAAAGGCACTGGTGTTAAAATGCCAACATGGCTTGGGTGGTATATTTTCCTGTGCTGTTCCAGCTTTCTAAACATTTCCAATAGGGATATAGAACATTCTAATTATTTTTAATGTCTAAATATGGATAACCAAGAGGTCTTGTACAGCAAATGTGAACCTTTCTTTTGGTAGGAATAGCATGCTTTTAATATCATCACTCAAAATATACCACCTACATTAATTGCATATGTTGTCAACTACACTATGTGCTAATTAAGGTCTTTCAGAAGACTATTCTATATTGGTTTTTATTAAGGGCTGAATTAAATTTCAAAAATAGAAGAATGGGACCATTACTCATACAGTTGTACGCCTTAGCTCTAGAGCTGATGAATGTCCTGTAATGTTGGCTGGACAGACTGCAGAAACCAATTTAATGACATCTTCTTTGTGACTTCATTCAGTTATGTGCTTGTACTCATAGTGATGTTAGGGTATATCAAGTTGTGTCAAGGGTATATCACCCCTCTTGATCTCTTTTAATTTTTTTTTAATTACTTGAACTTCATCTATGGCTGTGCTTAATCTCTAAAAAGTCTAAAGTCGCATTTTCAGAAGCAGCAGAGATGCTGTGGCTCTGAAGTCACGTACACCATTCTTGCAGAAAATAACTTTCACCATAGCTTGGAATAGGAGGTTTTGCTCATTTCCAGGTTTTAGATTTTTCTCTTTTTCAGTACATCACTAAGATTTAGTCATTCGTGTAGAGCCATGCCTGTGGCACGTTGTCTTTGGTGTATAATATTTACTTCATGGCATCAATGCCAGTTTTTCTCTAGGCAAATGATGCTGCCTATTTCAAATGTGTTCATGTTTGAAGATTTTCTTGTAAACTGCATTTGCAATGTTATTTTGCAATAGGATCATTACCTGCAAATTCATCTGTCATAAAATACAAAGATCATCTTTAAGGGTACTAATAGAATCCTTGATGAAATCTGAACACAGGAGTCGCTGCCAGAGAAACTGCTCAGGCTTTGAAGACTTTGGCTCAGGCGGCACGAGGGGTTGCAGCATCCACTACTGACCCTGTGGCAGCACATGCCATGTTGGATTCAGCAAGAGATGTCATGGAAGGTTCTGCTATGCTTATTCAGGAGGCGAAGCAGGCCCTGGCTGCACCAGGGGATGCAGACAGTCAGCAGAGATTAGCCCAAGTAAGTTGCAACATAAGCAGTTACATGAATTATCAAACAACCCGTGAAATGCGGCATTAAATAACAAGAGAGAACAATAGAAAACAAAGCTGCAAGGGATGTCGGATTGTTGTATTCCAACGATCAGATAGTATCAACATGCTTATGTTGAATAGTGCAGATGACTAGAATACACTTGGCACCATCTTTTGCGAAGTAAATTTATACAAAGATAGTTATCCCAGGTGCCAGGCACAGTTGAAGACCTGCCCTGCCGGCATTATCCTATCAAATGGGTTAGCATAAATAATGACTGCTGCTAGACTGCAGGTGAGCAAGCCAAGAAAGACACAAACCTCAAAAATGGTCTTCTTGGAGTCAGAATTTATGAATTGCTGGCTACAGAATGTGCCTCCTATTAGATAAATTACCACTTAAGCCTTTCTTGGTGTGGATGTGTTTGTTTATGTGTTGTAGGTGGCAAAAGCAGTGTCCCATTCCTTGAATAACTGTGTGAATTGCCTGCCTGGACAAAAGGATGTGGATGTGGCATTGAAGAGTATTGGGGAATCTAGCAAGAAGCTCCTTGTTGATTCGGTGAGATGTCTTTTAACATAGAAGTAAATTTCAGGGAACAGAAAAACAGATCTAGGTTCCCTATGTGTCAACTTATTATGTAGTAAATGTGCCCTAAGTGTACTTCGCATAAGTTTTGTTTAATTTTATGCAACTTTAGGTAGCTAGTACTTTGGTTGAAATGCTGTTTTTCTAGTTTATGGCAAAGGTAAAAATGTCTGTGCTTTATGAAGGCAGTATTAAAGTTGTCAGAAGTCACCGTTATTCTGTTTTTTTGAAAATGCCAGCTGTGACTTAAAGTTTGGAAGAATATGAAAACTTGGAAGTTATAATCAATCTCCCACCATGAAGTGATCAGTTCAGTTTAAGGATTATTGTGTTTTTTCAAAAAATGTTTGGTGCCTCTATGGTCGTTTTGTGCATGGAGGAGAACTGTTATATTTCTGTTTAACTGCATTCATGTCTAAAAAGACCCTTTGTGCACTGGCAATTTACCGGAAGGTTATATGATTTGAACAACATTTTTCTGCAGTTACCAGTGATCCTGCTACCCTGTGAATGAAGGAGGAATTGTATTTTGATATGTTTGTGCGATGCCTTTTGGTAAAAACAGATAAGGAGTTTAGAGTCATTCATTGTGAAAGCTGCCAATACTTCTGTGGTGTTCTGGAAAGTTTGTTTGTGGAAGTGAATGATGACTTGGAAACCAAAATTCTCCAACTTGTGCCACTGAGTTCATCACTTTGAATTTCGTAGTTGAACCACAAAATAGCAGTTGACATCTCTGTCCCTTAAAAGGTTTACGTATTTGTCTGTCCCTGGAAAGAAACAGTGAGACAAAGGTGATTATATAGATTTCTGGTTGATAGCTGTCCTGTAGTTGGACTATTCTGCATTCAGAACTGAATCACTAGCAGTCCAGTTGCAGTACTCCCTTCTCGCTTGTATGTGAAGTTCACGTCTCTATTGTGTTTAGTGTTCTTGAATTGTGTTGAAATTTCCAGTTGTGAAGGGCTGGTGTGACGTGATAGTAAAATACAGCACTTGGTCTCTTACAGCTGCCTCCAAGTTCTAAGTCATTTCAAGAAGCTCAGAGTGAGCTGAACCAGGCAGCAGCAGACCTGAATCAGTCGGCAGGAGAAGTCGTCCATGCTACACGGGGCCAAAGTGGAGAACTGGCTGCAGCCTCTGGAAAATTCAGTGATGATTTTGATGAATTTCTTGATGCTGGTATTGAAATGGCTGGCCAAGCACAAGTAAGTTTTTTATCTTGTTAACTGGGACTAAGGGTTATCTTGGGCATAGTATCTTGCAGTGCATTATATTGATTGTCTGCAGCACAGTGCAATGTTCTAGAGTGAGCCTATTCAAATATGACAGGTGACGTTTCTTGTTAAGCAGTCATCTGTAACTGATTATCCAGAATGAAGTCAGCTCAGCATTTGCATTTTATACAGGACACTGGTATTTTCCCTTTGCCCAGTCAGAAATATGACTTCATACTTCTATTTTCAGTTTGGGCTTTAAGGAATTCGAGCTGTATATCTGAAGGTACAAAGGTATTCTGACCTCTCAAAGCTTATGGGAAGGGTTGCATCTATTTCGGTAGAACTACCATGAAGGATATTTTAGCATAATGAGCACTGTACAGAATTTAGCACCGTTCCTTGCTAATTTTCAAATGCTTTATGTAGAGGAAGGAAAAGATGCATTTAAAATCTGGACTTGGTGCTGCTCTGTAGTACATGCTGGCGTGGACCTGCTACAGAGTGGAGCAAGCATTTGAATAGGGCTGGCTAAAATGCCATGGATCTGACAGCATACTCTTGGCTGTCTGTTTAGTGACTTAAAATCTGGCAGAGTTCTGTTCTGGTGAACTCAATAGCAATCAGGAATGTTGTCATGTATTACTTAGTTTATTCCTAGTAGTCTAGGTACTCATTTGAAGTTGGAGATATCCCCTTCGTTTTATCTTACTGGGTTTAGGTACTGAATTACACTGATTGGTCATTTGGAGATGATTTAACATAACATATGCCAGTATATAAAAAGGGTCATGTACCAGGAGAGCTAGGAGGACTTGGAAAAAAAATAATTATCTGCAGCCTGTTTTGCCCTAGTTGTTCCTAGGAGGAACTTGCAAACCTAAGAAGTTATTGCTGAAAGAAAACTAACCAGAAAGTCTTGGGTGCGCCAGTCCTTTGAAGTCATTTATGAAGTACTCTGTAGAGCAGATGCTTTGTAGATAGAGCTGAGTAGAGGGATCGGACAATGACTGCTGATTTATTTTCCTTCAAAACTTAATCATTCAGGTTCCATGAAGTGAGGTAGGCACCAAATGCCAGCGGGTTCTCTGAAACTAAGTAGGATTTAGGTACCTGACTCTTTTTAGCCATGGGCCTCATTGACTTTTAGAATGGTTTTTTTGAGGCAATTCAATGAAGGCAAAGCTAGAAATGACACTGCAAATAGCTACTTGAAAAGAGAATTCCAACTGCTGATGACCTTGTGGCCCTTGCCAATTTGCTTATCTTGCTGACATAGGGGTTGATAACCATCTTAGTTATTAATGGCTAGTCTTTCAAAAGAGAGTGCTTTCTGTCTGTGTCTAGTTATTTGCCCTGAACAGAAGCGATACCAGGTGCTTCAAATGCCAAGCAAAATGGGAGGGTAGAAAGAAAGCGAAATGTAAATATGGAGTAAAAACTATTCACATCAGCTGAGTAATATGCAACCTCTATACACAGAGCCCTGAACAGATTGTTAGAAAGAGCAGATTCACTTCTACTGATCATTGACAGAAGAATCTAGTCACATAAATTCGTTGAGATAATGCAGTACTTCCCTGTAATTTTATGTGTATGAAGGTTTTCTTTTCAAGCGATGGCTCAAATAGACTATCCAATTCAGAATATTTACCAAAGTAGGCTTATAGAAATGTATTTTCTTGGGATAGAGGACTTTCTGGAGGGATTTTTCAGTGTGAGTAATCCCAGTTAGATGCTAGAGAGCCTGTGGGTTACACAGGGTGCTAGAATACAGACAGTGTACACTGACTGAATAATGTGGATCAGTTGTGCCAGGCAGAGACACATGAGAGTCTTGACAACAAAAGCATTGTTCAACAAGTAGTAAAGTTTCTCCGCTGCTCATTTGTGAATACTGCTATTGTTAAAACCAAGCTATTTGTTATAGGGTTTTCTTTTTCTGCTGTGTAAGTGAAGCTAGAGGCACCTGTCCGGGTGAACAGAGGCTTTGGTCCATCTCCTTCTCCAGACTGTAGTCCTCTGCATGTCAGTGGTTTCAGGTGGATAAACAAACTGGGTTTCCAAATGCAGTTCTAGCACACTCTCTGTACTGCAAACTCTGCACTTAATGTTACTCTGCTGTGGCTTTGCAGACTAAAGAGGACCAGATTCAAGTTATAGGTAACCTCAAGAGCATCTCCATGGCTTCCAGCAAGTTGTTACTGGCTGCCAAGTCTTTGTCTGTTGATCCTGGAGCTCCTAATGCCAAGAACCTCTTAGCAGCAGCAGCAAGGTAAGGATGTGTTGCTTGCTTTAGGTTTTCCAATGATATTTGCTTTTCTTTGTGGTATTTACAATGTCTTCAAATGTTTTTCAGCTATTGCCAGTTAAGTGAATGGTTCAAACCTGTGATTCTATTTAAAAGAAAGTAGGCCAGAGGAAAACGGCTTATTTTTTCAGTGACATAACTTGTTAACCTTGATGGAAATAAAAACCAGCAGTTGAAGAGTTGGCCAGGTTTTTGAAAGGGACTAATGTGTTTTATGTACTGTTTCATTACCATCTGTGTTCTGACAAGGCAGAAGCCTAACAGTGAACCTCTCAATCCCTAACAAAGAAAACAAATTGAACAGTGTTCTTCTGCAGAATGTGCTTAAAAATCATGTTTTGGCTACCTATCATTAACAGTGGCGTATGATCAAGAACACTTAAAAGGGCTAGATGCTGTGTTTATTTGGTAGAAGATACCCTTACTTTAAGGATTCTAGTGACTATATCCTGAATTTCATCTTGTGGACCCTGTTTCTCAATCAAGGTGCTCAGTGTTTATAAGAAAAATAACACTGCATTTCAGTGTTTGACAGGATAATCGCCTTTCCTTCACTTTAAATCCTTTTCACAAGGTGTTTTTTTTTTCCAAATTAACTTTCTATTCAATTTAAGTTGTAAATGGAATGTTCAAATGTCAAACTGTAAGGGGACTGCTGAAGGACAGATAGATTTCACACGTAGAAATGTCGCCATTAAATCAGATGAAGGTCTGAGATTGCATGGATGTGGCTTACGATATTGTCTTCCAAAATCTTTACACCCACAAAGATTACTCTAGAGAGGAAGTAAGATAAGACTGTTAACTTCCTTGGGGATAATTGTAGTTGATGTTTTCCTGGACCTTGGAATCATCCCTTTCTAATAGCAATAACTTTGTTCTTTAAAAATTAATCCACTCTTTAATGAAGGACTTCTTAAAGAATCTATGCTAGTTTACTTTGTCTTATTTGTTTAAAAAAAATAAAAAATTCTGACATCGATGTTGCCCCCCCCTGGAAGTCAGTAGCTTCTAGGAAAACTGTAGGTGACCAAAGGCACACTGCTTAAAAGTGAAGTTGCATGAGCTTTTGTTACTGCCGCAGCATCACACTGCTACAGATTCCTGCTTTGTCTTGGAACATTCTGGTTTGGAGTGAAGAGGAAGTTAGTATCCCCAGTGAAGCCTCTGTAGAAGCATCTAATGAAAAAAGGAAGACAAACCATGCAGAGCCTTTAGATGTTTTATTTTGCCATGCTGTTAGCATGTGTATGTGAGTCTGCATACATAGGACTTTACACGGACATGAGAAAAGTAAATCCTGTATCAATTCTCCATTTGTGCTTAAGACGCTAAGGAAACACCATATTTCCATTCCCAAATCCTCCGTGGTTGCTTGTGACAAGCTACCCAGGGCTCTGTTCCCTTTCCCTGCTATGATATACTTGACAGGGTCAAATATTTTTACTTTCCCTTTTCTCATGAAAATAAAAGAGGCAGAGCTTCCTTTGCTTCCTGTTTATAAGATGACTTATCTTCTCTTTTTTTTTTTTTTTTGGTCGTCTTTTACTGGGATTAATCTTCTTGTATTTTCTTTCCTTTCTGCACCCTTTTTTCCAGCTATAAAAGACACTCCCAGCTTTTTCAGTAGCTTTGGCCTCCTTGTGGAGGCATTTTTCTTTACTTCCTCTGACTGTCTCAGAGGACTGCAACAATGGTGGAGTTCGCTGCAGGATCCAAGTATTTATATGCTGTATTTGATGAGAACAAATGTGGCTTTTATAGTCCTAACAGCCCTGTTCCACTCTATGGTTGATGTTTGAGGATTTTAACCTAAGGGAGCCGATGTATGTTGACTCAGAGAATATCAATGATTAGTTAAAGAGAGGAAAACCAACTTGATAACAGACTGTGGAAATATATAGCAGGATTATATGTGTGTGTGTAATACAGTATATCAGACAAGACACAAGACTTTGCTAGCAAAGGGTATATAATGTCACTTTGCATTCAGATATTTTTTGACATACTGTCCACTTGTTTATGTGTCTTTTAAGACTTCTGGGGTGATAGTTGAGAAATGGTTCAGTTAATATCAGGCCTGGAGAAGCACTAAAATGGCGCTTAGCTATTAAGTTATAGCAGCTAAGTTTATGTCACTGTGCTAGTGTAGGGGGTTGACAGTAGCCTGCTGCCAGGTGGTGTTTTACACTTTCCCAGAGGTGCCACCAGCTTGGCTACTTGGCTTAGCTGTGTCCTGCAGTGGGTCTGTTAGAGCCGTCTGGAACCAGCTATGCCTTGTGTGGGGCAGCCCCTGGCCTCTTCTCACAGAGGCCACCCCTGCAGCCCGAACCTTGCCACAGACACTTGTTGCTGTGAGATGAAGCTTCTGTTTCTTGTGGACTAATTTCTCAATTGTTCATACTGAAGGGATAGGTTTTCAGGTATGGATCAGTATCAAATGCTTTATTAAGAAGGTTTTTTTTTTTCTCCTATGAAGCTTGTTAAAAAGAGGTCTCTAGGTGAACTGTTTAACATATAGTTTATCCCCAAACACTGAAAAGAAGAAATGTAGTAGAACCTCAAATTTTTAAATCTTTATGCAGCATACAGTTAATGAAACAAAAATTTTAATAAAAGGAGCAGTTTAACTTTAATATATGCCTTTTTTTCCTTTTACTTTCCTTAGAGCTGTGACTGAGAGTATAAACCAGCTCATCACACTGTGCACTCAGCAAGCTCCTGGGCAGAAGGAATGTGATAATGCACTCAGAGAACTGGAGGTATAAATACATTTCAGAAGTTCTTATAAATAAAAATGGGCCCTAAATGTTTGTTTTCTTTGTCCAATTAGCTGCTGTTGCTGTCACTTGGTATCTGTGGCAAGGGTTTTAACTGCATATGAGTAGAACCCCTGTGAACATCCTGTAGTTTTGGCTAGAATGAAATTTGCTGCCCTGTCCCCATCTCCTCTTCCCTGCCCCTCAAAAGGTAGGCTGTAGTCCTTATTGTTCATACTAACATTTAAGGAAGAATCATAATGGGATGGACATTCCCACTACCAGCAGCGCACAGGAGGGAGCTGCAGAATCTTAATTTTTCTGCATGTAGAATGTTGCTAGTGACATCCCACTTCAGGATGACATTTACCGTCTTTTACCCTGTCGCTCCCTGCCATTTCTTAGTGTAGATTTTTGGTGCCTTGTCACAGCCAAGTTGATGTGTGTCAATACTGGCTTTTCCAAGGTATGTTCTGGTTCATGAGTGAAATATTTGGCTGGCTAAATAGCAGGATAGCAGGTCAGTTTAAAGACATGATGCTAAGGCTGTGCACTGATCATAGAGACAGCTTTTTACAGTAGTGGGAAATGACATCTTTTTTTTTTAATTAAACTGAATGTTGGTTTGCTGTCCAGGTCAGAACATCAAGGGATGACTGGCCTATTTAGAAAACATAAAACACTTTCAAGCTTTTTATTTCTACCCCTGGATAGAAAAGTGACTGCAAGTGCATTCCAGGGTATTGAGAGGTTTTGTAATAAGCAAGTCCACAGTTATCATCTTAAAATGTTAGTAGTAGTTTGCCTAGGAGCTGCTTTGTACTTTTGAATTCCTAACTTCTTGAGCTTAGAAGTGTTAAAGTTAGTTAAAGGGATTGGCAGCAAGTCCAAATAATAGAAAGAAAAAACTGGAAATTGGGCCGTAATGTAATAGATGCCTGAAATCACTGCAGAATGTAGGGGTGGAGCAAGCAGGAGGAATGATGTGCCATTTCTCAGGACTTCCTGAAAGATGAGTGGGGAGACATCTGCAAAACAGCAAGGATGTGCAATAAATGGTCGGAATCCCCAGCTAATGAGCCACAGAAAACTGAGAGCTTAGGGAGAAAATGTAGGCCAGAACAACCTTAAGAAGCCTTTGCAGAGGGTTCTGTGCCAGTAGCATAGCTTGCAAGCAGAGCCTGGGAGGAGCAGAAAGATCTGTAGCATCTTGAACTTCAGGAAACACTTGCTTGAGAGGAACAGTTAGCAAGAAAAGCCTGGGTGAATGAAATCAGGTTAATTTCTGAGAAAAATGAAACTAAGGCAAAACCACACAGTCCTGAAACCAGGCTGGAGACTGGTTCTTCAGTGACCTGAGGAACCTATCAAATTTGGGGGAAAGTATTCTTAGTAGTCTGAACTTTTTACAGTTACTAAGCTCTTACCTCTTACCTTCATTTCCCCAATTCATCACCCACTATTACTAGTCTCCCTAGGGCTTCTTAAAAGTACTAAAAGAGTATTGTTTCTGTAGTAAGAGTGTGTCTCAGCTTGGATTTGATAGACTGTCAGCATGGTCTGTATGTTTCCCTGGAGACTTCCCTTAGAGCACCTCACTGTATGACTTCCAGTGAGTTAGCTCATCTTGCCCAGAATTTCAGCTGAAAGGATTAACAAAGGTGTTATAGTAATGGCAAACTTAGGTCAGTAGGAAGTTGGGCTGGCTTGTGTTTCACCATTCTGTTTCCTTACGTTCTGAGAGCTTCCATCTCCATAGTACTGTAACTACTGCAGGAACATTGTTTGCTTTACAATATGGTATTTAAAGATGAAGCACAACAATGAAGAGTTGCTGCAATGTCTCTGAGAACTGAGAGATGAGAGGCGACTGGAAACTGTTTTCTGGATAGAACCTCTTCCTCATTTAAGCCTGCTCTCACAGTTGAATTGCCTTAAGGCTTTAAGTTAGACTATAGCTTTTAAAAAGGATTAGCTGAGTTGTTAAAAATATTGTAAGTCTACCTTAATATTAGGAGTTTAGTCTTAAAAGTCGTTAAGGGTTTAAAATTGTGGAAGGCAAACATCAGATACAGATGTTAGTATCTTTCTATGCTTACTGATTTCACTGTCATCAGATTCTTTTTTACTTGATATTTGGCAGAAAATAGTGTTCCCCCAACCTTAGAAAAAGACGTATTGCAGAACATTATGTAAACGGAGATTAGTCTGCTGCATTTTACAGCTTTTTACAAGTTCTGTTGTCTAAAGGCATTCATTCTTCTCAATGAATATGTGATGGACTTTCACATTGTTATTTCCAGGAATCAGAATCACCTCAGAGAAAGAAACTAAGCCCAAGTAGTGTTTGTAGTTTTCTGGCAGAGGGAGCTATGTTGGTAGTATCTGTTGACAGTAGTAAGAGGCAGGCAGTGGATTGACTTGGACTTAGTTTGGTAGCCCTTTGTGTCTTTAGACAGTACTCCATAAATGGTCTTGTAATTCCCTTTATGAAATTTAAAATGGTACTGAAAATGATAGTATTTGTGGTCTATGTTCTCAGCTCACTATTTTAGGCTCTGTCAATAATCAGATCTTTCGTTATTTCAGACAGTTAAGGGAATGCTGGATAACCCCAATGAACCTGTGAGTGATCTCTCATATTTTGATTGTATCGAGGGTGTGATGGAAAACTCAAAGGTAATTTCCCTTTCCCACCCCTGTGTCAACTGTAAAGTGTGTTTTGATTATCAGAAGTTTCCCCATGTTTATCAAATGTGTTAGAAACACAGCACAGTGATTACAGCAAAAATACACACTGCATTCCTTGATAAAACTCAGCCTGAGATAGGTCTCTTACAGGTCATTTCAGATTTTGGTTATTTAGAAGGTGTATTGCCTCGGTAAGAAATTTTTAATTAAGTGACTGGTATGCAATGTTGTTAAAGTTTCCCCCTCTCTTACTTCCTCTCTTGTGTGTTAGAAAACATGACATATTTTCATTATATATTTTGACTGCAGCTGTGATAGAACATCCCAAAGCATAGATGGGAGGCCTGGCAATTAAATATTGTTTGTATTGTTGTGTGCAATACAGCTTAGAGAAATGTCTGAGCAGTCCAGTTATTCCAGCACATCAGAAAATGTGTGAAATCTCTTAAGTTATCTTTAAACATACCATGCTCTACATCTTTCTTTGAAGCTTATCTTTTGGTTTTCTTATTATTTGATATGCTGGAATTGTCTCAGATGCGTCCTCCTCTATAAGAAAATGAAAGTGCTTAATGGGTGTATATGTCATCTTGCATCTAATGCTCTACTGTAGTTAGATAGTACCTTGAATTTTAAAAGCAAATGAACTGAATTTAGTGGGAGACAATGTGGAAATTAATGTGTATTCTGACATTCAGATGGTTCCAGCAGACTAGATGCAGTTTTGTTTCAACTGAGTTTGGGGGCAAAGAAGATCCCAGATGTGTTCACAGCATTGATTGTCATGTTTTGCAATCTGTGAAAAGTACCTAGTGCCAGGACAGCTCTGATTACTATTATACAGCAAAAATAATGAGGAATAATTCTGTATCCTTGTAATCATTTGTACTATAACAGTGTTTATATTTGGCACTGTCAATCCAGTGTCAATCTAGATGCCTTATCCCTTACGTCACACAGAGTAATGTGCCCAATTCAGTCAAGTCATTAAATAGCTAAAATTTCTGGAAGCCAAGTCAAAGAGGTTTGTGGGCCAGGACTGGCTCAAGGCAGGAATCGCTTGCCTGCGATTGGTAGGGAAGCATATTGGGGAGGTAACTTTGTTTTTTAATTCCTGAGGTTCTTGGTGAATCAATGGCGGGCATTTCTCAGAACGCAAAAACTGGAGATCTTTTAGTCTTTGGAGAATGTGTCGGAGTGGCATCCAAGGCTCTTTGTGGCCTCACAGAGGCAGCAGCTCAGGTAAGCTACTCAAGTCTGTAAAGCAAGTATATGTTTTTATTTTTTTAGGAAGGTTGTGGGTGTGTAAATCTGAGACCCAACTTGTGACCAAACAAATTTTGACCTTGTACTACCACAGAAATTGTGTGTATGCTGCTGTACATTGCAGAAACGGCAGAGTGCAATAACATTCATATTTTATAAGGAAGGAAATGACATCAAGAAGGAAAGTTTTCTGTGGATAAAGCAAATATCAAAGATGCCACATATGGAATTCATGTTAGCAGCTCAAGCTCTGAACTATTACATCATAGAGAAGTGCACAAAACCAAGCCACAGTTAAAATGAATGAATGACTCAAGCTTAATTTTAGTTTGGAGAAGATTCGTAAGGAGCACTACTAATTTTAGACATTTTAAATAAGCAACCTGCTTCAGCTGTTCAGATACTTTCAGAATAACCAAAATTCTTAAGCTACTACAACGAATTACAGTCTGGAACTGATCACTGTGGATTTGGCTGTGTGGAAACATGCTCTGCACCTGGAAACTGCTTCTTGATTTCCCCCAATATGGAATGTCTCAACTAACCCTGCACTGCATTACTGGCTTAGCAAGGTGACAGATAATTTTATCTGTAGTGGAAGTTCATCAAGAAACAATATAGCTTTGACAATTCCAACAATTCCTCCTTATTGAATTTACTTAACTGAGAAAGAATGTAAGTTTGGCCATCAGACAGCTTGAGCTACAGTGAGACCAGCACCTGCAGACTTGATGGGTCCTACGCTCAGCAGTAGTGTTTTTGCTGTGAATTGGTTTTCAGGCTTGACAAAACACTCTACCACCTCCAACTGTGGCTAATCCAGTAAATGATTTGCTGATGCTTACGACCATTAAAGCTCTTTCAATTGGCTATACAAGTAAAGAATAATTCTTTCAGGGACACCAGCTGCTTAAGCAGTGGAGAGGGTGGGGGGTTTTTTTGCCTAAATAAAGTTCACAAAGGAAGGGTGAGTGTTCTTGGTTCCAGAGAATTCTCGAGATTTATTACTAAAAAAATTGGTGATAATAATTCACAGTATGATTTCTGGATAATCTCTGACCACCATGTGCTATGGCGTGGCAAGCTTATCAAAGAACCAAGATGGATCTAGCATTGTTTCTTAGGATTGTTTTCTTCCTTACTTCATTTCTAGGCCGCTTACCTGGTTGGCATCTCGGATCCAAACAGCCAGGCTGGTCAACAGGGTCTTGTTGACCCAATTCAATTTGCCAGAGCCAATCAAGCAATCCAGATGGCTTGCCAGAATTTGGTAGATCCAGCGAGCAGCCCATCACAGGTGATTCCGGAGGACTGCAGTGAGACGGTCATTGTTAGGACACTTGACTTTGCTGTATTTATGACCAAGCAAAGGATTTTTGGTTTGAAACTGTTGCATGGCTTTGAACCATGACTTTGCAGAGCTCTAAAGTGTAGTAACTGTGACGCGTCTTTGACAATCTGCTTGTTTTGTGCCATCTATTTTTACAGGTATTATCAGCTGCCACAATTGTGGCCAAACATACTTCTGCTTTGTGCAATGCTTGTCGAATTGCTTCATCAAAGACAGCAAATCCTGTTGCCAAGAGACACTTTGTGCAGTCTGCCAAGGAAGTTGCAAACAGCACTGCTAACCTGGTTAAAACTATCAAGGTACAAATGCTGCTTAATTGTACTTTCTTCTACCTTTTTTGGTTTTATTTCTTCTTTTTTTTCTGTTGAGACAGAATCAGAGCAGTTAGAAATGTCTTCTTACCTTCTGTGATATGCATGGCTTAAGAAATGAATAATTACATTTTTGAAGACCTGAACTGGAAAACACATTCAGTGATATAACTGTGCTGTAGTCAAGATAGAGATATTTGGGTAATATTAGTGTTGAGAGACAGCTGGCCCATCCAATATGAGACACCACTGAGTTGATGTACTTAATGAGTGTGCACCATGAGAGTAATTTGCTAACAACTGAATGTGAAGGCTTTTAATGATGTTATATTGCTCAATATAAGCAGGTTTGTAGACGTTTAATTTCTGACAGCTTTATCATATTTATAAGAGAAAAATAAAGAAACAAATAATACTGGGAACCAAACAGAAGCCATTTATGTTGCTAGTGTTTAATAGTCTCCTGTTAATTGTAATCCTTTATTTTCCGGATACCTGCCTGCAATTTGGCAGGAGGTAGTTTTTACTCATGCAAGCAGAAATAATACTTGTTAAATCATAGAGGACTCACAATTTTAAACCTTCCTGGAAGCCATTAGCACAGAACTGAAGGTGTTTAAAAATGCTTTTAGGACAGAGGTTCTATCAGGTAGCACAGAAGGTCCTTCTACTGGTATCTTTCCTATGAGATTATGAAAAAGATCTGCTGACTTGTGTGAAATGAGAGCAATAAGTTACTGGTTTGCTTAAAAAAATAGTAATTTTTTTGAAAAATCAGTTTATAGGAAAGAACCATCTTGTTAGCCTTCTCCACCCTTGCTGAGCCACAATTTATGACAGTCACCAGAGTGCAGTAATAGAAAACCTTTTTACAGTCTTGTGAAGCAAAGCAGCATTTTTAAGTTCAGGGTCAATAACCAGCTAAGTGAAGAAACACATGCTTAAAGGATCACATTTTTCGCATCAGCCTTGTTTGTGGAGGGACTTTCACATGCTATAAGCACGCAGTAGTTTAAAACTAAAGAATTAAACCATCTTCCTTCAGTTTTGCAAAGAAACGCATTCAGAAAAAACTCAATCTTTAATTTCCAGGCTCTGGATGGTGATTTCTCTGAAGAGAACCGCAACAAGTGCAGAATTGCTACTGCACCTTTGATAGAAGCGGTAGAAAACTTGACAGCATTTGCTTCAAATCCAGAATTTGTCAGCATACCAGCACAGATCAGCACTGAGGTAAGGCTGGATGTTGCACTTCCACCCTCAAAAAGTTGAAAATGTTGAATTAATTGTGTCAGAGAGGAAGTGAGTATAAAGACCTGACCCTGAAATGTGTCTCTGCATTCCTGGGTGTTCACAGGGCATTCTGCTGTCTGTCGCTTAAGCTCTGGGCTTGAATTTTGCACCAGTAAGATGGAACTAGTTCGGCTACAGTAAGCGCTGTCAGTCTCCTGTTAGTGAACTGATACAGTACGGGTGACTCGCATGTCTTGTTAGCTGGATTCTTCCATGTGGTCAAGTAATAAATATCACTTTTTCCCTCAATAGCAGCTTTAGCAGATGAAACCCAGTTACTTCTGAAAAGGATTGAAGGGATGTCACTGGGGTTTCTCCCTTCCCAAATGCTGCAGTCATGACAACAAGCAGGTTTTCTGGCAAGAATGTGTGTCTGTGGACCATCTGTATTTTTTTCCTGAGTTACAGGGCCCTCAGCCCTCGTAACTGCAATAGAGTAGTATTTCAAGTAACTAATAAAGCGTTAGGGGCAAAAGCCCCAGGGGAAAAAATAATAGCTTCGTAATAGCTTGAAAGTAGATATCATGTATAGCAGCTCCTTCCTGCTTATGGCAGCCTCTGTTCTAGCTGACAATATCAGATGATACAGTAACAGTTGCCATTTTAAAAGTTGTGGGGCTGTACCTGAAAACTAAGCCTGTCCTCCAGGTCTGTGGTATTATAGTTTACCAGATTACTGTCAATTAAATAGGTATAGAGACGATGACCCAGTTAGTGTTATAGCCTGACTGTTTCCTGGGGGAAGAGCACACTTGGTTGGATCTTGCAAATTTTGTGACAAATAAAGCTTATTTTCAATGATATCTCCATAGTCTACAATCAAACAAGTGTCATTGTTTTCTCATGTTTCTCGGCTGGGGTGGTGCCTTTGTAAACTTGAAAAGTATTTCTTAAGTATGTTACAGAGAAAACAGTTGGACTGCGATGATTTTAGTACTATTTCCATGTTGACTATACATGAATTTAATACTATGATACAAGAAATCATAATGCTGTTAAATAAACAGATTTTGGGAGCAGAAAGTCTGGATGGACCCAAATAATTATTTAAATGTTCTTTGTGGTTTTGTACCTTTCTGACCACAGGGATCACAAGCCCAGGAACCTATTCTAGTTTCTGCTAAAACAATGTTGGAGAGCTCATCTTTATTGATCAAAACTGCTCGTTCTCTGGCTATCAATCCAAAAGACCCTCCTACGTGGTCTGTACTAGCTGGCCATTCCCATACTGTCTCTGATTCTATCAAGAGTCTTATCACCTCTATCAGGTACGTCTTTTGTAGTAACTTTTTTGTGTCCACATTAAAGCTGTAATAATTGCACAGCCATTCATAAAGAGTAATACTATTTGGCCATTAACACTGGTATTTTTCACGAACAGAAATTATTTATTCAGTGATGCACCGTATCTCCCTAGTTATGCCGGGTGTTTAATCATAATTGATGACTGCAGCACTCTGCAGCATAGGGATTTTTCTTTATATTCTGTTGTCCTTCCCTGGTTCTACTTCCAATTCAGTTTAAGGTAATAGAGAATGCTGTAGAATAAAAAAAAAAACACAACAGTACCTAATATTACTTCCATCCAGATCACGTACCAACGTATTGTACATGGAAAACAATTCTCCTTTTTTTTTTTTATTTTTCCAAGGTGGGTCAGAGTGTATAAATTAACTTAGCTATCTATTCCTTACTATAGCATTCTCAGATAAGTTGCAAGAATGCTTTAGCAAGAAGGGAATAATCTTTATTTTTTGGATGAAACCAAATTAATACTAATTAAACTAAAATGGTATGAAAACCATGAACTAAGGGGTGTTTGCAGTTTTGTTGATCTTTGATAATGATTGTAAAGAAATAGGAAACTGCATGTCAGGACAAAGTACTGAGAAACTAAGCTTTGTTAAAAGGTACCTTGGACTGAATGTTTAACATCTAATACCTAGAGAATTGTTTTCTGAGACAGTTGATTGCACTCTATGGATTTGTGAATAGTTTTTCCTGGTGTCTTGCATTTTCACATTGGCCTTCATTATGGGGCCAGTCTGGTCATCCCAAGGAGGTGGAAGTTGCACTCTTCTGAGGCAACTTTTTTTTTTTTTTTTTTTTTTTCCTGTTGAGAGGAGCAGGGTGTGTTTGTGTATATGACAGTGTGCAGAGCCCTATGCACGTACATCAAAATCCCATAGGTAGAACAAAGCTAACTTTTGTCCTTACTGCTTTTCCTCCTGCTTTATGTATTGTCAGTAACGAAGTATGCTTGCATGCATTCCTGAAAGAGCCTGCCTCCTTCCTACCATGCTCAGCTTACTGTCACTGTCTTTCAGGGACAAGGCCCCAGGCCAGCGAGAATGTGATTTCTCCATTGATGGGATCAACAGATGCATCAGAGACATTGAGCAGGCCTCTCTTGCCGCCATCAGTCAGAGTTTGGCCACCAGGGATGACATCTCAGTTGAGGTAAGGGAGGTAGCACAGGGACAGAGTAATGACAGCCTGCTGCTTTTCCTTCTGTTTGGAGCTGAGCACTCAGCACAATCTACCAGTGAGGGGAAAAGTATTCTTACTGAAATCTTTCTAGGCAAAATCATGTCGGCCCGAGTGTATCATTTCGGGAAAGACAACAGAATCACCAGGCGAAATTAGGGGTAGAAGTAGTTATTTTTAACTGCCCCTAACATATTACTGTGACTGCCTGTGTTGATATGATGGACTGATAGTTGCCATTCCTCTAGTGCCTTGCCATGTGGAAGTCAGGATGTTTCTGGAACTAATCTATTACTAAAAGTCTGGTGATATAAATGTCTACATCATTTTTCTTAATGCCTTTTTTTGTCATTAAATAAGTGAAATCTGGAGTTGATTCTTATATTTGATTCTATGTTGTCATTAATCAAGCTTGCTTTCTCCCTGCCCTACCCTGTGGCAATGTAGACCAATTCTGTGCTATTTCAGCCTTTAAGCTAATTGAGGAAGGGCCATCATGCCAGACTGCCTACAAAAAGTCAGCAGCTCATGATCAGATTCTCAACTTGGTATTTAATGTCTTTCGTACTATTGCTTCCTGAAATTACCTGCCTGTTTGTGTATTCCAGTGGTTTCTTTGGGCTGTAACACTGCATACTAGAAACATCTCAGACTAAATGAAGCTATGCAAAATAAGTTATTACAGGAATTATGTCATAGATAAAATTCTTTTCTATTTAAATAGTGAAGTCATCTTGGATACCATGTCGAACTGAACTAAATGTTACTGAAGATGGCAGTTATTTATAAAGCAGTACAGGAATGAAACAAAGTGCAAAAATTTTTTGCCTTTCATGAGAGTGAGCTAACTCCCAGCAGCTGGCAAGACATTAAGTAGCTCTGAATTAACAGCTACTATTTTTGTCTTGACAAGCCCATTAACATGCTTTTCTTATGCTCCTACCCCACAGATGGTATTCAAGAGGTCAGTCCACACCCCTGTCTCTCAGAGATGTCATATTTTTCTTTTGTCTTCCCTTATAGGTGAATTTTTCCTGCTAGCTTCAAAGTCTACAGCAGAGCTTTTTGCTTTTGTGCTGTGCTGTCTACTTTGAAGAATGTTTCTTCATTTTTAAATCGCAGCCCTTGCTGGTTTCTCTGATTGGTGCAGTGAAACTAAATCTTTGGTAGCACAAGAATAGTTTGGGAGTGGTTGTCACATTGTGATGAGAAAGGGCACCTACTCCTGAGTTTGCTACTATCAGCTGGAGTAGGGGGGAGCCACCTTCCCCCTCCTTGCTACCCAGATCCCCATACTCACCATATCCACCTAAAGAGGAGAAGGCTTGTCTTGGGGTTTTTGTTGTTAAACAGGGTAAAGGAGAAGGTATGAGCAAGTATGTAAAGAAAGCTGACAGCCTGGGTTTCTGCATCCTGCTGTAGTGGGTCATTTGAACAGTGTTCTGAGGATGTTGATTGGTCCGAGTGTGATTGTTTTGGTATGGTACAACTTAATAAAAGAACAGCTGTGTTAGTAACTGACATTATCTCTTTATATTAGGCTCTACAGGAACAGCTGACATCAGTTGTCCAGGAAATTGGCCACCTCATTGATCCCATAGCTACTGCAGCTCGGGGAGAGGCCGCTCAGCTTGGGCACAAGGTACTGTCCTACCATTACAAAGGTGTTTGAAATCTGGGACAGCTGGACATTAGGGAAGAACGTGATCTGGTAGCTTTTTCACTTCCTACAAAAGAGCAAAAGAATGGATGTGGAAGGAAGAAAGATCTGGGATTTCCAAATATTTGGAGCTAAGACCAAATAAACCTGTTTATGTTTTGGGACATTAGAATGATATTTTCATTGAGGTTTTTGGAGAGAGACGAGTTCATGTAGAAAGGACAAATGAAGAAATGGGAAGGAAAAGCCAAGACAGAAGGGTAGAGCACAATGTTATAGATCTCCCTACCTCTGGCTGTTGCAGCCAGCAGCTGTACATATGTGTGGGTTCTTCTGTCTCTTGTGCTGTGTTAAAGGTGACCACAGGACCTGGGGCCCATCACACTCCAGGCTCTTTTGGCAGGTCACAGAGTTATAGTTCAAATAGGTGTATATGTAGGGGAATTTGGCCAGTTGATGAAGTCTGACAAAGGTCCTGGCCTAAAGCATGCTATTCCAGTTCTTAACCAGATCATGACAAAGCAAGGCAGAAAGGGTGGGATATGCACAGAGGTTACCTCTGGCCTGTGGAGGCCCATCTCCTGAAGTGGCTTCTGTAGCCTGAGAAGAGAGAGGTTTAGATTGTGATTTCAAAGGAAGAGTGTGATGTGCTTGCTTCCCACCTTCTGAGGGAGGTTCTCTGTTCCGTTGATTATAGAGAGTGTTTTAGCTTTATTAGGAAAAATATTAGCAATTTTGAACTACCCTGAGTTCCAGCCCCTGCTGCAAATATTTAGGGGAAGAAATGCTTATAACAATCTTATGTTCTATTGTTAGTGTTGTACTCAGTTACATGGAGTGTAAATATGGTGGAACCTGTGTGTATTACAGCTGTGTCCAAAAATGAATGTTACAACTCATGTACCAGAAGTGTGCATCGTTCACTGTGGTTATTATAGTTTTAGTAGTTTCTCTGGTAGCAATTCCTCACCCTACTATATATTTTTGAGAGAAAAATAAATACAAGTTTTCTGTGACAGTGCATTTATCACTGGAAAGAAATCTCTTTGTTAGTGTGAGAGCTCTTCCAGAGTTGTACCCAAGTAACTGTTTAGCTTTGATAATAATCAAATATTTCATAACAACTGTCTGCAGTTTTGATTCTCAGCTTACCCAGCCCTTAGAGGCACAAAACAAATTAGGATTGCTAAGATACAGGTAGTTTGGATTTCACATTCCTTTTCCTGCTTGTTAGGTAAATGTTGACCAAAGTCGATAGCACTGTTCTGGAGCCTGTTTTTCCTGCTGAATGCACAATAAACCATTCCTGGTGTTTACTTTGACACAGTTTAAAAAACCTTATATTTCTGAAATCATTCCTATTATTGTTTTTCCCTTTTTTTTTCTTTAATCCTCTGAGAAACAAAATAGAAAAAGAAGTCCAAGTCTTAAGATTTTATTGGCTCTTAGCTGTCCACAGGGTCATTTAGGTGGAGTAAACCTTTCACTATACTTTCCTGCACACAAAGTACTGCTATTTTTCATCCCCATGGACACTTGGACTTCTGAGGCTTCAGGCATACCTGATGGTGCCGTAATGAGCTATTTGTGGATTAATTGGCCCAACGCAGTGCAAGGTTTTCACATCAAGTAAAAACTGTAAAAGCAAAGTCTTACAGATCTCTGACAGGAATCAAGCATGGTTGTGGTAAAAATACACATACATATAAAAATATTCACTAATTTTCATAGGGTACATGTATAGCCAAAAGCAGATGTTTCCTCAAAACAAGTGTAAGTCAGATCAAAAACCGAGGACAACAGAGACTGACTCGCTGTATTTCTGAAGACTAAAATGTGGCAACAGAAGCTTCTGGCACAACTGTGTCTTCAGATATTCCAAACACCATATTGAGCCCCAGTAATTAACTGAGCGGTGCAGTGTGCTTAGTATGCAGTCTTTGTAGCATGCTTGTATCAGCCACTGATTTGCAGACTAGCACTTAACCACTATTCTCCTTTTTAGCAGCAAGAAACACTGCAGGGCTGGACCACGTGGCTGTATTAGGGAAGTGTTCATGCATCAGGAGTGATGAACTGTGTCCAGAGGTCATGTTAGCTCTTGTGCCCACTCTGGTGTCTTACACAGCAGAGAACCATCCAGGTCTGCACTGGAATCTGACGAAGAGGGTTGGAGAGGTTAAGTAGCAAAGGTTGCAAATATAAGTAGTCCCTGGGGTGAACAGTGCTGTCCCATTTGTTATCTGTCATCCACAACGGAGGTTGAGAAATTCCTCCCTTGCATGGAGGTGACACTTGTCATGGATGCTCCTAAGTAGTATGCAGTTCCCATGACAGTTTTGCAAATGATTTTATCTGACCTTAAGGGACTGTGTGTGTATGAGGGAGGAGACACATGGCTTTATCAAGGAATTTGAAGGGGAAGGGAGACAGAATCACACAGGCACATAATGCAAACTAAATGCTGTACAGTGTGGAAGCACTGAGAGTACTACTCGAGCTAACCCATGTCGCAAAGGTAATTAGGGAATATGGTTCCTCTATTATGCTTGAAAAATGGGGTTAATGGCTTTCTGTGGTTGTTCTGGCTTTCTTAGGTAACACAGCTGGCAAGTTACTTTGAACCCTTGGTTTTAGCCGCAGTTGGCGTAGCTTCCAAAACACTAGACCATCAGCAACAGATGACCGTGTTGGACCAGAGCAAGACACTAGCGGAATCTGCCTTACAGATGCTCTACGCTGCCAAAGAAGGGGGGGGAAACCCCAAGGTATAGTTGCCGTGTGTAACTAAGGCTGTAACCTGTTGGCAAGGGGAGAGGGCAGGCAGGGCACAAAAACCAGCCCCTACCTGCTGCACAGCTTAGGGATACGTTTGCAGTGAAAATGCTATTGATGGCTCTCCCGATTTTTGGATTGAACATAGAGGATTTTTTGGGATTGTATTTCATCTTATTTACTGCTTTAGAAAACCTGTTGTTGTGAAATAATTCTTAAGAAGTGTTTTTTGTTACAGTCTCTTTTAGTGATATTTTCTCTTGTTCATATGTTTACATGTGTCATTTTTGAACAATTTGTTGTGGTACAGAAGTAGACTGTTCCACTGTCTGGTGATATTTTTGCCTTATCTTTGTTACTTCTGTTACGTACAAGTCCTTTTCATAATTTTTTCTAGAATAGGTCCTGTTTCTTTTCTAAGCAATTCCTATTTAACATTGTTTTCTTGTTTAAGGAAGATTTGTTCTGTCAACACTGTTGTTAGATTTATCTTCTCATCTTGCACCTCAACGAGGATTTTCAGAGCTCTTGCTGTAGTGTCTTCATTAATTACACTTTTGATTCGCATGTTGATTTGTGCGCAGAATGGTCTCTGACTATCTCTCTTTTCTCATTTCTTCCCTTCCAGGCATCCCATACTCATGATGCCATCACTGAGGCTGCCCAACTGATGAAAGAGGCTGTGGATGATATCATGGTGACCTTAAATGAAGCTGCAAGTGAAGTAGGCATGGTTGGAGGTATGGTAGACTCGATAGCAGAGGCAATGAGCAAGGTGAGCATGGAAATCCAGATCCCTTTTTTTTTGTTTTTGTACTTGAAAGTTGATCCACATTGCAGTGGGTTGGAAGAGCTGCTGCCGTTTCACTTCAGCAGTGGTTGGTAACTGACACACTGTGACAGGAAACGTAAGGATTCTTTGGTTTTGCAGATTGTGAAATCAAACTGATGTGTGCAATGGCACTCGAGTTAACAACCTACACAGTACCTGTTAGTAGGATGACAACAAAATATTTTTATTTGGGAATACGTTGGTATTAAACTGCAATGTGAGGTCAACTGGCCTTTTATTTTTGCTTCCTTTTCGTACTTACCTTTGATGTTAGTCTCCAAAGCGATCAGCAGGCCAACCAAGAAGCAAACTGCTTTCAGAGAAGAGGAGGTCAAAGCCTGAAGTGCTCTGCTACAATTTGTAAAGGATTCTACTAGAAATGTAGTTGTAAAATTGAAAGGAGGTAAATCCAAATAATTGGCTTTTCCTGTCTCAAGTTGAAGGTGTGCAGGATTGAAGCCTTTACAACGTAAAGGAATCTCAAATTATCTTCTTATGGGAGCATTTTGTTTAGTAATGCTTGCACATCACTTTCTACATTAGTTGAGAACTACAGGTGGTTTGACCTCATGTAAAAAGTTGACCTTGTGCTCAAAAACTCTGCACTGTAAATTCTCTGTGTCTTCCATGGTCATAACATGGGCTGAAGTCTCTTTTCTGAGCTTCTCCATACGTCCTGGTGCACTGTCTTCATGTAATTATTTTGAGAGGGAGGAGATCATAAAAATGAATACTTTATACAATTTCAGTATTACATGTAAAGTATGCTATTGGTTATGAAATTATTATTTTAGCTGTATTTCTCCCTCTTTCTTGCAGCTGGATGAAGGTACACCTCCAGATCCCAAGGGAACATTTGTTGATTATCAGACCACTGTAGTGAAATATTCTAAAGCCATTGCTGTAACAGCACAGGAAATGGTAAGATGTTTGGTTAGAACTAAGTATGAACTCTTCTGTGTATATAAGGAACGTGGAATGATTTGCACAGTGTTGTGAAACTCTTCATAATGCTAGTTTTCAATAACCTTATCTTTTTAGGGTTAATGGAGCAAACAAACGAAGTGATGATTTTGTCAATTTAACTCTTGAATCTTAGTGGCGTGATCATAGGGGTGGCCCTCTGCAGGAGGGCTGCTGGAATATGTTTGGCTCTTCTGCATAAAAGCTTTTTATTTGGCTAATTTTCTAGAGAAATAAAAGGAAAATATTTCATCTACACACTTCTTCCAGCAGCCTGTTTGTCACTGCAATACCACCTTACATTTATTGAGGATTTCAAGTTACCATTTCACACTTACTGTTCCGTTAAGCCTGTGAAATAACATCAGTGTTTTCAGACCCCTGTAATATTATGAATGAATGCACATCAACCTCTTGAATTGTTTTGTTCTTGCATTTCTGTGATTTAACAAAGGAAAAAAAGGCACTCATTGAATCAAGATTTTCTTAAGTCACATTTCACAGCAATGCTTACCATAACACGTTTACCTTTTGAAGAGTATTTTCATTGCTTGTTTCTTTTCAAGAAAGGCAAGGGGACAGTTTATGTATGATACAGACAGGATTTGTTTACAAAATAGATTGCTGTTGCTGTCAAGACAAGTTGATGATTGTGCTGTCCATGGCATTGCAACTTTTTGGCAAACAGTATAACTTCATCTAAAACTAGTTTTGACCCAAGGATGGAATTCCGTGGTTTTTACTTATATAAATTGGAGACTGAAGAAATATCTCTGTTAAAAGGGAGGCTTTTCCTAGACAGATTCAGTTATTTATGCTGAAGTTCTTCTGAGGCATTCTGCATAGTCCTAACTATTTCTTCTTGGTCTTCTTCCCATACCTTAGATGTGGTTTGCATTGGTCCTCAGATTTTTCCATTGTTGTGCTCTCATGCCATGCCAGCTGAGACCGATGTGGGCTGGCTTACCTTTGACAAAAGGTGACACACAAAACCCACTTCCGCGCCCGGTCCAAGTAACTGTGTACCTGGCCCATTGCCCCGCTGTGTCAAAGAGTGAATTACCAGCTCTAACTGCTGCTCTTTGATTACTCTGTTTGTTCTGCAAGTGCCTGGTTACCGTGATTCTAATAAAGCATGTTTGCTTGAGTTTCCTCATGGAATTCTTGCTGGAGGACAGTTCCCTTACATGGCAAGCAGTTTTCCCCATTTCCTCAGTGTGGCCAAACAAATGAGTGTGCTTCTAAGCTGGAGTGTATTAACAAATTATTCTCATGCTTGTTATTTTTCTTTTTCTCTTGCCTGTGTTCTTTTTTCAGATGACTAAGTCGGTTACTAACCCGGAAGAGTTGGGAGGACTTGCATCACAAATGACCAATGACTATGGGCATTTGGCTCTCCAGGGCCGAATGGCTGCAGCTACAGCAGAACCAGAAGAGGTCTGCAGTTTTTAGACCTCTTTATTCTCTGTACACGATGGCGTCAACATGGGTATTTTACCATAGAGATTACAATACATACAGAGCGGGTGACAAGGGGTTTTCACCTTGCTCGGTTGCAGCAACACGCTTGCAGCCACTGCCAAATGCAGTACATCCCTCCTACGATCAGGGAGATGATAGGTTACAAACCATTGGGTAATGTGTTTTCTTACAAATGTCTTTGTGATGATTCTAAAAGAAATGCAGTGAATGAGTTTCCCCAGCCTCTGCTTCATTAGCCACTTTTTCACACAAGCACTGTTTATACTGTGTGTGCTCTGTCTGACAGGCAGACAGATGTGCTGCCTCTGGCCTGCTGACGCTTGGCATGTGGGACAGGACAGCACATGTGTTCCCAGAAAGATTTCATTTGACCTACTATTGCTTGATTGAAACTGTAATAATGGACAGAGTCAACATTATAGGTGTGCTTTGGCTATACAGATCTGTCTTATACAATCTACTCCAATTTTTGCTAAAACCAGACAAACTATATCCAGCCAGACAAAAACTCTACCAAGTTAGTTTTCATTCATAAGTGAAATCATGTGTCTTTTCAAAATGCCACGAGATCTTAAAATACCAAGTTATTTACATGTATGTGTTGTAAGTACTGTTTCCTTTTTACTGTTTGTGGAGAAATATCTATTTCAGTCTTCATCAACCTTTCCCTCCTCCAAATAGTCTCTATTCAGTGTGCCTTCACAGGTTAGTGCAGCGCTCGCATAGTACCCCAGAGTACATTTTTACTGATAACACACTCGGTTTTACCACTGCTCACGGGCACAGGTGTTAACAGTAGGAATTAGGATTTACTACAATATGTTATCAGTGAGTGTTCAGAACTTCAAACCTGCTTCTCTTCTGTTTCTCTTCAACCCTCCCATTGCTCTTGATCCATGTGAATTGTCTGTGGAACAAGTTCTTCTCCTAGGAGTGCTGTAAATTGGCAGGTTTTTAACGACAGTTAGAGACTATGCAAAAGACATAACATTTAACTTCATAAGTGTGGCTTTTTATGTTACAAGCCTTGTTATAAGAATTACCCAATCAAAGAACAGAAACCTCTTGTCAAAACTTCAGTCCACCTTCAGAAAGAGCTTGCAATAGAAGTGGACAATTCCATAGACTGGGACAGAACCTCCTAAATTACTTGGGGCTTTCACTTACTTTGTATTTGCAAGTTGTCTGTAAATTCTTAATTCTTTACTGTACAGCTTTCCTTCAATCTTATGTGTTTTAATTAATTAGAAATATCTGAATGCTTTTTTATCTTGCCTGTAAGCGATGTCAAGTATAACTTCCTGTCCTGAAAGATAGATGCAGGCAGCCAGTAAGTATCTTGCTGGTGGGACATCTTTTGTACCTCAGAGTCGGAATAAGATGCAGGAGAAGCAGGTTCCCCATGTAATAATGTTACCCACTTTGTGCTAACAGAGGAATATGGACTATTTACCTCAGTTCCCTTAGCCTGTTACTGCGTATTCTCTGAGCACTATTACAAAAATTCTTTCACCCCTTTCTTCTTATTGTGTGCCTCAGGTTATGGAGCATAGACAAACTTTGTGGAGATGGAGCAAGAGGGTATCTCACCATCACTGGATTTATCAGACTATCTAGACAAAGGACCTTCAAAGAGTTTTTGACTCTTGTAATTACATTCTACCGCTAATAGACTTGAGTGTTTCTTGCTCAGTAGCTACATGAAAAGCAATGGCTTGCATTCAGCTTGATATTGTTAAATTGAATTACCATTTCTGCACGTTACTTTCTGCCTGAAGTTGAAATAATTCCATTTGTGATACTAATGACTCTGATTCCTGCTTACTTATTAATCCCATACATACCTCTATGCCTCAGTACATGCAGGTACTAAAGCTATCACACATTTCTAAACAAGGACCTTGCAGCTTATGCTGTAGGATTATTAATAAACCAGAAGTTGTGAGGTCAGGATTTTCCACATTTCAGTGCTTTGCATGTATGTGGTCAGTTCTGGAGAGCTGAGACTCTCTGCAAGATTCAAAACCTAAGAGTCATATACTTTTTCACCCAGTTTCAGCAGCATAGAGTAAATGTGTCATTATTACCTATCTTATTTACATTCAAAACAGCTCACGCTGATGGCACAGTTCTGGGAGAAGAGGTAGTGTTGTCTGAATGTGGTGAAGTTGTGGGTGCTTGAATTACATATGCTTGACCTGGGTACACGCCTTATGCCTTCTCTTTCCCAGGGTCTGGTTCACTAGTGCTCCTGGTTCATCAGTTAAGCCTTTTATACGGTTGTGCTACATGAGTACCTTGTATTACATCTGTCCTTTTTTCTGATCTTGGCACAGAGTATAGCGATCGGTGGAATATTGGGAATAAAGATCCACCACAGTGAACGTGTTTCCACTTGAGTTGACACAATGCATCAACATGACATTTATTTATCCACTTTGCTCTTGCTTCCTTTTTTCCCCTGTACCTCCTTTACCATCTAGATAGGGTTCCAGATCAGGACTCGGGTGCAAGAACTTGGCCATGGCTGTATCTTTCTTGTGCAAAAAGCTGGAGCTCTCCAGATCTGCCCTACAGACAGCTACACCAAAAGGGAGTTGATAGAATGTGCTCGTGCTGTCACAGAAAAGGTAAGACAACCCGCTATGTTGCCGTATGTTTGTCTACTGAGTTTCCCCAGGGAGTAAGCCATTCAGATTGTTTGACTTGAGGAAATTTTTATTGTTTTTTAAAACTTCCCACTATAGTACAATATTGGCTGAATTTCACTCAATTTTTACTTTTCTTTCAAGTGTTCCATGCAGTTCCTGTGTTAGATTAGCTCGTTATTAGCACTAGCTCATGTCTCGTAATAGAACTTCAGCCTCATACCAGAGGGAGACTAGTCCAATACTAATACCAAAGATGTGAGATGGCACTTGCGCCTTACAAGGTGCTCCCTTGGAAATACAAAGTCCACATGGATGGCCACAGTTAGTCAAATGAATCTGGTTGATGACCTATGATTTCATGTAGTAATGTCCTCCCCTTTTAAGACTGGGCCAAGCTAACACACTTAAAACTGCATCTTCATGCTCTCTGGGGTGTCCTGGTCTTAGGAAACATCAAACAGATGGCCTGGGTGGCTCGGATTTGGTGAACTTTTATGACAGCCTCTTTATCCTTTTCTCAGGCACAAACATTGAGAGTCAAACGTCAGTTACTTTTAGATGTCACCAAACATCACTTGTTCAGCCTGTGTCAGTGTGCTCTCAGCTGTACAAATTTTCCAGCATGTCGTGCCCCAGGAGTATCAGCAATTCCAAATTTAGGCAAGAGTAGACAGTATCTTGTCAGAAGAGCTAAAGCTGATAAGGAGAGTAATAATGAATCAAAGGGACAGCCTGCTCATGGGTAACTTTGAATCTGAGCAGAACCTCAGGAAGGACTGTAGTATCAGGGTTAGTAGACCTAACCAGATGTGGACACTTTCTCTCAAAAGTGGAGTTGAAGACCGTAGTATGGCATGAAAACAGCATCCCGGCTGCAGAGCTTTGTAAATGCTATGTTAGTTAGATGAAATGAAGATCTCTAGCTTTTTTGGTGATCAAAAATGTTGCTAGATATAAACCCATATATTGAGATATAAACCCATATATTGTATTTCTATAATTTTCTGTAAATATAACAATATTTAGTATCAGGATTCAGAGAGACTATGCTTTCTGTTTCTCTGATGTTAAAGTGTATATCTGTGTACTGAATGTGACTACTGGGGTGCTTGAGTATGGTGTTTATTTGCATGTTAGGGGAAAAAGCAGTAGCTCTTGGCTCTAGCACTTAATCCTGGCAGGAGTTTGCTGCATTACCTCTGGCTGTATTTCAAGGAAGTCTTAACTGGTGTGTTTCATCCTGCAAAGAACAGATCTTTTCATGCTGTCTGAACAGTGAACTCCCTAGCTGAAATCCCCTTTAATTTGAGACAATCTTTAGTCCTCACAATGACTACGGCACAGAGAGAGCAAATAAGGGAAAGGGGAAGGAGAGGTTTATTCAAGTTCGCAAAACACCGTGGAATGAATTTCCATTGTTGATTCCAGTTGTGCTAGCGAGCTTACTTAACTCAGTGTCCCATGAAGAGGCTTTCCAATGTGACCGCTGTGTTGTGTTGTTTCCAGGTCTCCTTAGTTTTATCTGCTCTTCAAGCAGGAAACAAAGGCACGCAAGCCTGCATTACTGCGGCCAGTGCCGTGTCTGGGATAATTGCAGATCTAGACACCACTATCATGTTTGCTACAGCTGGAACCCTTAATGCTGAGAACAACGAGTCATTTGCAGACCACAGGTCAGTGTAACTGAAAAAGATGGAAGAGCGCGTGCACAGGGGAACAGTGGAAGTGGCAGAAACAACCAGCATGTGCAGATAAATTTTTACCTTTCTAGATTCCCACGAATGAAACTTAATGTGGCTGGCAGTGGAGTGAAAAGAGAAATAGGAAAATTGGGATATTGATAGGTGACAGCAAACTCCACTTTGTTATCTCTGTGAGGAAAGAATTTTGAAAAACTGGGGAACATCTGAGACCACTTACAGCAGAAGACCACAACTGTAGTACTGTTTTGGCTTTCTTTGTTTTTATTCAAGCCATCTTATTGCATAGGCTACCATGTGCTGTTACTCCAGTAGCAAAACTTAGCTGTCTGTGACATTAAAGAGGAATCTTCTATATATGTTTTTCCAACAGCTGTTCATGACTGACTGGTTGTTTGTCTTGCTAAATCATGCTTATGGCTAATGCTGTTGTAGACAGCAGTGATGGAAACAGCCCAGCTTTGCCACACATTTTCCTCTTTGGCAGAGATAAGCCTATTTTCCGTTCAAGTAACATCTGCAACAAAATAATCCCGCAGCATTTTTCATCACATTAAGAGATTTGCAGCATCTGACTGTTACTTTCTTTGCAGTAAATCCCAGGGCTTCACAGCCAAGACAGTAACTTACTGCTTCACACTCTAGTTGGCCTACACAACAGTTACGTGCCCAGTATTTATTTCCCTGCCTTGTCAGTTCCTCCAGAAAGAGGAAGGACACAATGGTGTGTAAGCTGCTGCCATTCTGCCCACTGGAAGTCAGGGATTTTCATACAAGTGTCATTAATCTCCAGGCTGACATTTTACATGAATATAGCTCTAGTTCTGTCTCTTAACTTGTTTGTGAAGTGCATACTCAAAATGGTTTCTTGTTTTACCCAAATACTGTTATGACGTGTCAAAGCATGTATATGGTGGGAGGAACCCTGACTAGAACACACTCTCTCTTCCTTTTGCCATTCTTGCTGCTGCCTTCCTTGCAAATAATTATTTTAGTTTCCTTACTGCTGATTAAGATGGAGGCTTTACAACTGTTACTTTCCTCATGGCACAGCCATATTTTCTTTTGGTGTTAAAATGCAATGCTGTCTTCTGCTACTGCCCTACCCCATTTCTTTTCAAGATGGGGTTATTTTAATAAACTGCCTTGCATGTAGCCCAAAATATAATGCTACTGGATTAATAGTTATTTGGTCTATTTATTTTTTTTAATTGCAACCAGGCTTGTGGTATATTATCATGAGTGGACACTGGCGTGATGACTTACATCAGCTCTTTTGTTAGTTGTTAGTTTTGTTAGTCATAACATTGAAAAACACATTTTTTTCCTCTTCTCCTTTTCCACTTCCTTCCCTGCTTCCCTTTTTTTTTTTTTTTTTTTTTTTACAGGGAAAATATCTTGAAAACAGCAAAAGCTTTAGTTGAAGATACAAAGTTGTTGGTTTCTGGTGCTGCCTCAAGTCAGGATAAACTGGCCCAAGCCGCTCAGTCATCAGCTAACACCATCACCCAGCTTGCTGAGGTAGTGAAACTGGGAGCGGCTAGCTTGGGATCTGATGATCCTGAAACACAGGTGAGATGTTTTACTATTTTTCTGATACTCTTAAAGAGACCAGAGACAATTTTCAGTTGATAGGACTATGGACTTCTGCCTTTAAGCGACACTATAGGGTTCATTTTTTCTGGTACTTCTCTAGGTTTTTTTTTCTTTTTTTTTTTTTTTTTTTTTAAGAAAACAATCAAGAGGTTAAAGCATTGAGTAGAACTAGATGGGCCTTTGTATAATACTTTTGCTTATATTTCATGGGTGTGTTCCAGCTGGGATGATTTTGGTAAAGTATTTGTCTCACTTTTACTGAGTTGTGATTGGATCCCTGACATCCCGATTTTGTTTTGAAGAGCTTGCCTGACTTTAAAGCTTCTTACCCACCTTACAACTGGGCTGTGCACTGGGTGGTACTTGTGTAGCCTCATAAGCCCTTGCCATTCCTTACTTATATCTGAGATGGTTTCATTTAACTCAGTAACTTCAGCCTTCAGTGCAGATAATCTCAAATATTTCTTCAGTTGTTTGGATCTTTGTGAAATATAGGTTGGCAAGCCTATTGCAGGCGTGCTTGTGGTGGTACCTAATTAGTCTGAAAAAGCCTGCTCATTTGCATAATGCTTTGAAAGAGATGTGCATTCTGTTTTACTTGTTGTCTGTATGATGGACTAAACTTCCAAGATATTCTTCTCTACGAAAATGCTGCTGGAAGCACTTTTTTTTTCTTTTTCCCTTTTTTTTTCTTTTTAAGAGAACGATTTCCATAAACTAGCAAGATTTGCAAAATGTTTATCACACATCGTAGGTGCATCATGTGTCCTAAATGGAGCATTTCTAATAGCTTTAGCACACGATATTGTTGCAACATTTTTCCACAGCAGCAACACTTACTTCACCAGGTTCAACAGAGTTTCAGTTGTCTCACCCTGCAAGTTGCTGCACAAGGGGGGCAGTTGGACAACAAAGAACCGCATCAGTCTGTCCAGTGTCTCAGGTTCTCTTCTTATTTCCATGGTGAAAGAGATTCTGAGCTACCAAAAGCTCAATAAACTTTTCAGGAAAAACAAGGATCTTACTTCTGTATTAGTAACAGTAAACTACAAACAAGAAAGAATGAGGCTGTTTTATTTTTTTTTAATGCTACAGAAATACAGTTATTGAGAAGTGATTATTCCACATCTTTACTTTTTTTTTTCCCTGATCTTTCTAATTTTCCATGCTTCTTGCAATATTTTCCTTAAAATTAACTCTTCTGAATTCCAGCAAAATACTTAAAACATCTGATTTTTCTACTAGCGCAAAGGGCAAAGAAGTATTTGGAGGAAATAACTATTGCAATAATACCCTAAAATGATTAACAAGCCAGTTGTAGTGTCTGTCATTTGACACTGGGTTTAGGAGACAATATCTACAGATTTTACTTAGGATTCGTCACTTTAAGGCCAAGTAGATTTTTTTGGTTTTGCTGTGCTTTGAATATCATGACTTCATCCAGGCTACTGTTTCTTGCCTGAGACTTACAGCTGTTTCTCATTCCTATAGGTTGTCCTGATCAATGCTATCAAGGATGTTGCAAAGGCCCTGTCTGATCTTATTGGTGCTACCAAAGGAGCTGCCAGCAAACCAGCAGATGATCCATCCATGTACCAGCTGAAAGGTGCTGCCAAGGTAAAACCTTGTACTTACATTTTGTTTGAAAGTATCTGTGCAATCACACTTGATAGACACCCAAAGCTTGGATTTCAACCATTTCTGATTGCCTGAAATCTCATCTCTTTCTCTGCTTCATTATCATCCTAGGACTGTACAGAAAATTAAGACTAAGCTATTGAGTTTCCATGAAGCTATATCAGGTTTTGTAGGCTGTCAGATGACTTCTGTGTTTTTGATGAAAGAAAATTTTTCTGTAATTTTTCTGAAGACAAACTTCTTTCTTTTGCAAGCCTGTGATCTGAGTGCAGGTTCTCCTTTAATGATGTTAGTAAAAAGTAAAATTTATCCAGCATCAAGTGGTATTTAAATGCTACATTCTTAACAGTGGGATATGTTCAGGATAAGCACACAGACTCTTTACTTAAACCTTGCAGCATGGGGAAAAGGATACAAGGGGAGGGGGGAAAGACAAAAAAAGCCCACCTCCAATAATTCTACAGTAGAAACTATGGATATCTGATCCTCTCTTCTAGATCTTTCCAGGAGGTAAATAGGTATCAAAAAGCTCAAAGCTCGCACAGATTACACTGTACCTGTGATGTGGTTTATTTTCCCTGCACCTGAGATGTCTTAAGACATTTGCTTCACAAAGATCTTGTGGCTTTGTGCCTGCAAAATATTTGCAGATGTGGAGATTTAGGCAATACTACTTCTGCTTTCACATTATGAGTGTGTCATGGCAGCTTCTTGCTTGGCTGGAAGCTCTTCCCATGCTCAGGTCTGTTGCTTATCTCTAAGACCTGTACCTCTTCCTTCCAGAGCACAGGAAAACAGTGAACTGTTGAGGCACTACTTGAAAATGACCCATGTAGTCAAGAGAAGTGGCTTCTTGGCTCTTCTTGCTGTGAAGAGCTCTCTTTATTTTATGTTATAATTGTCAAGAAGCTGGCCTTTCCATCTCTTCTTTTTTCATTGTAGCTATCATTTGTACCTCAATATACTGGGGTATAGGAAAGCTGTAGTTATTACAGTGACGATGAGGTTATTTTGCAGCAGGACTACTGGGTTTTTAACAGGAACAGTAACACTGATTCTATAATCCACATTTGGGTTTGAGGTTGGCGTTCAGCTGCTGATTTTCCTGGGGTTTATCTGATTGTGGAGAATGTGCTGGGTAAATTTCAAAAAGAAATACCATACCTGCGTTCGCATGTCTTTTAATTTGCAGTATAAAATGTGTGGCAAGAAAAGACAGTAACAAAATCAATCTGTATAAGAGACTTACCCTGGAAATGTTGTGGATCTTCCATTTTTTTGTAAATTTTTGCCAGAACACTCATGCTTAACATGGTATTGCTCTGCAGTTAGTTGTGCTACATTTTTGCAACTTGCAGGGAGCTTTCAGAAACTGGCCAACAGGAGAGCTGGTATTTACTTCCATAACAAGTCCAGTTCATGAAGTCTTTTAGGCCCCGTTAGAAGTAATAATGCTACCAGCTTCATTTGTCTTGTTTTGCCTCTCAAAAATGGGAGGGACGAATCACCAATTTTTGTTTTCATCTCTCTCTCTTTCAGGTGATGGTCACAAATGTCACATCACTTTTGAAGACTGTTAAAGCAGTAGAAGATGAAGCTACTCGAGGGACAAGAGCTCTTGAGGCCACAATCGAGTACATCAAACAGGAACTCACGGTATAGAACAAAACGGCCATACATGGCAGTTTTTGAAAGTATGCTCTTACGCTCAAACCAGCCTGTCCAGGCCCAGCCCCGCCTCCTCAGCCTGTGCATTGCTGCCTCGCAGTGCGTTGGGTGCAGTTTGGTTCTCGCTACTTGTTGCAAATCACCTCTGAAAGTACAATTACAACGGCACTTCAGCTTATCTGCTTCCAGACGTTACCAGTCCCTACTTTGAGATTTGAGAGGCTACTGTCATGTACAAATCTGGAAGCAGCTGCTTCTTTAGACATTAAGCGTTCACTACAGGTATTCTTTTCTGAGTCCAATGCTATTCACTTTTTTTTTGTCCTGGTTTTGGTAAAGTCTCCTCAGCATCATAGCCATATTGCACCTGGAAGTTCATTTTGTTTCTATTTTTCATTTATTATAAAATGGTACTACCAGTGATACACAGCCCCCTATCTGATACTCTGAGCAGGAATTAACAGTAGCATGGAATTCTCTCCCAAATTAGATGTTAGACCATGGCAATTGTTTTCTTTCCTCTTTGAGATATAAAAGTATAGCCTCCAGCTGCAGCTTACAGTTACTTTACTAGTTTACTACTCAGTGACATAAATTAACACTAGCGTGTTCATGGAAAAGCCTGATTTTTTTTTTTTATTTTCCTTCCTTTACTTACAGTCGTTTTTTATAAAAAAAAAAAAACTATAGACACAGCTTTAAGCAGAAAATATTTTGTTGTATAGTCTGTGGATTAGCAATCCTGGCACAGTTTTGCCTTGTCAAGTTCTCTCCACAAGAGCACTATTACACTGCAATACACTAGAGCATTACAAGTGTATCTGTTTTTCATCGTGCGAGCAATACTGTTGTAATGAAGAAATAACTCTTTTTCTTAAATATCTGTATATAGTTGTTGGGAGTTCATGCAGTGTCTGTAGTGGTAAAATCTCCTGATTTGGTACCTGGCCAGGCATGTTCTGTATGATACCTAGTGCATGTTATTGTTGTGTATTCTCATGAAGGCCTGGCTAAGTTACGTTCCTCCTCCTAACTGATCTAAAAACCTGTCCAGATCTACCATTGAAGGATTGTGCATTATCACATCTGCTTTCTCAATCTGGTTGGTATCACTTTGAAATGTTCCTTCTCTGCCTTTTCCTCTTGTCAGCACTGCTAAGGAACATGTCTGTGGTGGTGTCATCTCTTTCATGGGGAGATAAGTGGAGTACTAGGAGTGGGTCAAGAGGAGCATGGGATAGCCAGGCTTATTTTCGTCCAGACATTTGCATTCTGTAACCACTAACCTGCTTAGATTGCGCTGTGTGTAGTCAAGAAACCTCTCCTGGTTAATTGTGCACTCCGAATTGCCCCTTGCAAGTAAAAGAATAGCGAGGAAATACAGAATAAAGCTTGGGAAAAGGAAATATAAGGTCAAAGTAAGGTTACCCAGCTCTCAATACCTACATCTCACCACAGTTCATTTATTCTAGTATTCATGAGAGTAGTATGTACTGTCAGATAATTTGAACCATTTTCACACAATTCACCCTGTAAAATTATATCTTTAGGTTTCTAAGGGAGCGTAAATATAGGATAAGAGAGAATGCGCCATCTCCCAATTTTTCAATATTTTAGTGATGTTCTCAGTGTGTCCTCCACTGTGCTAACCACAGGGGCATGGTAGGGCTCAGCCTTTGCAGAGGAAAGATCTCCTAATGTGAGCACAACAGCCTTTGCATCAGTGAAAAAAGAATTAAAGGAATAGTAATTCTTTTGATCCCAGCTGTCTGTAACAAACTGTCATCCAGGTAGTTAAATGGCAGATGAGATGAATGGGTTAACCCATTTTTGTGTGCTTCCCTCAGCTTATTGTTTCTCTTCACTGTCTGTAGGTGAGGAGGCTTATCAGGAGCAGGCTTATGACAAAGAATGATATTCAGTTGCTCCAAATACATTTCTAATTTCCTGCTGTTTGAAAGCTGCTTCCAGTTGCTGTATCTTTCTCGTGGCTGTTCTGCTTTGACTTGAATGGTATCAGGCTTTCCTTCTGCTTTCACTTTTAGGTGTTTCAGTCAAGTGAGGTCCCAGAAAAGACATCATCACCTGAAGAATCAATCCGGATGACGAAAGGAATCACCATGGCAACTGCCAAAGCCGTGGCAGCTGGGAACTCATGCAGACAGGAGGATGTGATTGCTACAGCAAATCTGAGCCGCAAAGCAGTAGCTGACATGCTAACCGCTTGTAAGGTAAAGATATACTTCCTTGCTTAACACTGATTTTATTATTTTTTGTTTGTGTGTGCCTCTAGATCCCTTGAATTTCATTATTTCTGCTCAGTTTCTTTGTGTAATGATCTGCTTTTCAAATTAGAAAGTTAACAGTTATGATAATTTTAAGGGAACGGCTCTCAGAAAGCATTTTCTGTGCTATGCATAAAAAAGCAGCACTAATACTGACTATTTTTCTTTTTGTGAAAATGAGACGTTTTATTTGACCTGAAATTTCCTGGTTGTCAGTCTCCTATTAAACTGGAAGACAAACAATCTGTGCTAGTAGCAGAATATACAAATCAACCTATGGTCACAAATATGATTTCAATATTTTTAAGAACAGTGAAAGGAGTGTTGAAAGGGATCACTCAGGTCTATTTTTAGTAGTCCTTTTCCTCCAAACCAGACCTGTTGGTTTGCTCAGTTTCTTCTGTGCTTTTCAGAACGTGTTTTTTGCCTTTGCACTAAACATGCTGGTACCCTACTTTCTTTACTTGAGCTAGACAACTTTCAAAAACTGACCAGCAAACCTGGGGGTAAACCGTGTCATATAAATGGCTATTAAGCCATTTGGCTTTGTTCTAATGATAAAAAAGATCTAGGCATAAATAATAATAAATAGAGAAAAAAAGGCATTATAGACATCTCATTCCTTTTGGTCCTCAGTAGTAACACAAAAGTGCCTTTGCCTGTAAACTATTTTAATTTACTTTTACATTAGATGATAGGTGCTCTCTGTGAGGTGTCTGATTCTCAGTATTTGGTGAAATCTTAACTCCCTACATCAATCCCAGATAAATTTTCATCCTAATACTGCCCAGATAGACAGGTTAATTTTGTTTTTAAAATGGTCCTCGTACAAAAAGTGCAAGTTCTAACATAACATAGAACTGGATTTATACAAAACCATTGAATGAAATTTTATTTTCACTTGGTTTTCTGACAGAGTTTTTGGTGTCTGACAGTTCTTGATCTTCACAGGCTTCAAATTTTGATTCTGTCCTCTCCACTTCATAAACTCAGGAGGTCAACAAAACAAAGCAGCTCTGATTTGCATGAGAAAATTAAACTACTTGCCACTTACATAAGAACCACTGTAGCCTAATATGTCTTAGGTACAATCCAGTTAATTGAAACTTCTAAGGAAGGCCAAGAACAGTTCACAATTGTGCAACATTCTGATAAATCAATTCAGGCTTGAATTCAGGTGCTGAGACACACTAAACAACCTTTGTCTTTTGGAAGTGGTTAGTTCAGACACATTTTTATTTCAGTCTCTCCAAACAGGCAGCAAATTCTCAGGAACAGAATCCTCTGTTTCCAGAAATGTTATAAACACAGTCATATATACAATAAGCAGCCCAATACAGGATTTTGAACGTTTAACGATGAACAGTCTTTTTTTTTTTTTTTTTATGCTTACATTTGGTCCCAGTAAACTTAATGGTTTTGGAGTTCATGCATTGCAGGCAGCTTACGGGATGAAATTTCCTGCAAATTGAGCAATGGAGGTCTGGGATGCTGGAAAAGCATTTGGGATCTCCCAGAGAATTATCATCACTAAGAAAGCAATCTGCGGAAGGAAAATGGCTGGAAATCATTTTACTTACCTGTAATGATACTGACAAGCAGTAAGATCTAGTTTTATCTTGTCTACCTGTCCTAAAATCAAGAGTGGTTCTTGTGCAAACAAGGATAGAAGTCTCCAAGTTACTAATTTAATGCACAACCTAAATTGTATGACAAAATAGTCAGGTCACTTAAAGCTTTTCAGTATATCGTTTATATCAGACTTTATTTAGAAAACCCTGTTTCTACAAATTCTGCTCAGAGACTTACGAATTTTATTTCATTAATTTCTACAGCTAGATTACATGAAATGACATTTCAGTGATAAGCCACATTCCTTGAATTTTAGTGGTAGGAGCCATCAGTCTTAGTCTCACTGTGCTGTAAAAGCTGTGCAGTGCAACTTGGGGTTTGTGGTATTTGACAAACACTGGAGAGGTTTCCAGTGCAATTAAGCTCATCTGTGCTGTAAGAGCTGACAAATAACTGACAAATAATCAGATTTTAACATTCTTTAGGCTAAGACAAAAGTGAATTTATATGATCTATGACATAATTGCATAGAATATAGCTCAGACTTCCCTTGTGTCAGGAATTTAAATTTAAGTTCTTTTTCATTGCCAGCTGCCTCAGGCAAGAAGCATAAAGGGTTTGACTTATTAGCAGTTACATATATGCTTGTGCTTGTTCTGCTATACCTGAATTTACAGTGCTAATTCTGTGTTTACAAGTAGATGCCATTTCAAAAGACAATGAGGTTGATTACTGTGGGATATAATGAACCAAGACAACTCTCATGAAAGTCAGTGGAAATACTGTAATTACATTTACTGAAGGTTAGGGCAGGCCCTATGATAATAACAATTTCTGTCCTTATTACCTATTTGTATAAAATGACTATGCAGTAACCAACCTGTGCATAATACCACTATTATTAATGATTGCTGTTGGAGAGGAAACAGATACAAAAAGTCTGTCAAAAGCGTAGAAAATAATTAAAGTGAATAATGACTTAAATCATTACATAGCTAGTAGGTTGAGGGAAACAATTCTTCACCTATTCTCAGCAGTCATTACCCTGCATCTAGGATACTGTGTCCGGTTCTGGGCTCCCCAAAACAAGGCAGGGCTGTTTAAGCTGGAATGAGCTCAGCAGAGCCCACTCAGACAGCTGGGGCTGGAGCACAGGCCCTGAGGAGACACTGAAGACCTGCCCGTTCAGCCTGGAGAAGAAATGGCTTTGGGGGGGACCTCGCAGCACCCTCTAACACCTACCGGGAGGTTGCTGTGAGGAGGCAGTGAAGGGTTATTTACTCAAGGCTATGGCAGGGGAATGAAACACAATGGTCAAAAAATGAATCATAGGAACTTCCAGTTATTCCTCTGTGGGTTTAATTAAGGATTGGAACAGGGGCCTAATGATATTAAATGTCTGTCTTTGGAGGTTTTCAAAGCCCTAGGTGATCTGGTCCGAATTTAATGTTGATATAGCTCTAGGCAGGGAGGTTGGACTGTGTGAAATCTCCAGGTTCTTCAAACAGTACTGATTTTTTTGCCTCGGACTATGTCAGTACCTTTTACCTCCACAAGTTATGCATCAGTGCCGATGGGCTAGAAGTCGTAGTACTTGTGTCAAGTAGCTCTTGCGGCCTTACTGTTTTGAAAGCATGTAAAGAGAAAATGGGGCTGATAGTGAAGAGAAGCCTCAACATGAGGAAATAAATGTGTGTTCTGGTTCTTAGGACACATGTTTCTGTTAGACATGCTTCAGCAGGCTCTCTGTGCAAGTCTGGAAAAGTAAACATTTCTGTTGTGAGTCCAAACTGGTGTAGTGAGGTTTCTGTTGGGATGTTCCTGGGTTACAAAAGTATCTTCCTAAAATGACTTCATCACCTGTTTAGTCTGCCATGAAGTATATGATTTAAGACTCATTGAACCTTAAAAATGCTCCCAAAATATTCTAATATCAGTCCTGGCTATGTACGCAAAGCATAAAAGAAAGTTTCTATTTCTCTCCTACAGATTTTCTGCTCTAATTGCATATGTAACAATATTTAAGTGCAGAAGAGGCATTATTGGTTAGGGTGCTTACAATGTATTCATATGAAACACTGAGGTATCCTTCTGCCCTAACTGAAAATTAAAAATAATCTCTTCTGGATCTTTTTGGCTTTGGAGCATGTTTGAGTATGCTGAAGATTTGGAAGATCCTGTCCTGTTTTCTTCCCTCTCCTTTCCCTTCAGATCATTAGCTGACAAGAGGAAGATACGAAGGTGGCTCATGAGAGCCATTTTCTGTACTCTGCTCATCTTGAACTTCCCGGTAGAGGGGGCCCATAGACCAGCTCCAGGCCCAGCTGACAACAGCGCCTGCTCAGGGTGCTGAGAGTTGCAGGAAGAGCTCAAAATAAGTGGGAAGTGACATAATCCCCCATCCCAATGGAAGAGAGGAGGTTGCAGGGGTGGTACGAGCTGTTCTTAGAGAGGAAATGCTCATTTTTAAGATTTTTAGGAATTTTCTCATGTCAACAACTAGCACTTCTCTTCAATAATAAAAAATGTTCCCTACAAGTTTATTTTAGAAAATAAAAAGCTTGAAGAGGCTTTCACTTTTTATTTAAAATAAAAGGGTTGAATTAGTCAGGCTTACATCAGATGTCAGACATTATACTTAGAGGAAATCCTTAAGAAGTCAAAGAAGCACTCTGCTGCTTCTCTGTATTTAAACAGACAGTTCCAGCACTGCCTATTGCTGTATTAGAGCCATTAATAATCTTTTATGTACAATGTGATACCAGGTAACAAAAAGCAGCTCACGCTTTTTTTGGGTGGTGGGTTGGTTGGTTGGGTTGGTTTTTGTCTCCATCACGTAGCATAGTGGTATCCTGGCACCTCCATAGCACTTCTCATCTGCTGTTTGCAAAGCTTTCTATAAGGAACAAACTATTATCTTTATCGTGAGGAATGGAAAAGGAAAAGTGAGACACCTCCTTTTGACCGATGCATCAGGTTGGTGGTTGACCAAAGTCTTCTGGGGCCAGCTAATGCTTTGGTTTCTAAACCAGATGGCCATTCCTTGATGGTAGGCTGTACAGGCTTACAATAAAAAAGTGGGTTTAGCATATTTCTAACCTGTAAGATCTAAGTGGCCATTTGTGTGTGGCAAAACTACACTTACAATTTTTATTTTTGTTGGTGTTGGTAACAGTATATACACAACCCAAGAGCCCATTCCAGCCCCAAGATGTTTTCCAAGTGATGTATTTTCATTAGAAGAAATCAGAAATCCAAGGGTTTCCTCTTTGTTCTCAACTGCCAGAAAGAAATAGTGCTAGTGCTGACAGTGCTTAAGGAAAGACACTAAAAGAGACTGCAGATGCACCCCCAGACAGGAGGGTGTGCTGATAAAAGGAAAATTCTTCCCAATGCCATTCTCAGAACTGGAGCTCTGCTGCTCTTCCAGTGCAGTTTGCTTACACTGTTACAACAGAAACAGCTGACCCTCAAGCTCAAATGTCATTTGCACGTTATGAAAGTTCTCTTCCCTTCTCTTTCTCCTATCTTCTCTGCATGGCCCTTCTTTGTGGGAGCAGTTTTGGGGTACTAACGTTGTTTTGCATCCTTAGCAAGCATCATATCACCCAGATGTGAGCGAAGAAGTTCGTGAGAGAGCCCTGCGCTTCGGAACAGAATGTACCCTGGGATACTTGGAACTCTTGGAACATGTTCTTCTGGTAAGGAGTCATCTGCATGCACTTACTGGATGCTTCCACGGACCGTATTCTCTCTGATGGTTTTCTATAGTGCCTGCTAGCGACACCTTTTTTTTTCAATTTGTTACAAGATTATGAACATTTTTGCTGTTCAGGAAAAGCAAGCTAAAATAAACTCAGTACTTTAGCTCAAGCTGCGAGCCAGAAGGAAGACTGGAATTATTTAAATGGGACTGAATTGTGGATCAGATCTGGAGGCAGTACAGATCCTGATCTAAAAATGGTCCCTGACAAAGAAGTCAAAATAAGACACATTAGTATCCTTTTAAACCCACTATAAGCATTAGTTGCATTGGGCACACTCCTGTTCCCCAGATCAAAAAGGTTATCTTTATAAAAGCACTTTTGCATGTCTTTCGCAGTCCTGATTCCAGGAAAATAAGAGGCACTTACTCAATGCCATCCCAAAGCCCCAAGCCAGCACTGGCTCCCAAAGAGCTCTCCAACTCATGTCAGATATGACACCGTCTAAGCTCTGCATAAAACTTCTCTGCTCAAATCCAAACTGATGAATCCTGCTACCAGCTGGCTTCTTGACCAGACGTAATTATCACATATGTTGTTGTTCTGTTACTATTACATTTGTAGAAAGCAGTAACGGGTGTTTGAACTAACAGTGGTGAGATATTGAAGTTTCTGGGGGTGACTTAAATGAGAAATCAGCTTTATGGACTCTCAGAGATTTCTTTTAAGTGGCTATTAGATGACATATTAAAGTCTTAAACTGAAATTTGCAGCTGCTAACTGCAAATTAGCAAATCCAAGTCAGCTTTACTGCTGAGAATACAATGTCTAATCATTTATATTAACTCTTGGAAATATACAAAACATAGAAGTATTATTCAGCAGCCATATTACTTTGAAGATGATACTTTTTAGGTGCAAGATTTGTCAGATGCAGTATCTAAGATTTCTTAAGCCAGTGTATTGACTTGTGCAGAGTTTCCATTGGGCAAGTGGCACAAAACTGACTTGATTGCTCAAAGGAATACTCCTAATCACTTAGTGACGTGTAGGGCATGGGAACATACTAATTAAAGCTGTTAAGCATGCACAAATTTGTATAAAATAACTTATCAGTTATATTCTTAGCAAGGTTAAAGACCAATTTACCTTCCTTAGTTGTATGTTCCATCTGAGTCAGTATTGATTCATGCAGAGTTGAGGGGAAGTCTGAAGCTTTTGTTGTTGTTTTCACGCCATGCCTTTACATGTCTCTGCAGGGGATGAGAATCTGCTATGAGTTTTAAATTGCCTTTAAAACAGTGCAGTTTGTAAATAGTCTGGTTTCAAAATTTGCATCCATTTGTTCCCATTCCAACATTGCTACTGCTATCATAGGTAGCACTAGTGTCACAGTTGCTGGAGCAGGAAGTGTCGCTTTGCTAGCCTGACCATATTCATGTATTTTTGGACATATTTGCTTGTGTGGGAAGGTAACCCTTGAGATGCTCAAAGCCCAATTTCTGCCATACTAAGGGATTATGCAGTGTATAAACCTTGGTTATAACTGTGGCATTACGTTTTGTTAGCATTGTAGATTGATTAGCTATTGAGGATTCTTGTACTTCTGTTTATAATGGACACTAGTTGACTGAAGATCAGCCTTAGGAAGAGGGAGACTAGTCCACACATACATTGACATGGCAGTTCCAGTGACACAGAATTCGTTATGTGGCAGAGTTCTTACCAGGCAAAGTTAAGAAATTAATTCAATTTAGTTTATTCTGTCAAAGTAAAGGGTTAGGCATTTGACTGCAAATGGGAAACACACTTATAAAAAGATAAAATGTATTTTTAGTGTGCACCTTGTTTTCAGAGCTGCTTTGTGGGGGAGTTCTTCAAAACATTAAGAAAATGAACACCTGAATATGACTTTCGAGACTCAACCTCTTGTTTCGCTCCTAAATCTCTCTCTGTATCTGTCACTCTTCTCTCAGAAGTAGTTTTTAAGTATACATGGATTTCTAGAACTTAATCTCTTTTCTCCTTACAATATGGTAATTAGAAACGCGGATGTTGTTCCTGTTCAGGGGAAGAATTCAGCCTCACTGTCTGAACATCTGACTGCTTTCCATTTGAAGAAGCACGGTTTTATGCTTCAAATTCAGTTCTGAAGTGTCTGTCTTTCCCTCCTGTTTAAGAGTCTTGCCCAGAGTTTAAGAGTTGGCCTCCATTGTGTTCACCATTGCTGATTTTTTTTCCAGAACGGAGAATTAGCACTAGCTTGCAGGACTCTATAATTCTTTTACTTAGAAATAATGACCAACCAGTTAGTTAATACTAGAAAATGAGCTTCTCTCCAGCAGTGTAGAAAGACTAAGCCTGATGCGTAAGTATAATGACTATATTATCTGAGAATGGAGTGCTAAAGCTGCAATAGCCCTCCCACAGGCTCACACATACACCTCTGTTTTGGAGAATTCTGTCCTACTTTTAATACTGAGAACTTCCAGACAATATCGTCAGTTCCTGTAGAAATGCAAGGCAGTGCCATTTTCCTTGGATGTCTCAGGCGTTGCAGTGTAAGCTTTTGCTTCTAGAGATTGACAGTTGTGTTTCTCTCACTAGACTCAGGTTTTCTCTCAGCCAATTGCTGTATAAAATAAATCTTTCACTAGCATACCTTGGGAATGTCCCAGCATTCTCTGGAATCATTGCTAATATGCATTATTACATTTTATCTTTTTCTCTAGATCCTTCAAAAACCAACTCCAGAACTGAAGCATCAGTTGGCCTCTTTCTCCAAGCGGGTTGCTGGTGCTGTCACAGAGCTCATCCAATCAGCAGAAGCAATGAAGGGTGAGTTGGGCAGCCTGGCTGTCAGTATGGTGTGCTTTTTATCCCAGAGATGATGATCTGTCATTTTTGTAGTTTAAAACAAAACCAAAAACTAAAAAAAAAAAAGCCCTTTTCATACGTTGCAGGTGTCTTGGTACTACCTGCTTCCATTCTCTTAATTTCTCTGTGGTGTTCAGTTGTTCGGTGTTGGTAAACTTGTCTAAACTCAGTAACTCTCCCACTTCATATGATTGGTCATAAGTATCTGCAAATTGTGTAGCCTTTGCAGATAGAGCCATCGAGCAGAGCACAGGAGCAGAAAACAAAACACAGTATTGCATCTTTTAAACTGGTGGCTGAATTGCAATTGGATGACTGGTTCCTTTGCTTACACTCATGTTTGTTCAGTCAAAACAAATCCTTTGCGTTGCAGTGATAGTTGCTTTCCAACTTCAAATAAAATCTTACTGCATTAATACTCAGCTTCAAGCAATGATGTCAGTTTTAGGTCTAAAGTACTCACAGTTCTCTGTCTGGGTCTTGCCCTGACAAAGTATGGTAATGAAACAATTAAAAAAATTGTGGTCTGGATGTTTTCCTGAACTCTTAGGATTTAATTTCCTGCACTCTCACAATTATTGTGGACGAATATAAATTCAGCACTCAAATACGCAATGAATTCCATTACTGAGCAGAAATGAACCGTTCTTGTAAAAGATGAGTGATATCTTTTTCAGATACTGACTTCCTCGGTAAAATTTTTATCCAGTGATGCATGTGAACTCTTAGGATGACAGTTCTAACTTTCTACATTTTAAATGAGATGAATACATAATAAGGGTGATGTTATTGAATACTAGACCACTACTGCTGGAGCACATCTACTACCAGATTTACTGGCAACTTCAGTGTAAAGAAATCTTCACAGCTATCAGAAAGGCATATGAGCATTCTAATCTCATGGGTAATAGAAAGCTACAGTAAAATATTTTGAATAAAGCATTGTAATCCCTTTTTTATTTCTGCCTCCCTCCCAACAAAGGCTTCTAGTAAATTCATATTTGTTCAATCCTTCTTTGCTAAGCTGGGCCTGAGACCACTATATACTATTTTTTCTGATATTCTGTGTAACATACACTTCAGGTTTTCCTCAGTTATTTCCTGCTTTTATCAGTGCACATTCCTTTGAAAGGAATCCTGACTAAACACTTGTCATCTGTGGGAATTTCTTATTATTCTCTTATGGGTTTTTTCCACTATATTTCTTAATATAGTTACTCTCTTTCATACAACAGTGATCAACATTATGCTTTTTCCCTGTTCAGGTAAATTTATTGAATTCTTGAACCTTTTTTATGTTTTGAAATTTCTGTTGCTAACAAACCACATCAATATTAGAATTTTTTCTGTTCCCTAAATGCGTTTTTAAAATCTTTTTACTGTCCTCACTTTTGGAGACATCTATTAATTTCCAGTATTTTTTACATTTTAATTTAATTTCTTTTTTCACTTACTGCCTGTGGGGGATTTTTTTTTCATTGACTTTAAAAGCTTTCTTGTGGAAATTAAAATGTTTTTTAACCATTATCAATTTTCATTCTTAATTTTCATTCATAGATAATGATAAAATTCTGTCTCTTAGCCAATACAACACATAAATGTTTTTACCTGTGTGAAATGTCTTTTTTAAAGAGGAGCTGCTACATTTTACAAGTTTGGTTTTGTTTGTGTTTATACATGCTGCTTGTATCAAAAATATTAAATTTTTTTCCGTGCTTATCTGCCAATATTAGGGTTCAACATAGAATTCCTTGATCTTGTACCACATTTGGGCTGAGAAATTGGTTTTGGTAATATTTTGGTATTTTATATGAAATGCATATATACGTACTATATAAGGATTGGCAGCACAAAGCATAGCTCACTAGCTACTAGCTATGTAGCTTACCACGTACGTTAGCTTTCTCCCAGCACATCACAAATAGGAGCCAGTTGTTTTGTATTCTCCTGTGATTTGGTCATCTGTAGCAGAAACTGCCTCATTCTTTGCTTGTGAAATACTGATACATAAGCATTCAAGGTTATTTCCTTTGATATTTGACAAATCAGACATGGGTTATGCTATTCCTAATATAAAGTTCCAGTATTCTTCTCCCCATTCACTCATCCTTAATGAGGATTAGTTATTAAGTTAATTCAGTTGATAGTATTCAGTGGATATTTTAATATTAGGTTCACCCAGACTTTTTGATCCAATTTCAATAAGTTTAATAAGGCTTTAAGTGATTATTTTTTTCCTTTGTTTTTTTTTTTCTAGCTTATTCTTTCCTTGCCTGGTGTACACTCCTTTACATCCTTTTCTGTTTCCATCTGTGACACCACTTCTTCCCCTTGCTCTCTGTAGTTATGAACTTAGAAGTTTTCTGGTTTCCTTTTCTCTCTCTATCTGATTTTCCATGGCTGTTTCATTGCTTCCCTAAATCCAGAATCTTGTTATCCAGAGAATAATATTATGAATAATATTATGAAATTGAAAATAATAATGCATTGAGAACTTCTAAAAAGGTGAGGTTACCTCCAGTCAAGTATTCATTTTGTGAACCTATAAAATTTCCTTAAGCCAGGAGAAATGCCAAAAACTCAATAACAACAACAAAAACAAACAAAACAAAAAAAGGAAAAAAAAAAAAGAAAGTTGACCTTTGAGTAAGTTACAGAAACTGCTTTGGCCTTCTCTACATTGCTGTTAGAATGCCAAAAGCATTCTTTCTGCAGTCAATACTAGCTTCATCTCTATCCACTGCCAAAAAGGAGATTCTGGAAAGTGCTGTGGATGATACTATTGTCCTCTTTACTATTCAGTCAGGTTTGTCAATGTACCTTACAACTTGATCGAGTTAGAAACAATCTTAAGAGCTCTGATAAATTGAAGTTAAGTGACAGCTAGTTTTGCTCCTAGTATGGACAGTATCCCTTTTTGAAGCTGCTTTGCTTACACATTTCTTAATTAACTTTCATAACACAATAATCCTGCTAAATACTTGTTTTCACTCTTAGTTTATGCCACTGAGAGTAAAATCTAGAGTGTTTTTATGCCATTATGGTACTAAAATCAGCCTTCTGTGGTGTGCATTCTGTATTTGACACTTGAAGTGTGATTGTAAATCACCCCGTTTGAATGGCAGCTCACAGTGGCACTGAAGTTATTGTCTTCGTCTCCATTAATTCCAGGGACAGAGTGGGTGGATCCAGAAGACCCAACAGTCATCGCGGAGACAGAGCTATTAGGGGCTGCAGCATCAATTGAGGCTGCAGCAAAGAAGCTAGAGCAGCTGAAACCAAGAGCCAAGCCAAAGGTGAGTGTCCATCCCCATTGTTTCTTTGAAGTTAATAAAGCAGAAGATACATATAGCCCATATATCAGTGTATACTTTGCTACTGTTCACAATAATAGTATAAATGCAATCAAACCTTGCATCAATCTCAGTGCCACTAGACACTGCTCCGAATGGGACTTACCCCTGAAGGAAGAGGGTAAAAAGATGCGTTTCAGGGAGTGAGTCAAGCACCAGTCATGAGCAAGGAAAGGAAAAAAAGCCGGATGTCAGAAATGCTTGTAAGAGTTACAGTGTCATCACTGTTAATTATTTACTTCTCTTTTCCAAACACATTTCACTGATGTGGAAAGTCATTCTTGCTTTCCTTTGGAGGCCCTTTGTTCTCATCTGAATGTGTGTAGTATAGCAGGAGAAAGCAGCAGGACAGAAGGGATTCAGCAGAATGCAGAAGACCTTCAGGATTTTCTAAGATTAAAATCAGAGCACTATATGCCATGCTAAAAGAGTAGCTGCTTCAGTATCAAATCAGATAAGTGATATGACTCTTTCTATTTAGTTTTCCCGAAGGAAAAGAAATTACAGTTAATTATGGAAGCAAGTAGCATTGTCGGGTCATTTCAAACGTGTCTCTGAATATATAATATAAAATTAAGCCAACTATTTTCATGCATAGTACAGAGGGAATACACGAAACTGCTGTTACTTCTGCTTGTATGCATAGCTCACAAGAGTGGAGCACAGAAGATTGCTACCTTTTGCCTAGTGTAGAAGAACAGGCAGGTTTTAGAAGAAATTACCATGTTCCCTAGAATTGCATCTCTTTAAAATTAAAATCATGCTTTGGCTGTGTAATAGCCTTCAGGAGAGGACTATGTATCTATTTCCCTGTTTATGCTGCTTTGTAGGTGCAAAACTGTTTTCTGACTAAAACTAATGAGAAGTCTTTCTGAAAAGCAGGGCCTCAAGAACATTCAGTGTTGGGCGATTGTTTTTGGTGCAGGGTGGTATTTTGTCATTCAGGAACATCAGATGAAGTAGTTCTTGGTAGCTTCACTCTTTGAGGACTTCCCACCCACCCCCCCTGCTTAGTGATAGGAATAAATTAGCTCACGAAAAAGAAATGCTCTTTGTCCTGCATTTTTTTAACAAGTACATCCATTTTGTTTATAAAGAAAAATGGTCTTTTATAATGAGATTCTACAGAGCAGAGGACACAGGCTGAGTCTGAGGAGAGGAAGAGTCCTCCATCACCTTTTCTATACAATCAGTACACAATAGCATATGTGTGTTGCCTAGTAACCATGGAGCAGTTTCCTTCTACCATCTAAGCCGCTCCAGGGTCATTGTAATTTCCCACTGAATACAAATCTCACACCTGCTCCTCATTTAACATGTTAATTTGAGTATCCAGTCTGCCTGTGATTTATTGGTCTGTTTATTTGTCATTTTCTGAAACTAAAATTCATATCCAACTGTTTGTTTAACATGGGATTTAAACAGTCTTTACATCCTTTTTTAGATGTTTAATCCCTTTCCCAATATGGATTGTAATACACATCAGAGGTACTAGGAAGATCACAGAGTGGCTCAAATACCACTTTTTCTGCTGAAGACTTGTAGTTTGTGTCTTCCCAGAGTAGGATTTCGTGCTTTGAACAGGCTCTGTCTTTCTGATGCTCGTCTCCGACAACATACATGGTGTTGTTGTGTGAATGCATAGACTGGGTAAGGCGGTTGATACGATTGATGTTTCTTACACTTCGTCTATGAAATGCAGGAAAAGTAGCTGTCTCCTGCAATGGAACAGATCTCTGGTCCAGCTAGACCAGTATCCTGCTTTGGTTAATGGTAATCATCGTGAAGTAAACTTGCAGAGAAGTCCTTAATTGGTAATTTTAGAATAATCTGCCTGTAGGAAATTCATCATCTTTGTCATTATTAATTGGTGGCTCATTCTGTATTTTGGGGTAAGCTTCTTTTACTGGGGCGGGGAGTGGGAGCAGTTTGATTTGGGCTTGAAATTTTCATTGTTATGTCTTCCAGTTTGTCTCTTACCTCTAAAGAAAAAAAAACAATAGTTGAAGGTAGGATTTTTTTCTTCATTTGTTCCAGTATCTTAATTTTTTTATACTTTTGAATTATTTTTTAAATTCTTTTTTTCTCTACATCTTTTTGTGCTTACCATACCCCCTTGATGTCTTAGACTGAGACCAATACCATGAGATGCCTTCATTTTCCTCTACTGGGAATCATCTTATCCCAGAGAACATTCTCTAATGAGACCCTGACCTGCTCAGTGCTGCACATGTCTTATTTGATGGTGCAGATTCTGTTTGCTTTAAATCCTGGTCATTTGGCTGCTGGTGAATGTGCTCCTAAAATGCACAGCCAACTAGTCCACTGCCCCATTGATAACCTGTTAATATCTGTTTGTCTTCTGAGCTTCTATCTTCCAAACACTTTGAGAACTCTCCTAAGTAGGTCTTCTTACTCCTCTGTATAATACAAAACCTGTTCAGTATTCTCATTGCAGTGTTCAAGGTTTGGGGAATAATCTGTGAAGCTATAAGATCTTTACTGTTTATTAAGCAAGTTTTGGCTGTCATATTTCCTTTAAATACAATTATGTTTTTCCTGAGTGTGGACTCTTTCTGTTTTTAATTTTTGGAGAGTCAAGTGTCTTGCAATACAGCCACATATTCCTCCTGGGATGCAAATATGCCACTGGCTGTAAAATAACAACCCCCAAAGTACTAATTTTCTTAAGGAAAAAATTTTGTCTAATAAACACTACGTGCTTCACTAATATTGGAAAAAGAACACCTCTGAGGAAAAAGGTGCAGTAGATGAGGTGCAGCAGCAGAGAGCATTGCTGTACCTACCCTGTTCTGTTGGTACGCTCTTCGTGCAGCCTTGTGCCTTCAAACACAAGTGTCTTTAGTAGTCAATAAGAGTTCCCTGCTGTTAGCTTTCAGCAGTTTGTCCTTTTTTTTCCCCCAAGATGAATCAAACCTGGATGCCTTTTTCTGCAGGACTCTGTGTGATATGTTTGATATATTAGGTTGTTATTTAATCCAACTATATATCAAACATATTCCTACAGTGTCCTGCCCTGTCTCCGGGGGTTTTAACATAGTAGAAGGCAATATGAAGGAGTATATTCACTCACAAGCAGGTTTAGAAGACTTCCTGCAGACTCCTAATCTAATCTGATTTAAAATATATACATGAAGGGCTCCTTTATCAGAAGAGTTGTTCTTGGAGAGACTTTTAAGTTGTGTAGGGCCTTTTATGGCAGTGAGCAGCAGCTGCGCCAAGAACTGACTTTCACTGGAATGGTTATTGTGTTTTCCATGGCTTAGTGCAGTAACTTACCCATATTGGTTTTCTCTTTATGAAATAGAAGATGAACTGCTTCAAAATAAAATGGTTTGTCTTTTGTATTTTTTCCCTACTGTTTAGCCATGAGACTGGGGACTTATTTGTTCTCCTGTTAATCCTGACTTTATTTATGCTACTCCTAATAATGGAGTTTCTATAGAAAACTTAGTTAAAAAAACAGTACAAAAACATCTCAAATGATATATATATTTTTTTTATGGCACAACCAACTTTTTCAGGGTATTTCATGCTAAAGATTTTGTAGTTACCCTAATAATTTTGGTTTGTCTGTCCTGGGGACTTCGTTTTCCAATCCATTTATGCACATACATAGTCAATAACAGCTTATTAGTGGCTTGTGGAAAAAGAGATGCTGGGCTTCATGGGAGAGACTTGAAGGAGAAGGTAATCACTTGGCTCATAGACCTGGTTCTCTAAAGAAACCCAAGTTTCTTTACTCTCTAACTTGGGTAACTAAACCCAAGTTTAGTTACTCTCAAGTACCTAAAATCTTACAAGGTGAAATTTTTTGCCATGTATCACATCATTGCTCCTAACTTTCTTCTTCAAGACTGTTGTGAGGATGCTGTTGGTGAACGAGAACTTATGACACACTCTTTAATAATGGGAATGGGTAGATGAATTCCTTCTCTTGTAGGGCATTTTGCTGTGTTTGGTGTTGGCTAGTTGCCAAGGAATGCTCGTTGGAGAGTTACAGGCAGGTAGGCATATACCCTTGGCACTGAATGAGTGTTGTGCCCACTTCCCCATTTCAAACACGAGTGTCCAGCCCTTAGATTGCAAACTTGAGAATGCTGAAGGGAAAATTGCAGGAAAGGACCAGAAAGCAAGGATTTGCTAGAAAAGATGAAAACTCAAAAACACAAAAGTTATGCAGTTCGAGTGCTGTGTAAGGCTGTTTCAAAAATAAATTTTCCACAGAAGGGATCAGCTGTCAATAGGAAACTTTTTTCTTTTTTCCCAGAAATAAAAAATTGTGAGATTACAGGAATTGTAGGATTTGGAACTTTGAGAAACTTGTGGTGTAGTGTCTTCTCCCCACCACCCAAATTTCCATATAATTGAAAAGAAATTCATTTAGAACACAGGAGGGGGGAAAAAATACCTGTTGTCTGATGTCCTGGTTTTGAGGGATACTAGGGTTTAGGATTAGTTATCTGTTGTCCTGCTGAGCTTTACCTGCTGCTCCACAGTGAAAGTCAATCCAGCCATTGTACAGTAACATTCTCAGTAATGCAAGGTTTGATTTCTCTGCATTTCCTTTGAAAGTAGTCATTTTTGCTTAGCACTCATGTGCAATATTTAGTCCTCTCACTGTGCTGAAGTGAGTTCAAACTACTACTTCAGCCTCTTTTTATTGGCTGTTTTTTCACGAATTGAATAACATCTGGGCACATACATGGCTGTGTAATAGATCAGAGTATGGCCATGGGCATTTTATTAAACTTTATGAAAGATTTCTTTGTGATAAATAAGCAAATACTGAAATGCTCAGTTGCTTAGGTTGAATTCCTGACAATGCTGACGTATGAAGAGTAACACATAATGTATTTTGTTATGTTGGAAATGAAAATTTAAAAACTCTAAATAACAAGGAGCCTTGTACAAAAGTGAAAGTGTAGTAACAGTCTGTTAAAAGTACAAGTGTGGTAACAGCCTGTCAAATTGACTGTCATCCACTGGTACTTCAGTTTATATTTCAGTTAAAGTCTTCAGTCAACTTAAAGCCAACAATGCATCTATTTAAATAATGGAAAGGAATCTGATAGTGACTATGATGAATTCCATTTAGTTGCTTTGGTTTTATGATGTCGTGATTGAAATAAGGGCTTTATAAATAAGATGAGGCCTGTTGCATAAATTCAGGACCAATGCAATTACCACTTAGATATAATAATGATCATGATGTTACATTGCAAGCATTGCCAAAAATCCATGTGAAACATGACTTGATCGCTTTACAAAGCAATTTCTTATGCTCTTATTGCAAAGATATATGCTTCACTTGATGAGATTAAACTAATAGCAAGGCAAGACAAATGTGTTTTCTGGAATTAGGTGGCTTTTCCTAAAGGATATGAAAAACTTTGAAGTGCCAAATAACTTCATCTACACATCAGTTTTTATTTTCAGATCGTTAAGTTTTTCTTGTGTCTATAGATGCTGCTACAGTTTCAACTCCTGGACTTTTAGTTACATGGCAGTTATGTGAAGTGTTGTAGGACTGAGCACTGCTTTATGTGCCACTTTGTATTTATTTGTAATAACTCATGATTATCTTTTATTTTATAATTGACTGCTATTTCATCAGATTGCAGTATCAGAAGAACCAAAACTGACTTAAATTTAGGTGGGTAAGCTTAGACTTGCAAATGAAGTGCCTGATTTTCTAACTCAAAGTCCATTTGGGTCTTGTTCCTAAAGTTAGTTATTTGACACAGGAATGCTGTGGTTGCATAAGTTGGAAGAAATTTGTATTTCAAAAGCCTCATCTCTGACAATGTGGTCTCTTCTGGTATTGTATCCACTAACCCTACTGGTCAGACTGCATTAGGTTCTGGTAGGCTTGTGATTCGATCACAAACAAAATACATTCTGTTGGTTTATTTTGTATAAAACCAGTGAGAATACATGGCCCAGACCTAGTTCTGTTTAAAATAACAATAACCATTTATCTCTAACATTATTTTGTTAACTGTTCAGAAGCTAGTAATTGTGCTTAAATGGATAAATGTTTTCAGTATTTGTTTAAATGATTAGAAACTCAGGGAAGTTGTTGTTTTATGGAACAACTGATTTTCATTTCAAGTAGCCAGAAACTTCCTTAAGAATAGCTGATGTCTCTATTTGCATATGCTTTGCACACGTTTGGATGACTGAAATGTTCCAGACAGATCTTTGGAACTTCCTATCCAAGCTGGAGAGTGGACCTCTTCACAATGCTGCTCCCTGTGAAATGACAGCTCTTACCAAAAGCTGTTAAATCTTTGGTCTTGCTTGGTGTCTGTGTTACGTTTCTTAGTACAGGTGAATTAGAAAACATGCATTTATCACTGTTCTTTTTTAATACTTCACATCTTTAAATATTTAGAAAATGCTCTACCTAGTTCAGCAATCTTGGCAGCAGTACCATAGCACTACAAAAAGAATCTTGATAAGGAAAAACAATCATTTCTTTTCAGACGTGCACTTCTCTAAATGTAGCTTTGAGTAGCCCTAGTGGAAGTAACATATTAGGAAGCTGAAGGCAATTCTTTCATTATCTTGCATGATACTCAATTTCATGTGTGAGCAGCCACAAGGGCAACTTAAATTCATTTATGTTGACTCCCAGCTTTAGTCCATACGAAACTCCTTTGCAGACAATGATGTTGTAGGTCTTATTGAACTCACTGCTGTGTTCCAAAATCTTCTTGTCTCACTTTGTATATGTCCTCAATCTTGAAAATACAACTGCTTTCAGGTGAATAATGTGTGACATTGTTCTTTCTTGGTTATAGCAAGCAGATGAGACTCTGGATTTCGAAGAACAGATCCTGGAAGCAGCTAAATCCATTGCAGCTGCTACCAGTGCTCTTGTGAAGTCGGCTTCAGCAGCCCAGAGAGAACTGGTGGCACAGGGAAAGGTGGGTAAACAGGACAAGAAGCAACAGTGATGGGGGGAAGCATCAAATTGGGAATGACTAATGAAAATGTAAATCTTCTCATTGCTTATCACACTACATGACCCAGGCCTGGTTCTGTTTAAAAAAAAAAATAAACCAAACAACAAAACACTGCAATTATGTTTATTTAAACCTCACAAGTGTAATCAAGTGTTTGGCTCTTCAGATGTTTCAGCTGTGGGGAGTTTTTGTGTTTGAGGGGTGTTTTTTTTTCATTTCCTGAAGATCTCTGATTCAACCGATTAATGTAGAGTCCCATAAGACAGCTTGGGTGTCCAAAACCAAATGTCACAGTGTACATACAGTACCACTCTGGACCAGAATAGCAAAGGGCACACTAATTGTGCCCTCAATGTTTTGTTGTCTGATTCACTGGGGACACAGGCCTGCATCCAAATTCAGTACATTCAAGTGGACATGCTTGTTATTATTGTTGGGACCATTGGGAAGAGTGCTTATAACACGTGTCATCCTTTTCGTCTGGTCAGCATTGAGGTCTTTGTAATTAATTTCATATCCATCACTTTTTTTTTTTTTCCCAGTTAATCTACTTTGAAACTTAAAATCTGAACATCAGATATGTTGCCTGTGAGAACAATTTGTTATAGGACCATTACTGTTTTATAGTTATGGTTTCCGATTTCATCTAACTCTTTATTCTGAGCAGACTTTGTCATGGACCCTGTCACAAAAGCCCTGTGGTTTCTACTTCAGCTGGAGGTCCTGGGGAGCTTCTGCTTTTAGTTCCAGCGGGAGCACAGAGCACTCATTTTAGAACCATAGCGATGTAACTGCTTGAAAAAAACCCACCATAAACTATAGCTCTGGAATTTATCAATAATATAAAACAAGGTAGTATTAATACCCACTGAAATCTAGCTGCAGAGACAGTCCAAAAATGAGAATTTTGACTTACCTGCTTCACTTAAATTATTGTGCAGTCTGCTTTTATGTGGTAAGACCTGTTCTTATTACCTTCACTGTGACATACAGCTTGCTTTGCTTTCCTCACCACTACCACCACCGTGAAGTTATACAGAATAATATGGATTGTGGTTCTATCCTCGTACCAGCTCTGAATCTCCCTCAGCTAGTTTTGGCTTTTTTGCTCCCCCAGATAAGTTTCTATTTGTGTCTTTCAGATTGAGGCTGAGAGCACTTCCATCATATTCCATCCAAGCTCAGATAATTGCTAAAACCACTTTAATCTGTGTGAGGAAAGCTGAAGCTTGCTGTTCTAATAGAAGGACACCTGTCAAATACAGTGCTGTATTAGCAGATCCGTTCAGCCTGCTTTACTGAATTTAGCCATTTTGCTTTATCCATCACTCTTATATAGTAACTTGCTGAAAGATCAGGAATTTTTGCAGCACATGGCCTTTACTGATAGTTTTCTTTCCTGCTTTACTCTGCAAATACTGTGGTCTTTAAGGGGAAAAAAAAATCCAAATCAAAATTGAATGAAACATTAAACTTCAGAATCTTTTGTTGCACATCTTCTCATTATGATACTTCTCATAAATAAAGCCATTATAATACTTCTGAAATAATGAAGCCCTAACGCATTTTCCTTCTATTCTTTCTTTACAAATTACTTAGCTAGTAGTGACTATGTGGTATCCTCTGACTGCTGCGATAGCCTGTATCTCCAGGTCAGCCAGAAGTATAGAAAGCTGGCTTCTTAAATGACTGGCCAAATTCTTGCCCCTAGCAAATGGCTCCAGCCTGCCTGGTGGGAAGATATTGTTATTGATACTGGGGCAAATGTTTTGCTTGTGTAAGAAACCTTCTGAGGCGTGTGGTATGGACGCCTCCCAGAAAAGCGTGGCTGGCATGTGGGAGGGAAGGACAGGTTTGATCTGCTCCACATCCAGCCCTTCAGTACTGAACAGTAAATATTGGCTTAGATTCCTCACTGGCCTTGTATTTGCTACGGAGGCAGTGGGAAATTCTTACCCGACTGCATGGATATG
>JAOQGH010000069.1:23291875-23327717 GCA_025769975.1 Gallinago jamesoni | reverse complement strand
TATTGGCTTAGATTCCTCACTGGCCTTGTATTTGCTACGGAGGCAGTGGGAAATTCTTACCCGACTGCATGGATATGTGCGAACCAGGCATGTTCTTGTCCCAAATACATTTCCAACTTTGCTGAGTAAAGGATGTGAAAGTATCTTACAGAGCAAATTGGTGCAATATTATAGTTGAAGAGTTTGCTAAAGACTTTTGAAGTGAAACTGCTTTTCCCTGTGGATTTGTTGTAAAATAATTAATTTGATGTTAGGCAACTGTTTCCACTTCTGCGTTATCAATGAAGTCTGGGAAGTTGGATCCGATCTATCTTTTGTTTCATTGTAAGCCATCTCTGAACTGTTTTTTCAGGTTGGAGCAATCCCTGCAAATGCAGCTGATGATGGACAGTGGTCTCAGGGACTTATTTCTGCTGTGAGTAACTACTTCTCTTAAGGAAAACTAGCAGCTTCTCTGAAGAAATAATATCCTGTGAGAATACACAGTGACGTTTTTTACTGTCCCCTAGGCCCGAATGGTGGCAGCTGCAACCAGCAATCTCTGTGAAGCAGCTAATGCCTCAGTACAAGGCCACGCTAGTGAGGAGAAGCTCATCTCATCTGCCAAACAAGTGGCAGCTTCTACAGCACAGTTGCTTGTGGCTTGCAAAGTGAAGGCCGATCATGACTCTGAAGCCATGAGAAGGCTGCAGGTACTTGTGTTCTTAATTGCTGAAAACCCATAGTAGTGTTATCTAAATGCTGGTTTAGCACTGCGTCAACAAACTCCAAGTTTTAGGAATAGTTTCTTGAATTTTTAGAATTCTGTTAAGTTTTTTTTCCTTGTGGGATTCTGAGGCACTTGAATTCATCAAGGATGAAGTGATTGTGCATTTGACGTTATTCAGCAGTAGCTACATCTCACTCCACTGCCTGTTTTATTCTTCATTTTAAAAGATGTCGAGAAATGCCAATGTTGACTGATCCATGCCCAGCCCTGTTTTAGATGCAATATTGATAGATTCGTGTTTATGATCAGCCACAGGAATATATGAGCTGAGAATGTTCACTACATGCATTTTTATAGCAACTGAGTATGGGTGGTTTCTCTGCAATTATTCTGTATTCAGTTAGACTCCAAGCGAACCTGCAGAGAGATAACCACACTTAACTTGGTTGCACATGAGTATCCTCCTGACCTCTGTAAGAAGTGCAAGCCTGAGTTGTGGTCAGGTTTCCTTTGTTTCTAGGAGTCAAGAGACAGCAATTGTAGATAGAACATTACTAAAATGGAGAGTCGTTGTCAGACAAAAACAAGAACAGAAGCTGATGCAACATCTCAACTAAAGTCTGGCTTAATTTTTTTTATGTGAAACTGGTTCCCTTTTCATTACACATCCATTTCATGTTGTGAATGTTACAATGGGTAAAATATAATGTCTCCAGAAGTTTTGTTTAAGGACGTTCACTTTAAAAATAGCTAAAGCCTTCTCTGGCATCCTGTCCTGCAGTCTCAGCCTGGAATGTAAGAACTATTTCAGCTCCTTTTTTTCATACCATCAACATGGAGTATCTCGGGTGGTAGTGAAATTTCCTCTTTCTCTCTTGCTTGCACAGTTGTTACTAATGGACACTGAATATAACAGTTCGTGCATGGATAAGCAGGATCAAGTATAACAGAAATAAATACGACTTAGTATCTGTCTGAGCAAGAGGAACTGATGTCATAATTTTTTTCAAAGTAGAAAAATGGGTTAAATATTTAGGAGGAAAAAAGAAATGTGTGTGAAAAATCTGTTTCTTTCTGTAGAAATAATTGGCCTGTTAATGCTGTCTGTAGGGATAAGATGGGTTTAGTGCTTTATAGTGAATTCATATAGATTAACTTTAAGGTCTTGGGGGGGAAGGTATCAGTAACTGGAAGATAGTTCTGACTGGAATTGCAACCTGTGCTTTAATGTCCAAATACTAGGACAGATCTGAGGGAATCTTAAATGCAGAACAAATAATAGGAACAGAAACAAAATCAAGTACTAGAGACCATTTTTTCAGCTCTGCCAGGAAATCCAGGGTACTCAGTCACTGTAGGCAAATATTAGACATCAAATGTGAAAAGTTGGAAGGGAATGTGAAAAGGAAATGAGTCCAAGTGCGGACTGAAATTGAACTTTGCCACTTTACCAAGCTTCATATCTGTCACAAAATGAGTAATGAAGGGAAAAGCAGTTTGCATTGGGAAATAATGTCCTTTATCATAGCAAAACCAGTGAGTTGACGTCCACCAAATATTTTTACTGGTGGATTTGCCAAAACTACTAAGGCTTTTCAGCTGGCTTTGCCCCCAGCACAAATGTTTTCACATAGCCTTAATCAATAGGTTGGGTTCAGGAGTTTGAGTGTATTAGTTTTGTCTTTCCTACCCCTCAAACAACTGCAAGCTTTGGAGAAGACATTTGAACTGCATTTCTCATGAATGCTAACTTGGAATGCACTCTTACAGTCTGTTCCAGAACTTAATGAAACAAAGGAAATGTTTCCATTCTCTTTGGATGAGGTCCAGACTGAGCAGAGCAAATTTCAAATAATTTGTCCTTGGGTCATTTCAGGTGGGAAGAAAGTTAAATTGAAAGGGAGATGAAGTTGGAAATATGTAATAAGACTGGGGGGAATTAAGGGGCAGGTTCGGAGCTGGTCTATGTGGCTTCCCCTCCTAGTGCCAGTGTGTCTCTAGCACGTGCGAGCAGGCTGTCTTGGCCAGTGGCCTATGTGGGAAAGAGTGTTCTTAGCAAACATGACACCTGGAGACATTAGGAGCCACAGGACAGAGAACTCTGCTCTCGCTTTCTTCACTGTTTTATTTCAAACTAGGGGAAACAATCTTATTTGAGACTTCACTGACTTCCAGCTGCTTAAATAATGGATTTGTGTTCTCCTTTCTGTTCCATTGATTTTGAAAGACTAATTTGCTTTTTACTGGGAAAAACATAACATACCTTTCCCGTGTAGTCAAGCAAAGATGTTTTAGTTTTGATGCCTAGATGAATCCATGTTAGTTATGCATTTTCATTATTACTAAATTTCTCTTGTCTTTTTCAAAGGCTGCAGGAAATGCTGTCAAGCGAGCATCAGACAATCTTGTCAGGGCAGCCCAAAAAGCAGCATTTGGGAAAGCAGAGGATGACGACGTTGTGGTCAAAACAAAGTTTGTGGGTGGCATTGCTCAGGTTGGTACAATCATATGAGAAGTAAAGCAGAGGAAAAACTATCACAGAAATGTAGCACAGTGTTACAGTGTCTGTCTGCTGCATTGAAGGCTGGACAAATCTATGATAAATTACTTGAAGCCTCACTGATAGATATCCGCTGTCAAAACAGTGAAGTCCTGTGCTGTAAGATGTCTAACTTCTTCATTGGGCATTTACCATAATAGCAGTTACCATTGTCCAGTATCTTTTATTTTTTGTTGTGATGAAGTTAACGGTTCTTTTCTTTAAATACTCTAGAGGTCCCTTCCAGCTCTGACAATTCCATGATTCCATGATCTTAATAGACCTCTGGTTTTGTATGATGTAATAAAAGAAATAGAATGAGAGATAAGAACTGATGATATTTTGTTACTGCGACCATAATAAATAAGGGGAAATAATAACAATATTTAAAAATAGATTCCAAGACTATGAGGTTGTACTAACTTCTGGATTCACTGTTATGAATGAGGAACACCATGTACTATGGACACTACTTAAAAGATACTGAAATTTATCATTTCTGTGCATCTGTAGTACTGTTACTTTTCCTTTAGTATTCTGAGATGCAGGAAAATTCTGTGGATACCTGCAATGATGAGTGTTCGATTTTACTGTCACTCAGACATTACGTTAAGACACGGTGCTTATTTTACGTGTGCTGTATCCTCACCCCAATAATGCTGGGGGAGCACAGCACTATAAAATCCATCATGGATGCATGGTAATACTATGCTGGTAGATTCTTTTCGTCTTTTTTTAGTCCTCTTTAAGAAACAAGTGAGAATACGATACTGTTCTTGATGGCATAGTCCTGGAACCTGGAAAAATTTGGGCAATTCTTGCTGAAGTAATTGCAATTTGGTACTTCTCTGGAGAGTGCTCAAGGCCTAGCTGTGACTGGTGTTACAGAGAGAGAAATCTTGGTTTACAGACAGTATTCCTTGGTATCATAATTTGTGCTTCTGTTTTCTAGATCATTGCAGCCCAAGAAGAAATGCTGAAGAAGGAAAGAGAGCTGGAAGAGGCAAGGAAAAAACTGGCTCAGATCCGCCAACAGCAGTACAAATTTCTACCCACAGAGCTGAGAGAAGATGAGGGTTAACCTGCTGAGATTTTCTTCTCTTTTTTTCTTTTTTTTTTTCCTCTTTTTTTTTTCTTTCTTTTCTTGTAAAGAAATAAGCTAAAGGGGGACAGTACAGTGAGAACTGCTCTGACAACATTCTGGTATGCCAAGCACTTACCTAAATAAACTGCCTGTCATAGCTTTGGATGAGCAGAGGGCAATAAACAGTTGTTCTTTCTCATCCAGTCAGCTGAGGTGCATGATGATCAAATAATGGTACAGTGTTAGGTTCATCATTCCTGTTCCTTCCTTGACTTATATCTCAGGAGAGAATGTTTCACTTTTTACTAATGATACTAAGTCAGTATTATTGTCACTTTCCTGATGTTTGAGGTATTTATCGTTCCTTGACTTGTTATAAAACATTCATAATATTAATAGGAAAACAGTCAAGAAATCTTTTGTATGATAAATATCACGTGAGCTGGTGGTTCTCCCCCACCTACCCTTGTAAAAAGAAGACCAAGACAGAGAAGGAAGTATGTCTGAGTGGAGAAACACACATGAGTGTGGGTTTGAAGAAGATGCCTGTCCTCTTTCAGTGTTATACGGCTGGTTCACCCCAAAACTGGAGGAATTGTCTCTGCACCTGTTTGCACTAGTAGTATTACTCCTCACCTGATACCAACAAGCTTCTGCTTGTCCAGTATTTAGGTTTACAATATGTGGCAATAGCCATTCTTTAAAAAGCTTAGAAAACAAAGAAATGGAAACTTTGTCACTGCCTCAGTAATAGCAGGTTCATGAAGGAAAATGCTGTTTCAATTATATACCTCTAATGTGTGACTACTTTTACAGTATTATACACACATACACATGCTCTAACATTGGACTGAATAGTTTGCTGTTTTTTTAATTGAAGTTACCTGGTTCGTACTGTGGGATTTCTGTTAGAATGTATGTCAGTTAAAAAAAGGGAAATGCCCAGTACGACGAAAGACTATCACAATTCTTATTATTCTTTTAATAATTTCATTTATAATTATTTTTTTTAAACCTGTGGGTATTGTAGGAGAAAAGGATAAGTGATTTACAAGTAGACTTTTCCTGTAATATATTTTTGAAAAAATCTGGACTCTAGGGAGTTGGTATTGATGAAAATGTACTCACCAAGGAATTGCAGAGAAGGAATAGCAGCAGTCTATCAGCAATCTTTGTCTCCAGCTGCAGAAAGGTATGGTATGCTGTCAATATCTCTATTGTGACCTAAAAAATGGCAATATGGGTAGAGTGAGTAACACATTTTACTCTGTCAAAGAAAGAGCACGAATCACAGCAACTTTAACTAGCAAAAGCTAAACTATTTGACTAACGACAGGAACACCATCTCTCCTAACAGCAATTCCACTTGAGCCCTCCTAAACAGTAATGTCAAGTCTATTTAGGTCAGAGGATGTTGCCTCTCCAGTCCTTCTGGAAGCTGTGCTGTCATTAGATACCTGCCAAGTACATTCAGCTGAGCCTGTTACGTTCTGTGCATACCCACTTAGTTGTCATTGTTGCAGAAATACTTGTCTTGTAGACTCAAAAGTAACCCCCCTAGTGGTAGGTTTACCAGTTTAGATAGTGCTAACTCCGCATTTAAGTTACCTGCATGAGATATAATTATCAGGAATTTTGTCACACTAGTGTTAAATATAGCAAAAAAATTACTAGAGAGTAAATATTAAATTGTACAAAGATTTTTATTGTTAGAGTCTCTTCTCTGGTACTGATGTATTTCAGACTCAGTAGAGTTGCTGGAGAATCTGTGATCATGAGAGGAAAAAACTGGTAAATCCCAAATGGAATCACTGGCATCAACAGATGTGCTGTGATGTGTAGGCTCGTGTGCACATGCAAACCCTTACTATCAGACGTGCAATTCGGAGTTCTGTAATTTTCCACTTCAGCACAATTGATTTGATTTTTTTCACACAAATCACTGTGAGCAGTGTCACACAATCTCAATTTTAAGAATTCGTACACACATATAAAAAAAAAAAAAAAAGACTTCCTGTAAATTTTTAGGCAGAAGGCTAAATTGGTGTTTATTGCTGTAAGACCTAAGCAAAGACAGCTGTAGTGACAGGGATTTTCTGCTGCTGTTGGTAGGTCCAAACTTCTTTGCAGCTTATGGTTCTTTCTCTTTTTTTAGTTGGGTAGCTTTGCAGTCCCATCTCTTTTTCAGAAAGATCTGCAAGACGGGGTTTTTTTACTGCTTCCCTTTCAACCTGTGTCTAACCTATTTTTGGTCTTATTAAAGCACCAAGAAAGATGATTGCTTTTCTTAGCACCATGCCAGTATTTTATTGTAGGTATAATACTGTTGTAATATATGTTGATCAGGATGGTATTTGCCAGTTCGAAAGAAGCCAAGAGCCTGGTCAAATCCAACTATGTATGGAAATTGTATAGCTAGAAAACTTTATCAGTATGTAGAAGGGAAGAGCATGCTCAAATTGTGTTCCAGATAAATTTGTTTGGGAAGTCCATTTTAGCACAATTATTTTGAGATCTCTCTATTTCTGATTTAATGCCCCCTCTTATTTGACAGAAAGTATTGTTCTTTTTTCTCCTTAGCTATGTGCTCCATAGAGGAACCACACTCAGATGAGTAGCTGAGCTGAACAACTGAAGTATTTTTTTACTCTGAATTTTGGGTGTTCATTGGGGAAATGCCAAGAGAATGAAAGACTTTAGATGAGCTTATTATTTCAATTTTTTCTTGCTGTTAGAATTTCCAGTACCACTGAAGTCCACATGTGAAAGTCTGTGGAGTTTGGAACTTGTCCATGTACTTATTTGGCGTGGAGACTTGCAGCCGAAGTGACAAGTTGGAGTAAGGGATGAAAGCTAGTTATTAAGAAGGACAGATGTTACTTTGTTCTGTTAACTTGTGAAATGGTAAACGAGCTCTGTTGTATCTCACCCTTCTTCATGTGGAATTCACTTTAAGGAATTGTATGCAAATTAAAAGCAAAATGCCTCAAAGTTGTTTGTGTGCAAATAGTCTAGTGGTGTTTCCTCAACTATTCAGAAAATAATTTGAAAATTTTAGCATTTGTTTAAACTTTTCTATATCAGAAGCCAAAAAGTTGTACAACAAAGAATTGAAGGCCAGATTCTTGTTTCATCTGTCCCTTTCTGTTTGATTTTCTGCATCTTTGTTACTTAATTCCTAGTGATGGGGTGAATATAAAATTTAGAAAACTCTTCAACATAAATGTATAGCTCATGAGTACATTTTTGCTTTTAATCAGTCCAAATTGATAAGGTATTCGCCCCGGGAGTATGGCATGTGCCATCACTATATTTTTTCCTTACATTATTTCTAATCTCTGGCTTTGGAATATATATTTTTTTGTGTCTTATACTGTAAAATCTTTGTCCTTATGTAACACCATCTTGATTAACAGAGAGTTATCTGCCCACAACTGTCATGATTCCTGAAACCTGCTTTTCCATATTCACAGTATATACATGTTGTGGTTGTTCACATTAATGAAACAACACATTTCTGTGGCACAAAGTTTATGATGCCAAATGGAGAAACTGTTTGTTCATGTGAGTTACAAGTCTGTTACAAATTGCTGCTTTGCAGGACCTGCAATGAAGTCTGATAGATTATTTCAGAGGTAGGCAGATGCACAGACTGCAGCTGGCTCGTGAGCTGCCCTTCCTTTGCTGTGTGAGCTCTGTCCTGGGGCACTCCACATCGTTCAGTGGAGAGCGATGCAGAGAGCCTTGAGTGACCGTTGCTCAGTGCACCAGGGCTGGGTAGAGCCGCACAGGTGTCCCTCAGCCCAAGAGGCGACACCCCGACTTTCATCACAGATGCTCCACCAAACTCTCACTGCTTTGGTCAGCAATGGGCAGGAGGAGGACCTGGTACTGAGGCACAAGTGGTATTCATTTCTTCAGTGGCTGATAGTTTCAATAATTCTGGCAGAGTACCCCCCGTGTCAACTGCCTGGTATCAGATTACCCCCCTGAATCTCATACTTCCTAGTTGGAGTCAATAAACTCAAAAGTGCTGAACTTTGTGTGTTGCCTGCATCTCCAGAAGGCACAAGAAAGACAGTCTCAAAGTGTGTGTAATCTGCCTCGCCCCTGCATAAAGCAGGTACCGTGGAAATGTTCTAGGCTGCAGTCTTGCAGCACCAGAGAAATTTAACAGGAGAATTGATCTAAACTAGGCATGGCTCAGTTCAATCCCATGCCCTGGAGTGTGGAAATGCTGTACCCATGACAGTTCATATCTGACAACCTGATTCGTTTTGCCTTGAAGATTATTACCTATCATTTATTGAGCTACAAGTAAGTGCCATCTTGTCACTTTTTAAACGTTTTAAAAATAATAAAGTAGTAGACGCTTTTGTTTTCTCTCAAATTAGTATGCTTTGTTACAGTGGAAGGACCTTCTGTTCAAGACAGTTCTGTAATTATATGCTGGAGTTTCTAGGGGGTTGAACTCTCCCTTCCCGTTAAAGTTTTTACCCCGAGAGGCACAGAGGAGTTTGTAGTCACACTGCCATGCCATTATGCATAGTATTTATCTGGCCACAAAAATAAATCATGTTTTTTATTCTTGTCTTCACCAGCAATAAGCCCTTAAAGGAATTCCTTTTTTTTTTCCCCTGCATGTAGGTATTGCCTGCATGTAGGCAACAGGCTCGTGTTGCACTGATTGTCATGCAAAGGATCGTTTTGCTCCTTAAGCAAAATAAGGCAGAAGTTTTATCTATCTGCAAGGCTGGGAAAAGGCAGAATTCCCAGGAAACAGAGGAGAATGTTCTATTTAAAGCTCTGCTGCATAGAAAAAATTATGAATGCTTCATGATACGTCAGTGACTACTTAATATCTTTAAGATAAAGCCTGTTAATCACATATAAACATATACAAAAGTCAAACACTGGTTATTCTGGAGTGGGGGGTGCTTGGTGGTGTTGGGTTTCTGGGAGAAGGCTAGTTTTGCTTTTATATATGTTATGATTTCCATTTCATCCAATGTTTTGCTGTGTCAAATGTAACTCCGTGTGTATGTACAGTTAAACTACTTCAATGCACTATATAAAATCTTGCCAGAAATTTCATACCAGAAAAACGAACTTTTTCTGAAATCTTGCCGCTGATCAGTTGCATTATAACTAGTTTGATGTTGCTGCCAGCAGGGGCTGTTTCTGGCATGACTGTGTTCATGTTCAAGTGGGATCTTTTTGGCATTCTGTGTGCTCATCAAGTGGATCCACCACCAGGTGGGTATACCATGGCTCTGATTATATGGTAGCTTTCTTCCATGCATTCTCCATGACAGGATTGGTTAACTGAGTATTTAAATGCGGGGATATAGAGGCCTTTGGCATGTCTTAGGCTACAGTATTTTAAAACATTATTAAAATCTTTTAAAACAGATAATTTAATCTTCTAGAAAAAAGCTTTTGGCAACTTTGATGTCTGTCTTTTGCTTATTTTCTGTGCTGCATGATTTTAATTTGTGTCGAAAACGTTCTAGGCACTACTTTAGAGACTGTAGGGAAGTTAATTGTGCTTGCACAGTAATGCCTAGAGACGTGAAGAATAAACGGCGGTGTTTGAAGTGCTTGGGTCCCTTTTGACCTTATCTTTCCTTACAAGTTATTTTGCTTCTTTCTTTCTCTTTTGTTCTCAGCATTTTTGAGAGCTGGGCTCTTTCTTTTTTTAGCATCTTTTAACAATATAGGCACTAAGTTTTCCACCTGTGCAAGTCAGTTATGTCTAGTATGGCAGGAGAAATACTAATATGTGGGGTTTATCCATTTCTATTTTGGATGAGGTACAGTTTATATAACAAACATGATTTTATTTCTCTACTAGTAATTTTCTTTAAGTATATTTATGTATAAATTTTAAAAATTTATAGTAGAGGCTGCTGACTTAGCATCCTAAAATGTACACTGTGAGGGTTTATCCCAGGAGAAGATTTCTTTTGGCATCTTTACCCATAACTGCTACTGCTAGAAAGTCAAAATCTCTTTATTAAAAATATACATGGAACATGAAGTTCAGAACTTTTGAAGATGAAAATTCACTCATGGTCAATGAACGGTCATGAATCAAATGTAAAATTATCAGGCTCAGAAGCATTTTGAAGTCTGCAGAAAAGATATTGCATTAGGAAACTGAAAAAATGTTGCTGGCTATTTTCTTAATACTGTTTTTGCTCTTAGAGTGCTGAATTTGATAATGCTGGTTGGAATCATCAATCCCACATGGGTTAATATTCAGTACTTTCTTGGCTGTTGTTATAGTCCTTATGTTTTAGAATAATTCCCTGCACTATGCTCCATCTTCTCTGAATATGGTTCAAAAATTGGTAGGTTTTGTGGCTGTTCCTGTTTTGTACGGTGCAATGGACCAAGTAAAAAGGTTAATAGAGAGGTTTCTTCCAGCATTATAGTTGATGACATTTGCATTCAAATTGCATTGTATATACCAGGTTATTGACTAAAATATTTACTTGAATGTAAGTCCCTGAACTGTTGAGCTGATTTCGTCTTGGAGAGAGTGGTCAGGTTTTGGGTATATCATAAATACGTGGTTGTACTATCTTGTACATTCTCCAGTTTGACAAAACGTATGTTGCATTTTATTAAGGATGTGCTGCCAGATAGTAGTTTTATCAGCCTTGCTTCTGAAACCTCAGCTTGAGCTAAATTGGATTAAGCCCATGCTTAAGGGATTTCCCAAATGACAGTTTCAGACGCTCAGAGAGTCAATGCACGGCCCATACGCTTTAGCACATGTTACTAGTTCCACCTTCTCCATCGTATCTGTCCCAAGATCACCATAGTGGGTTTCAAGTACTAAGAAGAATACTCTGCTCTTAGAAACCATTTCTTATTTGTGGTTCATAAAACACTACAAATGAGTCACTCCTGTTTACCAGATGGCAAAATTATGTTGCAGGAAGGGAGATAATTTGTTCAAATCCCTGGAGCAGGTTGCACTGAATGGAATAGCCAGTCAAGTTCCTGTGATCCAAGAACTTGATAGAGCAGTAGTAGCCATATCCAGGAAGGGGTTAAAATTTTTATTCCCATCTAGTTGTTAACTGCTGTACATTATTTTTTGCCTTCGTGTTTCTCTGTCAGTTCCAAAGAAATCAAATGCATTCTTTCTCAGTAACTGTATAGCAGAGGGACTTAAACAGTGACTGTGATTAGTGCCAAGATCAACCATCTTTCACTGCCAGTGCTTTAGACAAACATCCTGTCTTCCAGAGTTGAATTTAATCTGCAAGAATTTCTGCTCAGTGCCTTGGCTTTGCCTTATGTTGTAACTGCTGCTGCTAAGGCACCAGCCTCGGTTCTTTTCTAGTAAGGAAGGACTGAACACTGTTTTTCTCTCACTTTTTTTACAAGAAAAGTGACAGCTTTAATACTTCAGACAAAGCTCTTGCAGCTTATTTAACTCAACCTCCTGCAAAATATGGTGACAATCCTGAGGCACTGAAGCCTTTAGTGTGACACTTTTAGCCACAGAACCAGTTTTGAAGTTTACTCAGAGGTGCCTTTAGTCATCTGCAGTTACGTGAGACTTAGGCATTAAGAACACCACACTAATGATTCCAGTCTGTCTGCAATCACTTTTTGCCTTCAGCTATGTAAGCATGAGTATTTTGTCTCTTCTAAATATTCATATTTTGTTTGCATTTTTAACAATGAGCTGAAATGAGACTATATGTCTAAAATGCAAGCACAGTTTCTTGAGATCCAGTCTGAGGATTACATTAAGTTCTACTTTTTCTGTGTAAATGGTTAGCTATTTTAAAATAATAATAATTTTTTTTAAAAGTGGCATGCTTAGCAAAGTTGGTGTGAAACCAACTCAAGTGCACGTAAAATGCTTACACTTTATGCAATTTTTTTATCTTTTACTGAAGGGGGAAGCACATTGCTTTGCTAACAGTTTAAAGATTGTTATTTATTGTTATTTGAAAATTTATGAGTTGAAGCAATACAGTCACTGTGGGAATATTTGTGTTATGACCTAAGATGAAGGCATGTTAGGAAACAAAATGAGTATATTCTTCAAGGCGAGACTGAACTTTTGTCTCATGAAATCATTGGAGAATTCAGCTGAATGTTTATTTCTCTTCTCTTTTTGGTTATTGGTTTTGCCTGCATCTGGTTTTGCTTTCATCTGCTCCTGCTTGGCTTTTTTCCTTGAAAGTCAGTATGTTTCAGTATATGCAGGTTTAGTCACAGTCGTGTATTTGAGGAGAAATGTGTATGGTCAATAAATACAATCACATTCTCTTAAATAGATTTGAAAATTAGTGAGTTCAAACAACCCAGACATTGTAGGAATATCAGCATTATGACTTCAGACAGAGGAGTGTTAGGAAATGAATTGTATTTATTCTTTAAGTCTAGACTGAGCTTTTGCTTCATGAAATCAGTAGTGATTTTAGCGAAATGTTTGTATGCCGGCATAACTTTGTGTTTCCTTTTGTGTCAGAAAAATCACAGGGAGTGAGAAATTTAGAATAAATACACTGTTCTTGCTGATCTCTTACATATATCGCTGACCTCTTCAGATCTGGGACCTTGTGTTACAGCGATTTCACATATGAAGACTGTGGAGAGAAAAAATACCAGTTCAAAAAGACCACAGAAAAATCAGTCATTCTGTTGTGCTTGGTTTGCAGTCCAGTTGCCATCCTCTATTATTTGGTGGTGATAAGGCTATTTTGGGTAATTTTCAAGCCAAACCACTGCCTGTGATGCTTCCAGATCCTATAGGCCAGCAATTCAAGCCACAGAAAGAATTTTCTGGTTAACTTCTTGACTGTTCAGGAGTCATCTTAGGTCTCTTCCAAATCATGGGAGTGGCTCTTTGTTACATGACCAGATCGGTCATTTTTTGGGTTGTCCAAGATCTTGTTACCTGAAAAAAGGCTAGATGCAAAAATTTCTCTTTGAGGGTGTCCCCATTCCTCTTCTAGTTTTGGAAAAACTCTAAATGTGTTGAGTATCTGTTATTAACAAACCAGGCTGCCAGTCTACCCAGCTCAGAAGAGGTCAGAGCCTATTCAGATGTTCTTCCATATCTATCTACTTCCATGGGCAACAGTCACTAAAAAGAACCTCCAATCTGTAGTCCTTTTTAAAGTATTTGCTAGTGGCAGAGTTCAAACTGCTTGGTCCTTATGTAGATTCACATCAGTCAGTGAAGACAACAAGTATTCCCTTTTTTTTTTTTTCTGTTGTTTCACACCCTCCCTGCTTAACATGCTAGATGGTTACTAATATGCTAATTGCCTTTGTGTGGAGGGAGAGCTGCTGGATACAGAATAGAAAGTTGCCTGCTCTCTTCCTCTGGAACTAAGGCAGGCACAGGCTAGGAAGTGGCTTTGGGACTTGCAGAGAGGTCTCTCTAGGTCTGGTGGGTCACATTATTGCAGTGGAATTTGAGATGCCAGCTCAGTTTGGGTATGTGTGGTTGTGTACTAGAAGTGGGGCTGGCCAAACAACACAGCACAGGCAAGTCTAAATCCTGCGCTGGATTCAAAAAATAGTTCACTGTGAGCAAGAGCAGGGGGGGTAAAATGTGAGATAACACTTTCCACCCTTGTATAGACACAATGAAAGATATTGCTACATCTCTACCCTGGTTGCAAAAGGGGAACAGGATAAGGACTGGATTTTTCTGTAAAAGGTAAGCGCTGGGCTATCTTCAAAATCCTAGCGAAACTCTAAAACCACATAAATTGAGACAGCAAGCAGACCATTTGAAGCTTGTTTCAGATAGTTACTTCCAAGTAGGGATTGCATTATCTGTAGTTGCTCCCTGCCAGTAAAATTGGCAGCATTGAAAGGGTAGGTGAGAGTCGCAGCTACACTATTGATGGCAAATCGCAGAATCACAGTTAAAATTGGGTAAACTCAAATCTTGCTTTGGTTCCTTTTGATCTTGCAGACAAGGAGATGGCAGCTTTTGAGACACCCGTGCATTTCTGAGTGTCCAGGCCACCTTCAGAGTTGAAATAGAAATAAATGCTATAAACGGGGTGTGTTGAAAGCCATGACTTCATTTCTTAGAACTTTAACAGCTGTATAGCTCAAAGACAAATAACATCCCTGGCTGGTCTCTGTAATAACATAGACATCCAGAAAATGCCTGGCATTTTTTTGTTCACTACTTGGGATCAAATTCCTCTGATTTTGTTTCTCTCTGGATTAAGAACAGACTATTCTTAATGTTACAGCCCTAAGGAGACATTTTGCATCTCACTGCAGCTTTGTTTCCACATGTGTTGTATGGTCCTTGGAAAGTTCTACTGCACCAGCAGTATTTGTACAGTCTCATGCCCAGCCCCTTCCATCAGCAGCAAGTTCCTGTTGTTTCATTTGGATTTGCAAAGAAAAAAGCATCTGTTTGCTCAAAAAACAGTTGGCAGCTTTTCAGCCGAACTGCTTCCACAAAGCCCTGTGGAGCTCTGTAAAGAAGCTAGTTCCTGCTGAACTAATTCAGGTGCCAGTTCTGAATGTCCTGATAACTTTTTTTTTTTTTTTTCCCCTGCAGAAACTCTTCTGTGATGAGAATTCTTGAGCTGTCAATGCACAGGATTTCAAATCAGAAATACTGAAATCGAAAGGAGAGTTTGTCCTGGGAGCCAAAAGAAGTGTTTTGTTTAAGCTTAGGAGTCCGAGACCAGATATGGCTCCTCTGCATAAGAGCAGCAAGAAGGTAAGTGCAGATTTAGGAGACAGGGAGCGATTTAAATTCACAACACTGTTGGCGTAAGAGGAATTCATATGTATTGGTTCCTAATTAGTTTAGGCAGGAAAGGAATTCTGGACTAGTCTTTAAGTATGGCTAGAGGGGAGTAGAAATCAACTCGCTTTTGACACCAAGGAACCTGGTGTCAGGAATGAGGAACAGGCTTATACAGTCACAGCGAGGATTTGACCTCAGGGCTCTTCTGTCTCTGTCCCTTATAAAGTGTTACTGAGATTTGGGATGGGAACCCACTGCTGGGGTTACAGGTTAATCAGCCTGAACCATTTAATCTAAACAATTGCCCAGATTACTGCAGTCTGGAAACTGATCTGATTTTTCTGGCAACTGTGTTCCAGCCCAATGCAGTGTTTTCTCCAATAGGACTGTATTTCACTATGATGTGCTTCTTGGGCAGGCATCACGTGAGACACTGTAAGGTCAGAACCAACTATGGCTCTACATGGCCTGACTGAGTGTCTAACCCACTTCTAGCTGCTGTATCTTAAAAGCATTCTCTCTCTGGTACAGACTTCAGGTCCCTGCTTGTGCCTGCAGTCAAGCCAACCCATGTACAAGTGTGTTGTTGCATCCAGTTAATTTCTCTGCTATTGCAGGTACTACCAACAGAGAACATTGTCCAGTGCTTTGATCAATTCTACCAGTTTTAATATACTTTCTAAGGCTTTCCTGGAGATCCTGTAGGCTGTGCTGGGCGTTGTTTTTTTTTCTTGTCAACTGTAGTTGATTAAATCAAGAAAATGGAAATGGGGATATATAATATTTTACAGGATTCCTCTCACGCAATCCTGCATGTTTATAACCTGCCCTTCACTGCTTCACAGTCAGGTTTATCTTGAAATATTTACCCTTCTCTCACAGTCTGGCCAACTCTTCAGAGCTTTTTTTCTCTTACTCCTTCTTTCATGTTATTAATTTCCCAAAATTAAATATAGAGCCTTGAAGTTGAGGACTGGATAGAAAGGAAGGGCATTTGAGTGACAGAGCCTGCAGAGAGAATGTGGCGGCAGCAGAGTCTCACTGCTGCTGCTGCTAAATTGCTTCGATGCTTCCGCAGCCCACTGTTTCTTGTAGGGGCCACTTTCCAGCAAAGCCTGAACTGCTGCTGAAAGCCGCATTTCCTGCTACACGGAGCTCTCAACCAAAGCAGAAATCAAAACAAGAGCAAACCTAGTGTGGACTCTGGCAAGGATCGTCCTCTCTTCATATATAAAAGGGAAGCATTTCGCCTGACCTCATAAAAGAGAGAACTTAAAGGACCGTTCTACACTTTGAAATCTTACCCTCGATGGCATGGAAACAAAACGCTGACTTGGGAATTTCAGCAGCTCATTTCATGTTCTGCTCAGCCCTCTGTACTTCCTGAGCATGAATCAGCCATTGCATCATCCCAGGAAAATGAAGGTTATTGGGTCACTGGCTGCCCTTATAATCTGCTCAGTAAGGAGTTTCTCAAGGGTACAGAGCAGTGCCCAGAATAACATTTAACAAGGTCTGGAAAATTATGCCTGCTACAAGCAGAGACTTTTTTAAAAGTTTGCATGAAGCCTACTGTTTGGATGAGTTAGCAGCACGTCCCCCTCTATAAACATCACTTAAAACAGCTGCTTCCAGGAACCATGGAGAGAAATAGCTAAGGGAGAGCCCAGATAACTTTGCTAGTAGTTTAGTACCTTTCTTAATGTATGGGCCTGTGCTAAATGGAGAGAAATCGATGTCAAGATTTTCTTGCTCCTGTTTGCCTCCAGAATGTCAGGCCTCCTCTTACACAGCCACTCACTCCACATGCAAACTGCACCCTGGAGTGCAAGTCTGGCTGAAACTTTATGCAAAGCAGTACTGCCTCTTCCTTTGCAAGTCCTGTGTATTTTCTGTATGTGCTATATATGAGCCATTTCTTTAGAGGGACAAAACAGTATCTGCTTTCTCTGAATTGTGTACCAGATTATAAAGGACAATTCAGTGGCTCTGTTCACCAGCTGGATTGCACTATTTCACCAGAAAATAGATCCTGGGATTTAAAGAAACCTCCCACCCACTGGGCAAAGGCTTCCTGAGAGCAGAAAATTGCTGTCACTGTAGAAACCCAAATATGTTGTGCTGTACGATCTCAGGCTCCCTCTCAACTTGCTCTGGTGATGATTTGACTGTGAGCTTGGAGGCTCTTCCCAAGCTGTTCTACAGCACTCCTCTTGATCAGCTTTGCCTACTAGTCCTGGCAGTTCCCCTATGCCTGCGTGAATGACCCACTTCTGCTGTCCTTGCAGCTGGTCACTGTGGGACTGTTTGACTGGAAAGCATTTTCTGCTCGCATTCCCTTTGCCCGCAGGGGAGAGGTGAGTTGATGAGGAAGTTATTGTTCTTCTCTAGGAAGTGTTTCTAGTTTCCCCCATTTGTGCTTTGTGATATCAGCTGATCCTATGCCTAGAGAGCTCCTGCTTGTGCCCCATCACCTGATCTCACACCACAGCTTCTGTTCACCTCTCCTTCATCAAGCAGTGCTTAACTGTATCACAGTTTTTCTTCAGGCAAAGTGTGAAACTGCAAATACACTAGTGACCACAATTCCATACAGCATCCTTGTACTACACATACAGATGAAATGTCTATAGACAGAATGATCAAAGCTTGAAAATGTTTGTGGAATAACTTCTGGTTAACAAGCCCACTTTTATAATGGGTAACATATGAGAACAAAAGGTGCAGGGGAAAATCGGCTTTGGAAAATGGAGCTTAATACAAAATTATATATTGCATATTGTAAGTAGTGCTTAACTGTGATTAGAAGAAATCTAAAGCATCTGCAAGAGCCCTTAAATAAACCATGGAAAGTGGGAAGAATTCAACAAATGTTGGGAAATGAAAGAACAAAGGGCTGGGGGGAATTTATGCATCTGCCTGAATATACAAAGCTTTCCCCCACACTTGTTGTCATTACCGCTAAGCAGGAATTATGCTTTCCCTATTTCATTGTGCAAAACTTCCATTAAGAATCTATAGCCCTCAAGCCTGAGACCTGAATTTCTTTTACCATTGAACTACATGATTCTTGGCAATTTTCTCTGTTTTCTTACTGAGTGTGATATTGGTATTCTTTTTTCTCAGATTTTGGGCTAACTTGGGCAAAGAGTTAATTTTGCATCACTTCTAAACTATTGTTAAATAAAAATGATGACATAATTTGAAAAATGGTATGAACTTAAATGCTAATTCCACCTCATGTTAGATTCTTTTATAAGTTATTTACTTACTCTTTTATATGCCCTAAATACATTTGAGTGAAGTAGATCAACCAATAAACATTGCCTTAAACATCCCTTGGAATAGCCAGAAATTCTGATCCAACAGGATGCTTTGAATGCTTTGAAATCCACAGAAGCACAAAAAGTAGAGCCAGTGCCCATCAGGCATGGGGACATAGGAAAAAAATATTTCATGTACCTGTAGAGAACTTTTCCTATTACCTTGGGAAAGGTTTCTTTGCTTGTTTTAAATTTTAAAAGTAAACTTCTTCAGTAAGTAAGATTGGAGGAAAGCACCTGCTTTGCACAGAACACTGAGCTGCATTGTAGGAACGGTCAACAAAATAATTTCTCTTAATTTAGTTTTCAGAACATTGCAGGCATCCCTGTTAAAACCATTTTTCTTAAATAAAATCTGTTCAGAAGAGTATTGCACAGAGGCACAAGACACAGGAAGTGTAACAATAGAAAGCTCCTTCCATTTTTCCCTCACCCAAATTCAAACTACAATGTTACATTTTTTATTGTTCTTGCTATGTTTGGCTCAGAAGCAGTTGCTCTCACCATGAAAAGGAAACAAAATAGGTGAAATTTCTCAGTTGTGATAACCTGCAGCATTAGCTGTAATAGAGAAAAGGGAAGGTCTTCCTCATAAGTCTTTTATTTTTCACATGACTGCTTCTGGTGTCCAATCTCTCATTTAGGACTAATTTGAGTACGCCTCTGCTACTTTGCTGTGAGAAATCCAGCTCTACATAGGAAAGAAATTAACACCAAGTCTATGTATCCTTCTTGTCAGGATAAGAGGTACACATCATTGCTGTGATAAGGCAGGCAGAATTTTGTGCACAAAAATGAAATTGCTAACCCTTTTCTCCATTGTCAGAATCATGGGGACTGCAATACCACACAATACGCTTCCCGAGTCCTTATTTGGCTTATCTGCTGTGCCTGCAGTGAAGCACTGACCACTCCAAATGGCCTTTGACTGCTAACTTGGATGCCAGCAATTGTCATCTTGCAGCACTGGGGAGCTCTGCACAATCTGTGAAACCTTTCCAGAAGCAGGGCTGTGTAGTCTTGCTCCTTCACATGGGCCAACAGATGGAGCTTCTGGCGCAGGTTCAGTTGCACTACTGCTGAAGGAGCCTCCTCTGGCTGTCACATCAGGACTTTTCATGCTGTTATCCTAAATTTAAAAAAAAAAAAAAAAAAGGGGGGGGGACAGGGGAGAGGGGCAGAGCAACTACTTGTTGTTCTTGCAGTAAAAATGCAACATCGAAAAGGTTCTCTGATATGATCCGGTTCTTGTGTGGTGATGAAAATTTGCTGTTACTCAGGCACATATCTGTGAAAGCGCGTTGGCATGCTGAAGCAGCACCATATTTGGCCACATCTCTTCATAGTCCCTGTCTAGTTGCAGAGGAGGTTTTTGCGTCCTGCTAGCATTCCCGGACTGCTGCGAAATGTGCATTAGAAGGCTCTGCTTTCCATCTTCAGAGCTGTCAAGCAACTTTAAAGAGACGCCGTTTCAAAAAAGAAACAGGAAGAAAAGCCTTTCAAAACAACTGAAGTCAGTCTCTATGTGCTTCTCTCCCACCCAGCTAATAAAACAGTTTTAGGGGCTGCTGCAAATGACAGTAGTGCATAGCAATCTCTGAATTATCTGAGCCTCAAGATACTTTGCAGTTTGTGCAGCTAAACTCTTAAGAGTTGTAATTTTTTCCATCATTGATTTGAGTGTATAGGCTTCTTTCCCAGGTAAATTTGATGTGTAAAGAAAAGGGGGAGTGATTCAGCAATAGCAGTTTGTCATAGAGGAAAGCCTGGAGCAACAGTGTGGCACATTGAATGGTTTTGAGGAAACAGCTCATTGGGATCACCAAATCCCTGAGGAAATAGGGGTGCATGCTAGGAAAGACAGCATAATATTGTGGGGCTAAAGTGCTCAATAATGGAAGGAGAAAATTCAGAATTTAACTACAGCAATCAAAGCTTTCCATGTGGAAAAAAGAGATGGAGACAGAGCAGAATAAAGTAAGTAGCAAGTGTATATCTATCTGCTCATCTGCCCCTAAAATCTAATGGAAAACAAAACTGGAGACTAAGAAAATATTAGATTTTTTTTTTTATGCTTAATAGACCAAGTAATTTCCCTCAGTAATTTCAAGACTCTTTAAAAGTCATGTTCAGCTTTGGAAATAAATGTCTACTTGCCAATATTCATACGAGCTACATTTCTAATAGCTGATTGCTATTTATTGGTTGCTGGAGTTCCCAGGGGCCCCATTTGGTTTCTTCCAAGTAGATAAAAGTAGAGTGTTTTCTTGAAAGAATGGGAGAGATTTGACCATGAAGAGATATGTCTCAGTTCTTTGCTCCAGGGTACAGCACTGGGAAAGGAGTTCCTGGCTGGGACTACACTCCCATTATGATGCAAACCCTTCTCAGTCCTCTGGAACTACACGCCTCAGTCAAGCCTGGTGTGTCCTCAGCACAGGCTGGTGTCACACCTCAGGCAGCAGCCAATTCCACATTTCAGAGGAAGGACAAAGAAATCTTTTGGTGATTTCTCCATGAGCTAAATGTGGGTAAGCACATTTGACTCCCTCCTTTCTTTTGGGGTGAGTTCTGTGCTGTCATCTGTGACTCACAAGGAAGGAGAAGAGCAATTTAACATTGTTCCCATCTGCACTGCTAACCTTCTGCATTAGGAGTTCCTCTGGCTGAGTCAAAAGTACAAGGTACTGGTAGCTTCAGTGTTACCCCTGAAGAGTCTTGGCCCTCATAAGAACCATGCAGTTGAAAAGGGTAATGACTTCTTTTGCTTTCCTACCCCTGAGCAGTTTTGAAAGCCTCAGGCTTCCAACACTAGATGCTGTAGTCTGATTCTGATGCTAGAGAGTAGCTTTCCAAGGAGATTCTGCACCCTTAAAGACCTGAAAGATGCACTGGGCCTATAAAATCACTGTTTGAAGGGCTGGGGATTCTTGGATGGTTTGGTTTTCTTTAAACTGAAAAAAAAAGCTACACAGTGTGATCCCTTCAGACATAGGGAAAAGCTGACTGAAGAAAAAGGAATTCTTATTTCACCACAGAAACGGTGTCTCGTGTTATCCTGTCATCTCATAGCAACTTTCAGTTTTGTGGCCATCTAATTTTGAACCTGCCACTTCAATGAAACAAACATCTGTAAGATTGCTTTCTTATTCAGGTAGTTGCATAGAATAGCTCTGAAATCAGGTTATATTTCTTACATAGAAATGCCAGCAGCGTTGGGAATATTCCAGTAACATGGTGCACCACTGCAGAAGTCTTCAATTTCAGACACTCATTTCCCAGACTCTGGGCAGAGTTGGTGACAGAGCTGTGAGCAGTCTGGTCTGGCCCTGCACTCCTCAGTCAGATACAGACACTCCAGGATGTGCTCCACAGCTCCCTGCCGCTCTGCCAGGAGGCTGACATGCCTACGGGTTTTGAAGGGCAAGAGTATAGAAGCAGAGGGCCCATCATGTAAGACTTCAATAATCTTCTGTCTTTACAAGAAATAACGGGGTGGTGTCTTGGACTGAGGTATACGCTGTATCTTGGCCTAGTGTTATCATAGGCTAGCACTTCTGAAAGTGCAATGATACATTTGAATGAGTCTTAATAATAACTATTGCATTCTGAGAAAATTCCCAGTCCTTGCCTTGAAGCATGAAAAGCTTACTGTGTTAGGGTTTTTTAATCTTTCCATATTTTGTAACTAAATATTTCATTAGTTTCTTTTTTGTAAAAAGCTGGGTGTTGTTCTTTGTATTCTGGCAAAGTTCCAAGCTGAATAATTGCATTCTTAATTCTCACCACATCTCTTCCCCTCAGCAAGAGTGGTGTAGTGTCGTGCTCTGCATGCAGCTCTTCAAGTGTCAGCACGTCAGAAGTATCACTTCTAGCGCAACAATTCTAGCATGCAAAGTGTGCTAGAATCAAAGGAATTGAAAAAGCATCAGCTATTGTTTTTAATCAATAAATATCCTACAATTTGAAACAAGACTTTTCATCCCAAGGTGTTTCAGAGCTCCCCATGGCAGGGAGAGGAGTTGCACTCATTTTAGGTTTCCCAAAGAGACTTGCTTTTCTGCTAACGTCTTATCACAGCACCATAAACAAACTGATCAAAGCTGTAAACCCTTCCATACAGTTCTCTCCATTCCTTCCTTTTATGTGTTCCTATAGATGCATTCAAGGTCAGTGCGGACTTTCCTTGTCTCCTTTCAGAGCAGATCCTTTGATTTTACACTGGTCTAGTTTCTAGAGAGCTTTCCAGGGATGTGAGTATGAATCTCACATGGAATGACACCAACTAATTCTCCTGCAGAAGAGGGATCTCAGTGGACCACGCTGGACTTTCAACTTGCCATTATGTTTAATGTTTGTTCATATTTTCTGAAAGAGTTCAAAGCAACCTCTAATTTGCACCCATGTTTTTATCTCTACAGATAATTGTAGGTAAACAGGATTGAAAAAGACATCCCAGCCCAGTGCCATTCTATCTAGGCAACTATGCTGGAAGCATTTCTACAGCATGCTAGATGTCTACCAGGTCAGTGTGAGGGAACTGACTGCTGTATTAGTATTACTCAGGAGTGTCCCTATTTCTACTTGCCAAGGTTTGAAAAAACCTGGAGGCAACAGTAACAAACTGAAGCTTGCTGGCTACCAGACAAGGCATATCTTTATAGAGGGATGATACAACATCACTAGGATCGTGATAAAAATAATGCCAAGTTATCTAAACTAATCCCTTGTCAAATCCCCTAGATCCTTTGGGCAATGTGCGTGCAGTTAACATGTTAATTGGCATGGGAATGTGTTGGGTAAGTTACAGCAGTTATTGCTGTTGGAGATAGACTTATCCACAGCTCAATAACACACTTTGTCTGGCACTCACTGGTGTCAAGTGCTTCAAATGTGTTACCGGGGGCAGCAGCCACCTAATCTGCCAGCTGCCAAGTGCTACAGGCTGATTGTCTGAGTATTTCCTCTGTCGAGATGTGTGTGCTTTCTGCCAGGACTAGGGGATCTACCAACACCAGTACCAACAAGTAAGAAGCCGTGAAGTTTCTGGTTCCCTGCTTTTTAATTTTCAGACAATATGTTCCAAACCACAAGGCTAAGAATTCAAAACAAGGAAAATTCCCCACCCCTGTAAGAATGGATAGTTTGGGAACATATATAAGTTTGGAATGTCTAGTTTTGTTTGCAAGTGGCCAGATGGTTTTGCTTCCTTTCCCCAACTCTTTACACCAGTATTGGTCATCTGGAGGACCCCAGGAGTGCAAATGTGCCAAAATGGAATAATGGACATTTGGGGATAAGATTGTTGGCAAGACGTTCAACCAGCGTAAACTGAAATGGCTTCATTAGAATCACCATAACACAGTTCATGCTGGTTTATGCTGTCCTGGAGACCTGACCCACTGAATCAATCCTTTAGTACCTGCTAAATGTAAACCAGACTTTGGAAAATACAAAGATTAAATCTGTTCAAGCCCCCGTGTCATTAGTGAGGTTCAGAGGAAAAGTGCAGGACTACTGGTCAAATTCGGTAACTCCCACTTCCTTGACAGGCAGAAGCAGTTTCAACAACAAACAGAGCCATGCAACTTTGTGGTACGGCACAGCATTCAAACATCAGGCCCTTCTGCGCTGACCAAATGTACCCCACCCTTAGCACAGCTGATGTCTTCAGAAAAGCACTGAAAGCTACAGAGAGTTTCCTCCCAAGCAGCTGGTTGGCTGTGACACTGGTTAATAACAGTTATGCTTATCAGCATCTTCCAGTTCCCCCAGTCCTCCTCATACATTGTCATTCGCCAGGTTGGGACTCTTTCATTGTGGTTAGCAGCTACTTTGACGCTGCAAAGTTGCAATTAGACAATACAGCCAGCACCACTGCATTTAGAGCAGTCTGTTCAGATGTGGGAGACATTGCTTCAAATTCCTGGCTGATTCCATTACTGAGTTTCCAATGTCAGAAGTCAGCAGCTATTCCTGGGTAAGTATCAATTTCTGATCTCAGGAACAGGCATGTAAATATAAACCATGAGCTCAGCAACACAGTGTTATCCTGCAAGAAATGTCAAATAATCTGAAAAAACATCTTTTTCCTTGCTCGTATCTGTAGGCCAGACAAAGCTTGGGGATACTTAATCATGCAATCTGCACTACCATCTGTTGCTATGAAAGTTCCTGTAATGTTTAGTTTCTATCCTGCATGGGAATTCAATATTCTTAAACCCCCCTGGAATTGATGTGAACAAAGGTGGGAGGCAACTTCTTAGTGGGTAAAGTTCCTATAGCCAGTAAGCACAAATTGGGTGAAATCCTATGACCGATGTGGAAATTTAAATGTGTGTTAAAAGCTACCGTTCAGGTTTACTAGCAGTACAGCCAGAATTCTCATTTTAAGTAATAGGGCATGAAATTCTGAAAACTAGTTTGGTGAACTAAATTATTCCAGATTCAGGAATGCCTTGGAATTCTACAAATCATACAATCTTTTTTTTTTTTTTTTGATAGGTCAAATAGTATACACTCAAAGATTGTCTTTTGGTAATACTTTGACAACTAGCATTCCAGTTGTGCTCTTGCCTCACCAGCAGAAATCCATCAGTGACAGTTATCACCACAATTTTGTGGGCACAATCAGTGCACAGTGGAATAATAAGTTTTGCAATAGTAAGGCATATGTGTAATGCTGTTGCCAGGTGAGCCGCTGAGGCAACTTTAAAATAGCTCCAGACTAGTGGCTTTTCATTAAAGCTCTGTTTTCTAGGTTATTCCGATGACCAGAAAGAAGCACTCCAAAACTTAACATCCTCTTGCTGTCTGCCCGATCCTGTTTACTGTTGCCACTTTCCTCTTGAACAGCCAAACCTCAGTCCTCTTCATAGTTGGTGGTGGCCACCAAATGACTACATGGGGAGCTAGAAAAGAGTCATTTGAAAAAAAATGCTACTCAAGTTGCCTAAAAATTCTCTGCCTGTCCTGGAAAATTTTGTCAGCTGAAGATTTTGGCAATGCCTGTGTTGTGCTTGGGCAGCCTGGATAGTTGAATTTAAACCACAGCCTCAGTTCTATCTCCATCTGAAGCAGAATGATGATAAGAGGAAGAAGTGTTTGCCAAATGGAGCAAAAACCCCTTAATTCTAAGTGGCAGTGTACAGCAGGAACAGTCTGTTCTTTGGTGCATATCTTTTGCCAAAATGTGATTGAATCAGGTTTTTTTTTCTTTTTTTTTTTATTTCTAATATTCCCAGGAACTATTGCAGTAATGAACAGGGGTTTATGGCATTCTGACATATACCAGGCAAGCTGGCATGTGTTTACTGAAGTGCATGGCATTAGGATGCTTGGCAGTAATGCTGACAAGACCAAACCATAGCACTTGTGGTGTCTTGAGCTTACAGGGCCAGTAACATCAGATGATCCCTCTCTTCCCACTCCTGGCTGCTGTGGATCCTGCCTGTTGCAACATTCAGGCAGTTTTGAGATCTGGGATTTTATTGTTCTTTTCTAAAAAATCAGGCCAGCCCTGGGCTGATTCTGGAGAGCAGAATTTATCCTGCTGTCCTTGGCATTGATATGGCAAGGTATTTACAATGATGGATCAGAAATATCTACATATATCTATATACACTGTCTCTTGGGAGGAGGCAGAGTATCTTTATTCATAAGTAATACATTATTTTGCAGTTGATAGGAAAGCCTGCCCATGATGGAAAAATTCTTCTGGTGAGCTACTTAAACACAGATATATTTTTTTTGATGGAAGTTAACTGAGGTTGTGGTTCCAAAAGCCCAGAAACACTGTGTGTGATGAAACTTTGGCAAAGGCAGTTTATATGACTCTGGCACAGAGACGCTTGCATCTATAAAAGGCAAGATCTGTCCTTTGTTTATTCCCTAGTAAATCAGTGAAGTATGTCATGGTATTTTAGCATCAACTTAACATATTTTATTTTCCCTTCTAATTTACGGGCCAGTGGAAAATAGAGATTGACCAAGTTGACTAATGGCTTAGAGACTGTTCATAAAAAAGACTGGAAAGCAAACAGTTTCTCAGCTCTACGGACAACAGGCAGCACAGTGCATTTATGATGTCATATTACAAGCTTCATGTGCCACAAGAAAACTAAGCATGATTTAAAGTCACACTAGCAAGCAATAAATTTGAAACAGCATTTAAGCACAAGGGGAAAATCAGGCTGCATGTACATGAGACAAATTACTGATACGGACAAGATATTAATTGACATCTAATGGTAGTGAAGGTTTCTCTGCAAGCAGTCATCAGAAGAATGGTACAGCACTGATTGCATCACCCATTTGCGCTATGCACTGCCAGCTGGACATATCGTCATTAGCATTTTAATTTAGAACAGGATAGTAGTTTTGATGTGACTCTCTCTGTTAACCTCAGTTCCTGTGGTTTTGTTTGTATTGTTGGGTGGCCTTGAGGCACACAAACTAGGTACCTTTTAGGTGAAACCAGATGATGTGGTCAGACCACAAATAGGCATTCAGTCCACACAAGACAAGATAAAGTCTGAAATTCCCTAAAGTGTATTTAGGGCAAACTCTGGTCCTTAGTACCAAATTACTTGCTTTACAAATCTGTTACTTTAATATCACTCTACTTGCTAACATAGATACAATTGTACTTGACTATCAGTACACACATGTATATGTAAATATACAAATAGGTTCCATTGGTCGTGCTTTTGGATTGGGTTGGCTATCCAGGTAGCATAAGTCAATGCCATTTCACTAAAACCTGCTACTACCAGTAAATAGTATTTCCTAAATATTACAGTAGATTTATAGTCAGCCAAGTGTGCCAGCTGCTGTCCCATGTTCTTTAAAATATGAGCTGCATCAAGCTCAAGGATGGATAGCTGGAGCTGGTTTAAGTAGCAGGATCCCCAGTCCCAAAGCTCAGGAAACCTAAATTGAAAGAATGTGCTTGGCAGAGAAATGTGTGTTCTGATTGCTTCTTTGCACTTCACCTTAACAGGGCCAGCAGATTGCACAGATGTCCACCTCTTTGTGTGGACTGAGATGAGTAGTTCAATATACTGTTTTTTCAATCTCTCATAAAAATACTGATTAAATGGATTAATTGCATGAAAAAGGAACACCATGATTAAATGTTGTCACAGATTCCTGTGACTAGATGAACCTTCAGAAGGAATAAAAGTACATTTCCCTATTAAGGGGCATGTTAAAATTAAAGCTCACAGAATGGGATTTTAGAAATAGATGAGTTAATATTTGTCATTAGTGCCTAGTTACATGAACGAGAGCACATTCACTGTCCATTAAAAGGGAAGTTAACATTGACAAAGGAAATGTGGGAAGGTGTGAGACCACAATTTTAAAATGGGATTAATGATAAAAAACTGCAGTCTTGCTTTCCCTGAAGTTTCCCACAACAGCAGGTTTGGAGGATACCTGTTTAACTTCAGACATAATCTAACTTGCTCAGATATTTACAACTTTTCCACTCAGACTACTATGGAGATATAGCTTCGAAAAATAATTTCAGACACGAATAGAAAGGAAGTGGTCAAAATGAAAATTTCCATCATAGTATTTTGCTACAGTTCTGACTCATCTTGTCGTTGTCTAGGATGAGATTTCAAATACTCTCACTATAAGAAGGGTAATGTGAGACAGTGTTCACTCAGACAGTGTTCACTCACTTCCTTATTCAGCTTGAGAGAGCAGGCAGAACCTCGACCCAGAGAGAAATCCCAAGTATGGCTATGAAATCGTATCTGCCGGGACTGACTGCAGCTATGAGCTCAGCTTGATGCTTTTGCATCTCTTCAGAAGCTGCCTGCCAAGACCTGTCACTCACACTGGTATCCTAAAGGCAAGATGGAGGGCTGTGCGACTCTTGGCTATCTCATTAAGCCTGAATCCCATCAAAGGATGCAGTTCCCTTACGTGCACATTTGCCGTTCGCTCGCTTTGATGATCGTGTGAGTTGCCATTTGTGGTAGCCTTTTCACTTGTGTTAAAATAAACACTGAATTACGTATGCAGCCAACAGCAGCTTTAACGCAGGCAGGCACTCCTTTAGCATTCAGAGAGGGGAGAATGCACAGGTGGAATGAAGCATGGCTGTCTGTAAATGTTTTCCACCATAGCAATTGTTTTGAAGAGGGAGTAATTTCCGGGGATGCTCTAACATCTGCATGTTCCTATGCCAATTAAAAAAAAAAAAAAATCCTGCACCTTCAGAATCCTGGAGAAGTGTGAAGTCATCGACACCCTGGGCCTAATTCTGAAGTAATTTACCCAAGCATAATTGGAAGTAATTCAGCTGAAATCTGTTAAATCATCCTGGCATGAAATGTCTTGTGAGATCAGAATCAAGACTTTCCCCCTTGCCATTAAGGCATTTTAATCTGAGCTACTTCTGATCAGAAGGGAAGTAAAATAAAAACAGGGGCAAAACTGCCTCAAGAAAACATCCTGAAAGATTTGGATTTCTTTTTCTATCTTAGGAAAGAATGAGCTTATTTCAAGTTTAGACCAGGGAGAGTCTGCTTCTGAATCAAGTATGTTCCAGTCTATGGAACAGGTCTTCAGGACAGAGGCCATTTTAACTCTCAATCTGACTGTAAGGGCCTTGGAGCCAGACAGCACAGGCCACATTGCATAATACAAATGTATGAACTGCACAAACCAATGTTAAAAGAAGTGTTTTAAAGCTTTTTGAATAGCCTTAGTAAATCTCTTTGGTTTAACTAGAATTACCAGCCAAAACTGAGATGGGGAAAAGAAAATTCAGAATACCAGGATTTGCTGAAAGTTAGAAGGTAAGCAGGAAGCTGCATTTGGAGGTGAATCTCAGTGCGTGTTTCCAGGCCACTATTTTACCTACTAGCCTAAGTATAACCATAGATATGTCATTCTCAACAATAGGGATTTTTTTCTATTAACTGTTTCAGTGCCTTTTTTTGAACAACTGTTTCTTCAATCAGGACAGCTCCATAGTCTGGATGAAAAGCCACTCACAAGTGCAGCTGTGGTAATTAAACCAAATAATTAAGACATTCATGAGTGGCATGTGAAATCTCTGGAAACTGGCAATCATTTTTTGTGTGTGTGTGTATGCAGGCTCACATGACAGTGGGCCAGAAGCCAGAGCTGCTGCATGTTTGCGTGTGTGCAGGCGTGGAGAGCTCACTTTGGCTTTTTCAGGGAGGAACAGATCAGTATGCAAATGTCAGCTTCCTAATTAAGCCCTACTTTCATGGGTTATTAAACAAACAAAAAACCCACAAAATAAACACTAAAATATTTTTTAAATGGTATTACCAACTTAAACTATTTTTTGAGACTGTCACGTTAACTTGTACACCAAACTTTCAGCAGACGCAATTTAAATGCTGTTATTAACCACTGTACAACTGTATTTATACTTGAAATTGCATTTGACCCTAAGAGCTTCAGATGTGTGCCATGCTCAGTCCCATGGTGCTATGGATACACTTGAAACTACAGAAATGTTGTTTAATTCTTCCATTTAGCTTATGAAATCTCTGTGGATTCAGTGTGCTGGACTTCAGCCCAGACTTTAATATTCAGTCTGAAGCCTTACAGGGAGAGTTTTGGAGAATGCTTTTGGCATTGACAGACTTCTTTCTTACCTGCCCATATTAGACCAAAGAAATGCTGCAAGAGGTATGACTCAGGCACTCTGAAAACTCCAGAGTGTAAGAATGTTGGATATATTCAACCCAGTCATGGTGTAAAAAGGAGGGGGAAAAAAAACACAACCTCTTAATCCCCTAGAGTCAAGGTATAAATCATAGAAGAAAGTTCTTGTCAGCAAACTGAGAGGCTAACTTCATGAATTATGGAAAAGCAGGACTCCCTCCCTTACTTCAGTCTCTCTTCTAAGATATAACTTTATCCTCCACATCAACTGAAGTCTTTAGCTTCTGCAAGTAGAAAGTTAGCTGGTAGACCTGAGGAGTGTTAACCTCAGCAACATAAACAGGCAAAGCCTGTTTTTTCCTTCCAAGCATTTCCTAGACTTCAATAGTAAAATTCTAGTAGACAGAGCCTATCTAGTGCTGTTAACTAGAATTAAGCTATAGAAGATGATTGACTCATTTCCTAACACCAGTAGGAATACCCTACCGCAGTGATCTTGGTAAACAACAATGGGCTAGAGACCGAAGCTTTCCTTTAAAAAAAGCTCTTAACCCATAACCATTAAAGTTCCATTTCCTTAACCCAACTGCCAAGACCCAAGGAAGAGGCAAGAAAACAAAAAGGTAAAAAAAAAAGGAAAAACACAAGAAGTAGGTGTGTTGTCAGTAACACAGCTAAAAACCTCAGCCCTAATCTAAATCCAGAAAGTGCTTTGGTCACATGCAGTACACATGGAGAGCTTTCCTAAACTGGAGACGGGCATTATATCCCTGATGTAAGATTTGAAACACTGAAAGCCTTTATTTTTTCCTCTGCATGAGTTCAATCAAGAAACATTTTGGGCTTGTTAGAGCCTGCATCACACAACCAGCGGGGTTGCAGCTCCGATGAGCCCAGGGGTGCTGCTCACATTCTTGAGTGCCATCTGCTGGCACCTTCTCTGTTATCTCCACCGGACACATAAACTGTGATCCTCCCAGAGGCTGTTCAGGATCCTACTCTCCTGAGACAGATGGCTCCCCAAGGGTAAAAATGGAGCTGACCTGTCTCCCCATGCAAACTTTGGACCAGAGGCCCTGAGCAGCAATGCTATAGTGATGGAAAAGTAGTACGTGTAGCACTGGACTATGGTTTACGTAGAGCAAGGTTGAATGCATTGTGTGGTGCTACTTTTAAAACTACTAAAAGAGAGAACGCAGAAAGCTGATAGGCCCTTATCTAGTCAGAAATGTTTGCTTGCCTCACTTGAGAAATATGTGTGTTACTATTTTCACATAATACTTTTAACTTCTTTTTTCTTTTTTTTTCTGAAGATACTGTAAGTCACACTACCTCTTTTACTTTCAGTCAGTAAATTGTATGTGGGCATGTTTGGACACAACTGTTTGTAAAATTGCACTTTGTAATGAAAAAAACCTCTGTATTTTGGTGTTAAAACTCTAGCTTACCCTATGTTTGCAAGAATTTTTGTATTCCATATCTCTACAGCTACCAGAAAGTGATTCTCTTCTGCACAGATACTGTTTTTAGTAATCCTAATATACTATAGAAAACTCTGTTTTTTGTTGGTCCTGACATGAGGCAAATCTTTACTCAAGTTTGCACAGTGGGCAGTAGATAAATACCTGATATTATTCCAGTGGTTATTCTACCAACTCTGAGGAGCCATTGCTGTTCTTTCTAAGCTAGCCAATTAGGTGAATATAAACTTGTGTATTGCCATATTGTTCTGATATGAGCAGGTGATTGAAGTACAACTTTTTTGAGCTGCCACGCATGATCAAAACTCTCTGAAAGTTCAGGACCTTTAAAATGAAGATTATTCGACTTTGCAGGAAATAGACACAGTCAAGTAAGTTACTCCAGAGCAGAGAAAGGAAAGCAAGCTAGGCTGATAGCCACTGTCTCAAGTTTATACACAACAAATCATGTCTGGTATTCAAAATCTTACCTCAGCTGTTACTCCCCTGCGGGCAAATGTCTCAGAGGTGACTCCAAGTGAGCTGGATTCTGGGCTCTGCTCCTTGCAAGGCATATTTTACCTGAGTGGGTGCTTGGACAGGCAAACATTGGCCTATCTCACTAAAGCAAGGCAAGGACACACCTCACTAAAGCCTTGTAAGCCATGATTGTTCCTGCTGTCTGCTCTGCCCATCTGCCAAAGCTTACTGCCCTCATGACAGAGCTGTCAGAAAGAAACAGGCTGTGCTTGAGCCCTTCTCCCTTGCACAGGTTGGTATCTTCACTCCATCAACTTTCAGTTTTGTGGCAAACTAAGCTGGATTACATACTGGAGCCACTGAAGCGTAGGGACATCTCTCCTCTCCTGTTCTCTGTGCTGTGGGGGCCGCGAGCGCTGGCATCGAATCAGGGCACTTGGATGGGGCTGATAATGTTTCAAACCGCTGTGGTGAGAGTCTCTGGCGTGCAGTCAAAGCCTGTGGGGCCATTTCATAATCTTCCTGTGCCACTGAGCTCTGATCTTTACAACAGCACAATAGTCTACTTTATCTGTACACATTAGAAAGATTTTGTGGCCGATACTGTATAATACAACCCATATGTTGCTGAGCAAAATGGTGCTTTCAGTGCCCTACCCTTGTGGGTTTTGGCATGCAGGTCTTTCTGTGTTAATGCTGTTGCATCCCCCACTATGCAGGCAGGCGTGTAAACGCCTTGGTGTTTACTCACAGCCCGTGTAGCCCAAGATGGTAGCTCCAGGGTCAGGGTGTGAGGGCACTGCAGCCCTGCTGCCCACAGCCATGGCGCACCCAGCCTCTGGGGCTCCTCGGTCAAACACAGTTATTTCTGCTGGTGATGAAGAAGAATTGGCAGCAGAGTTACCCTCAGTCCAAGCTTGAATCAAAAAAGGGTTTGAGACCTCTTTTCCTCTCAGACATCTTCTCCCTTTTGTGAGGTAAAAACAGTCTTTGCTGGGCCACAATTTCCTCCCGCCTTTTGTGTCCCTGCTTGACTGGATTCGGGGATTTTCCCTCCCTTTTGGGGGTGGGAGTGGGGCAGAAACCACCAGAGAAAAAGGTTGTGAGGGGACCCTTACCGGCCCATGCCCCTCCAGCAAGGCTGCTGGAGAGCGAGGAGGGGACATAGACGACATTGTGCCCCTTTCTCACCTCAAGGCTGTGCTATGGCCAGGGCTGCCTCCATCTGCGTGGCCCCTCCATGGCGTGTGGTGAGATGCCAAGGCAGCAGAGCTGGCTCCTTATCAGCTGACAGACTTTCTCTGCAGTTTTCAGCTCTTGAGGAAGCCCTTCAAGCTTGGCAGACCTGTTTCATCCTCCATCCCTGGCATTTGGGGTGTCCTTGTGAAGAAATGAGAGAAATGCCTTCCAGCTCACTTCATGGAGGCCATACACCTAAAATGGCTGCCGTGGATCAGGGCTGGGTTTGGCCCCACAGCCCAGGTGTGCCAGCCTGAGAGGATCAGGGTAGGTTTCTGATTTATACAATGCTATACTGGGATTTTTGTATGTGGTGGCAGGTGCCATTAACACTTTCAGTCACTACTGGGACAGAGCTGACTTACTAAGAAGTTTTTCCTAAGCCTGGGCTCACCTCTAGGCAGATCCATATTCTACAAACTGAGCACAAGATGAACGGAGGCCATTTTGAAGGTATCCCATACATGACTAACTTTATTTTTTATGTAATTTAACAGGATAAAGAGTATGAAGAAACAGCAGCACACTGCTCAGTAAAGTTACTACATCAGGCTGCTACAAGAGGGAAAAGCTGCTGCTCTCTTCTGTGGCTGAATGTTTGTTATTCATCGTAGAGCAAACACAGGCCCCTAAGGAAGGAGTGCAGCAGACACCAAACAGGCAAAATACAGAAGGTAAGAATAAAAGGAAAACATGAGATTGTCTCTCAGATGCAGAGCTGTTTACTTCTGCCTAATTTACCATGTGAAAATGCGGTATTTATTGCTCTTTTCTGTCACAAATCCCTATGCAGTGCACCAGCAGAGCAAATCTGGTCTCTACTTGGAATTGCTGTGGGGAAGACTTTTTTCCCTCTGCTCTGTGACTTGTTCTATTAGTTCTAGACCAGAACCATTTCTTGCACACTCACTGAAAATGCTGGAGGGGTACTGATCTACGCTGTCGCCAGACTTCCAGAGTACAGGATTTGTACCTTAGCAGAAATTCTCACAGAAACAAACTCATTGTTCTTTGATTGTGGTCCCTGCATATAACAAGCTGTAACAGGCTGGCTGTGGCTACCAGAAATTCTCCACCCTCTTAACAGGTGTTGATCTAGTTGAGGGTGGAATAGTTAATTAATTTTGCAGACTCCTATTGAGGCAGGTGTCTCTAATTATTACACATAAGTTACATAAGGAAAAAAGGAGTGGCTTTCTGAAGGTAGAAGATACGTAGTTTCCTGAAAGAGAAAGCCTAGAAGATAAAAACTCAAGACACCTTTTGTTCTCTTATTATCTTCCTTTGTTACCATATCAAAGCTGTAGAAAGATAGGAGTTTTAATAGAAGAAAATACATGTTGTTTAACTTACAGCATTTTGGTAAAGAGCACTTACTTTATTTGAAATGTGTGCACTTTCCATTCAGTAAGGGCTGGGTTTGGAGAGCAGTTCCAGTACTGGTCTAACACCTTCTTCCTATTAAGAAATTTATACCATTAAAATCATGTCATTCACCAAATGTCATACTCCAAATAAAATGAAGTTGCATGAAAGAATTAAAACAACCTCAGCAGTAAATTTGTGCCAAATAAACAGTGTTTCTGATTTGAATCCAGAGCAGCAGCTTGCGCTGGCAGCCTTTGCAGGTAGAAATGGCATTTTCACTATGTGTTTTTCAGTGGAAGCACCTCCAGTATAATATTTAAAGTATCGGTTTTGTCAGAAGTGCCACCCTGGGTTTGATTCTGAATGTAGGTACTAATAAATTCAAAATTACAATTTTAGAATCACAAAAAGAAAACATTGATACTATTATGGTAGTAGTGTGTCTGTGATGTTAGAGCTGAGTGCAGCCAGACACCAGAGCTGTGGTGTCTAAGAGGCTGGGGGGCTTGCCGTGTTCCCTTCTCCCCAGCCAGCAGAGGTTTTTTTGCTGGTATATTTGCCTGCTTCCTTCTTGTTCTGGAGCTCTGTCTGCAGCTGATGTGCTAGTTAAAGCTATTTCACTGGTTTGGGCCTTCTGTGGATCGTGAGCTTTGACAGGATAAAAATTTAATATTACACAGAACTCACAGGAGAGCATTTCTGCACATGCTCTGTTACTGAACTCTCTCCAAATGATTCAGGCTGATTAGGATCTTCTAGTTTGCATTGCCCCCTCTTGCTCAGGGTGCCTTCACTTATCTTGGAATGTGACAAGGGGAGAGAAAAACCATTCCTTAGTCAGTACTAAGTACCTTTCTACACTGGGTCTTGTTCTTTACAAAGTGTTTGTTTTGGGAGAGCTTTGAAATCAAATTCTGTCAAGCTTCGACTTTTCTTTCCTAGAGTGGTCCCCTAGGTATAAGCCAGAGCACTAAAGGCCTATGTCTGTTTAACAAGAGGCAGGCAGGACCAAAGAACTGGTCTGCAGTGCCAGAAAACCTGGACTTTATTCCTTCCATCCACTGTTTGAACAGTGTTTCCCTATCAGATGTCTACCTGGAGGGCAAACTGTTGTACAAAGAGGGGTTTCTTTCTCCCACCTCCAAAACAACTTGGAGCTTTAGAGAATGCCATGTCCTCAGTAAAATGACCTCCCTCCCCTACAGACCTGCCAAGGACGC
>JAOQGH010000069.1:23242628-23291775 GCA_025769975.1 Gallinago jamesoni | reverse complement strand
AAAACAACTTGGAGCTTTAGAGAATGCCATGTCCTCAGTAAAATGACCTCCCTCCCCTACAGACCTGCCAAGGACGCTGCATTTTGATGCACACCGATCTCCACAAGGTGGTGAAAAGCAGGGCAGTGTCACATAGGCAGGCTGTCAAACTGCAAAGGAGATTTCCAATTTGAAAGACTAACTGTGGGAAAGGGCTCAAAAGGAGAGGCTTTAGGCAGATGTTTTTCTCAGAAGTTTATAAAGACTTGTCCTATGCCTCCTTTCATTTTTAGAAATTTGTATCTGCAGATCAAGAACATGTTTCCTTTAACAGAGTCATGCAGGGCAGTGCATCTCTTGCTCTGGAACATAAATACATAGTGCATTTTATCTCCAGCTTCACCCTGTTTTGATATGGAAGTTTTAACCTAGCAACTAATGTTTGAGTGTTTTTACCCCTCTAGTCCAAACAAGTCCTGCTGTGAGATGCCCTTCTGAAAAGACTCGGTATTTAGTTCAAATCAGGCTTGCTTAACCCACAGCTTGCTTCTATCAGTGAAGGTGAGGCAAGAGTTGTTCTGGATGAATATAAGATTACTTAGACTCTCTGTATGAATGCATTGATGAATCCAGCTCTGAAAGGTCATCTTGTTGCAAAAGCCATCTCTGATTTTGGGGGGCGAAGTAAAGAAAAAAAAAAGTTGTCTGATTGAACTTTTTGTAGTCAAAACTCTTCCTTGAATGTCTGGGTAGAAGTTGGCTGCCCTAACATTTTTCAGAGTGTGCTCATACAGCTGGGCTGTCACGGATCTTGCTGCAAAGACCTGTGAAATGCGATCCCCTTTCCTGGCAACAGACAGTACTTGCCCTTGCCAAGTTCTTCTGCTGGGCCCAACCAGTCTGCAGCCAGCTCTTGAACCTGTTTTCTTGGAAGCTTCCACTGTGGCCAAAGGTGAACCCTAAAAGTCTAGTCTGATGATTACCCCCCATTTGTTAGCAGAAATGAATTCCATGGTCAGCGATTTCCTGGCAAAGTCCCTGGAGTGAGCAGCCCCATGATCTCGTTGGTGTGAGACTGAGCATGCAAGAGCCATTTCCCACATCAGGCTGTGCAGGAAGCCTACAATCTATTTCCCAGAAACAAATTAACCCAGTGATATTAAGATCATCTTCTTTGTACTGCTAAAACTCAGGCCATGAAACTTCATTGTGCTGTACCCCTGATTAAAACTGTCACGTCCTTTTAGTATTTCAAAGCATGTTTTATTTACCATTGTAAACATTATACTTTTGGGAAAATTCCTAGATAGTAGAACTGAATTTTCCATTCTTAGTTACAAACCAGGCTGTAGCTTGAGCTTGAAATTCCTGCATTTCTTAAAGGATCTATAGTATCATTCTGCTAAGCACTTAAAGAACAGTTGCCTCAGAGAAGGGGCAAGAGGTTTACTGCATTCTTTGTGAGCTGTTTAAATTCCATATAAGGTTGAGGTCAGTTTGCTAAAGGCAAGTGAAAGATTTTATTACTGATTGAGGGTGTGTGGAGTTAGAGTAGAAAAGAGTTTTCTTAACAGATGGTTAATTGGAAAGCAAATGTCTGATGACCTGAACAGAAAGCTATCCCATCCTGCTCATCACTTTCCACTGTACCATGGTCACAGATACATGCTCTGTATTCAGAGAAGCAGTGCCTGGTTGCAGGTTTTCCCTTGTTCCTTATTTTAAAAAATTAAAAAAAAATTAAAAACCACCAAACCCCAGAGCTGTGACATCAGGAAACTGAATCCTCGCTTCTGTTGTACGCTTCATACCACTCTCCTTAGTTAAGTGGCCATTTGAACAGGCACTTTTCCCTTGTGCTAGGAGGTGAGGATCTGGATGACAGCTTTAAGTACATATTCCTGATAAGAGCAGACTGTTGGCTCTGTGTTGGCTCAGCCCCATAATATCCATCCCAATGTATTGTGCCAAGCAAGGCAAGAATGAGTTGCAGTGTGCAGCGTGCAAGCCTGTATTTAACGTGCTTGTGAGCTTAGGAGTATTTTTGTAGAGGAAGGACAGCATAGAGTCAGGATCTGCTGTCAGACAAGTTGCTTGATTTATTTTTCTAGTAATTAACAATATTAACATTTGACATACCTCAAATTCAAAGAAAATGAGAAGATAATGAGATGTCCTTTTTTCTCCATTGTCAGTTGTTGAGATCCGGTGCTCTGCACAGCTCACTGGTATATCTTCTTCCATGCTAAGCAAGATCTTCAGAAATTACTAGCAGGGAGCAGTGATTTAGGATCTGTTTTCCTTAGCTTGTGGTGTGCGTGGATTACTTCTCCAGGCAATGGCAGAGGACAAACTTCACAAGGAAAGGGGAGTGGGTATTATTGGCATCAAGTTACCAGCTGGAGGCAGGCCTTACTGATAGCACAAAAATTACCAAGATAGGCAGCATTGTTGCCTGATTAGGAGTTGAAGCACACTACTAAAAGTAAGTGGGCCAGTTAAAAGGATGTGGCTCTGCAGGTAGGCGTGAGTGGTGGTGGTGTCTCTTCTTGGTGTAGTGATCTGGCTGCTGTACGTGTACAGCACCAGCTTCAGAGGTGGTGGTGGTGGTTCTTCACTGAAGAATGTCGTATCTAACATCTGTGACATATCTGAAAAGTAAGAGGTGATCAGAGATGGACCTAAAATGGATCCAAATTTCCCAAATACTTCTTTTCAGAGCCTTGATTTAGGTTGTTAACAATTTATTAAAATATAAACAAGTGAAAAAAGGCAGTGCACATTTGCTGTGTACAGTGGTGCCTTTAAATCCTGACAGACATATGCTTTTGTTTACTCTGTTCACTAGTTCAGTTACTCCATGCAGATTGAAACTCCAATAAACAAATGGATGAATCAAAAATGCAATTAATGCTGCTTAGAGAAATTACAACATGTCTTTCAAATATAATCGGCAAGACATACTCTGCATCAAGGAGAACTTTAAATGCTATCAGGAAGATCTAATTCAAACCACATCAATACTATATTGTGGAAGTTGAAAAGAATAAATGGGGAGGCTTTCAGAAGTCACGCAAGCAGCTTGAATTGCTGACACTTATAGAGGACATAAGGTATGTGTATTCTGATTTCCTGGGAAAAAGAATCTTAGGTGAAAACTGTGGGGTGAAACTACAAAGTGAAAAATTATTAGGCCCCTTGCTGCCAATTTTTCATGCTTGGTTAGTCTCCTCTAAGTCTTCCTTGAACTGATACTCTTCCTGTCCTTCAAATCCTAGGATAAGATAATTGAGTTATTTTAGAGTCTATGTGGGGTACTGTTCTTTTCAAATATCTGTTCCAGTTGATTTCCTTAGATAAACAAGGCAAAATTCTTGTAAATCATAGAAAGCCTATCATAGACAGCGTATCATTTGTAAGAGACTCTTCTTGGGCCCTCAGGCTGTTTCAAGACTATCACCATAAACCTTGGAGAATTCAACAAGTAACAGTGGAACAAGAGACTAGACTTTGTGCTGCATACCTGAGACTGTCATTATGAATTGGGAGCAGAGCAGCTGGGGTTGCATCATGGTTCATCTGTGAATCACAGAACAGATTTTTTTTTAAGGTGTGTCAGTGTTACATTAGCAGCTTCTGTTTGAGCAGAGTTCATGACAAGTCTCTATTTGAACGATTACTAATCTGCTATATTTCTAAATCCTATCACTCCCTCTTTGTGGGAGGCGTATACAATAATTCGCAGCATGGTAATAGACTTGTAAATTAAACCTCAAATTTCAGGAACATTTCTATAATTTGGCTCTAGGAACTTGAGTTGTTTTCAGGGTCTTTTGCTTTGAATACTTTTTGTTTGGTTATTTATGATTTATTTTTGATCATATATTAAGATATATTGGTAAATTAAGATAGTAATGATTCTGGAATTTCTTCAGGGCTAGGTAACAGGATAAAGTAATTCTTTCATTCAGCAGTTCTCTTACTTCCCTTTTTTTCTTTAGGTAGAGCTTCAATTTCTTCTCAAATGCATTGTTTTATATGAAGTGTGAAGAAAGCAGAGGGCAGGCTAACACTGAAACTGGGGTCAGCAAAGTAGATCTTCTTAATTCCTTTCCAGAGATTTCTTGTTTAGTTTGGGAAAGTTGATTTAAAAAAAAAAAATGCACACACAAAAAAAAAACTTTCCGTATGTAACATGTCTGTGATGTATTTAAGTATTTTCAAATTGAGTAGTCAAAATTTGCAAAATGCTATTCCATCCTTGTGTTAGAATTGTGAAGTATTTTTATGATATGTACATAGTGACTGAAATTCAGCTGCTTCATGGATCACCGCTGATTCCTCATAGGCTCTTTCTGTCCTGTAGAATCTCTCTTAATCTAGCCTTTGCTTTGGAAAAAATTCTTAGATTATGTTTCACATTTTTCGTAACTATATATGGATTAGGTTTCCTTTCAAATCTGTAATTTAACCACGCAAATTCATTTAAAAATTACCATATTAAGTTCCAGTTTGAGGCAAGAATGTTTGTTTTTCTAGAGGACGTGTTTCTAATTGAGTTTTTAGGAAAGAAGAGTATTAAGTCTTCTCTTTCTTCTCTGTCCAGAATGGTTTGCTTATAAGGATAACGTGTCTACATAGCTGAATGATTAAGCAAAAAATCCTAGATATTATTAATGCATTCCTTTTCCTGCTCAGGACTTGAACCATTGGTTTTACAGGCAGTAGTCGGTGTGCTCTGTGTCATACGTCAGCCAAGTTAAAGGTGTTCTGGCAAGTAACTGGTTACCCTTCCTGCTGGTGGCCTGGTGATGAGGGTTCAGCTGTGAGCCCAGAGGGGAAGCTGGGGCTGAGGTTATCAGGAGAAGGGTGTTCCCCTTTCCTTCCAGCTCGCTAAGCAGGAAGGGCAGATGAGGGAATTCGTTGCTCTGCCCTCAGATTTGGCTGGTTTAGATTTGAATATGGGGTTTGGAAGTAGATCTGAGGAAGGGGTTGGGAAATGGTTTGTAGTTAGGGTTTTTCTTTTTCCTGCTCTGGCTAGAGAACCTTTGAACTGGCCTCCTTGGTATATTTTTTCAAGTTATGGCTGAACGTGGAAGTAAGAGAAGGTTCCCTGAGCTCAGCTGTGCGGTCATGAGGGAACAGAGCTGACAGCTTTGTAGACCACTGTCATAGAATATGGTAGAGAATAAAATATTCTGTACAGAGTATTAGAACAGAATACAGAATGCATTCTGTATCACTGGTATAGAATAGAATAAGGCTTCTGATTTACATGACAAAACTCTTAAGTTCAGCCAGGCAGTGGTAGGTGCTCTTCTGCTTTTCCTTTACTTCTGTAAAAGGAACCATTGGTACAGCTAAATAGGTTAGGATAGCATGTAACCAGAGAGATAACGTGAATTCCAGCCTCACAGTCAGTTTTGACTCTTATGCTGTCTCTCTGTATCTCTGAAGTGCAACATAACGTTGTTACCCTGTACAATGTGGGTCATCAGAGAGGAACTACATGTAACTTATTTATCGGCACAAAAAGACATTGACCTCTATAATATGCAGACAGCAAACAATAATGGGAAAGGAAGCATAGGGAAGCAGTACGTGTTACTTCAGTAAAGACAATGTCCTGTAAGATTGTCTGTAAATGGTACCAGAATAATCATTTATGGTGTCTTGTATGATTTTTTTATTTTTTTTTTAGGTCTCTGTCTTCAGTACATCTTAAAAATCTATCCAGATCTATTTCTGAACCATTTTCTCTGGACCATTACCGATCTCCAGATATTCGCAGTTCACACCTGTTTCCTGGCCATTTTTTGAGTGAACAAGTTGCTATTGTTTTCTGGGCATCTGAGTTTGGTAGTTCAAGCAATCAGCCTGCTTTTTCCCAGGAAGGGCATAAATCTTCAGGAACTCACTGGGAGTTCCACTTTACTGCAGTGACAAACATAAAAGCGGACAAGCTCAGTGGCAATGACATTTGTAACAGTTTTCTGTCAAATAATTCTCCAGGATGTTTGGAATGTCTAAATTGCACAGCGCCTTGTTACTTTGCTCTCATCCAGCTTGTTTGGGAATTCCTTTTTGGGCTGATGTTATGAAATTCTGCTTTTCCACAGTATGCATGAAAGTACTGATGAAAGAAGGTACTGGGCAGATTTTTCTATCCGTTATGCTGGGTTTTTTGCTCCGTCTGTGCTTGTCTTTTGAGGAGTTCATTTACAATGATACTGCTGAAGCAGAGGATAGTCCCAGATCCACAGAAAAATTCATGCCTGATAGAAACTTGCAACTATTCTGTGACCTTTTGTTAGGTTTGCTGAGTAGATGCAGAAAACTTTGTAAATACTTTATCTATTTTCTGTCTAGAGACTGCACAGAATGTATCCTGCATCTTCTTTAGCCCTCCTACGGTTCATTAATTTTCATGTACAGGGCTAGAGGCCTTCTCTTGAAGTTTCAGCCTTTATACTAACTACTGCTGAACCTCTACTTGGGAGTTTGTTTCAGTAACGCATCAAGCAGGAATAGTTATATATGTCAACTCTCAAGGGAGAAAACAAAAATGTAGAACATGGATAGGAAGGTAGCATTTTTCCTTTTAAAAGGGAATGAATCTTTTCCTCTATATCTTCATGGGAAGGCAAGTCACAAAAGGCCATATTCAGGGATGTCATCAAAGCATTACCAGCGTTCTCCTTTCTCTCAGCTCACGGATTTTAAAAGCTGGTGATGTCAGAGAGCTGGGATTCCAGACAGAATTGTTGATCTTACCTCACTGTGAGAAGCTGCATGGATTAGCTTTTCCTTACAAGACATGGTCCAGCCTTTCTTACGTGAAGGATTTATCATCTTTCATTTATACTAATTATGCTGCCTCCCTTTCCACTATGCCTGACTCCAGCCATTCTTAAAATAGCTATCAATACAGCTCACAGCTATTTATATCTGCTAGTGTCAACATGAAGCAGGCACATATTCCCAGAAGAAATTTTTACTGCTTCTCCATCAACAAAGCTAAAAAGGCTTAAAATGCAGAGATAACTTGGACAAAGTTCGAAAAGTTCTCCATTTTTGACTTTCCCCTGAAAAAGATGCAGAAGGTTGCGTGTCATGATAGACTAGGATAAAGTCCTACAGAGTCTGCCAGAATTTGCCCCATTTTCTTTTTTTTCCAGATTTGAAAATGGAATTTTTTTCAAGTCATATTGTGTTTAATGTATCCTCAGTGTTCAGCAACAGATTAGCTTCATGTCCAGGAATGCAATAAGAAATGTTTGTCATTCTGGTATAGTAACTTCCTTCTCTAGAAGTAAGTCTTCCATATGCTTTGTCATTTTTGGTTCCTGAACTACTGTTGTAATAATGCTGAAAACTTGAACAGGATTGAATAACTCAGAGAGTAATTTGTGCTCCAGAGTAGCTCACGATTTAGATGTCAGAGCATTAAGAAGAAAAGATACAACTCATGGAGTGCTTGGAAAACAAGCTTAACGTTCCAAGGAGGAGAGTCTGAAACACTGCTGAGCGGAAAATTGACATTGCATACCTACATCTGCTCACAAGTAGCTGAAGTGGCAATATATATTTTTTTTTCATATGTTTGTGACCCTCTATTTATCATTTGAAGTATGAAAAAACACTTATATCTAGGGATTTGGGCTTGTGTCCAGTAGCATTGTTGCCACAATGCTTTGTTGAGAAGCTGGAGGGAGAAGAGGATGAATGATACTTATGACTATATTGAAACCACTTTGTTCAGTCTCATTTTTTTTAGATTGTGTGTTCCTCTAGTGCAGAATGCTATTTTTGGAATAAGAAGTATAAAGCATTTCATTTCAATAGTTCAATATTATTAATATTTTGTCCAGAAGAATTCAGTGCAATGCTTTGTTTTTCTGTGTGCATTGGATTTTGACAGAATTTTTTACTCTGATGAAGTGTGACTCACAGGGGCTGTGCATTGGAATGTCATGCAAAAGCAACACAGTTGAAACATCAGTTTTGTAAAATATGTGTAAAAGAGTTCAGTTCCAGGGCTGATTGACAGGGGAGGGAGTAAGGGAATCGATTGTTCTAACTGCCTCCTCCAGAAAAACATGACAGTCAGTGGAAGCAGAAGCCTCCACAGGCTCCAACAATCTTAGCCACACGTAAGAGACCATGTAGAGTAGGTGCTTTGTGTCTTTCAGAGTAGTGCCGTATGAACAATCTCTCTGAGATGGGGAACAGAAGGGATCAATGAGACTCTCACTGTCTTGGGTTTAAGTGACTTCTTGGGAGTTTGCCTCTTGTAGAAGTTTCAGGAGCAAATTTCAATGCCTAGGGGCAAGTTAAAGCAAGAGGAACTTGACATGGAGCTTTTGGTATTTATGAAATGCAGACAGCAACAATCCTTAAACACACAACGACAAAGGAAATAGATATTTCTAAATCTCACAGTGTTGGGAGCTAAACCCAGTCAGCACAGCTGCAGGTAAGGAGTGGTGAAAAGGACCATATTAAAGACTAAGGAGCTACAGCATCACTTGTACTTGTTTTCCCTTTCTTGGTTTGTGATCATGTGTGCAGCTCTGAGTAACCAAAGAGGGAGTTGCATTCTTTGTTGTACTTAACAGGAAGCAAAAGTTGTATGCAAGCGTGAAAACCAGCTGTTTCAACTGTTCAAACAGGAATTTCTTAGTAGCTGATGTGGTCAAAGGTGGGAGCCGTTTATGGTAGATATGATGATCCTGCAATATTGGAGAGAGTTTTGAGACTGCCTTTCCAAACAGAAGATGACCTGGGGCTATGAAATATCTGTCACTTTGGTTCTATTGTGGTAGATACAGTCCTTAAAGATCTTTAGAGACAGGCAAAATAAAGCTATATAAAATATTCTTTTCAAGATGGAAACCACATCCAGAATCTATCAAGTTGGATGTGAGTTTCCTGGTTGTCACCCTTCAAAAAATGGAAAACCTTAATTGTATCTGTTTGGAAACTAGTCTAAAAGCTCCATTGTGAGAGAGGAGTGTGTCTCTGCCCTTCACAGCCCCCTTCCATAGGGATATGTAATGTAAATTGTACGCTGCTGGTACCCCATGCCACATCTGTATCACCTTGGTCAGTTACAGGAGTTGTTTTTCTGAATGTGGAGGTACAGTTAGCACTGATTAGATGCAACAAGACAAATTTTGATTCAACATGGTAGTTGTTAAATACCTTTTCAGGTATTCTGACAAGGGTTTTTTGAGGTTTTTATATTTGAGGGTTTGTGGCTTTGAGTTTTTTTGCTTTGGGGTTGTATGTGTGTTTTTACATGAAGGAAGACACTAGAAACAATATGTTTACAGTTTAAATACCATTTGCAGAAGTTCTTGAGGAGTCCAGAATGGTGGAGCAGTTGGCAGCAAGTTAGTTTTCAGCTGAATCTGGATTTGTGAGTTCCAGAGCAGTAAGGGTACCTGGCAGAGAGTAAGAGAGAATGAACCTCATGTGGTGTAGATGCTGGTAGTATCAATCAGAGGATAAAATGCTATAATCATAAGGAGCAGTGTCAGCACAATTCCGTGGATAGCTGGTGTGGTGGATTCTGCCCTGTACTGTGGTCAGTATGTGACAGCAAACTCTTCCTTTATTTGGAATATTGCATCATTGATTAAACATTGTATAAGCTACTCTAAACCTAAGTGCTGGTTTCTGGTGTTCCCATTCTTGGTTTTTATTAGTATTATTTTGTTACTAGTTATTAGAGCTAAATTAAGGTCTACTTCTACAGAGTTCAGAGAAGTTCTTGGGAGATTGATAACTCTCCCATCCCCAGTTGCTATGTGAGGTTTCGCTCACGCTGCAGCTGTTGACTTGGTCAACATCAAACCCTGCCAATGGATGATGTTTAAATTATATTGTATAATTTTGTGTACTACAGACTAAGACCAGATACCGCAGACAGTTCAGCTGATGAATAGAAATTTATGGAGCTGATGGAGTTTGATCATGTATCTGAGTAAGGACAGCAAAATACAAACTTAGTCAGGGAGGCCCTGACTTCCCTGATTCTCAACATGTTGGTTTTAGTTTTTCCATCTCACTCTAGAGGACTGCTTTTGCTGAGGTCTTTTTCTAAAATATATTGGGCAAATATTTTAGGTACTAGTGTTGATTTATATCCTGGAATGACATTCATGGTGCTGAGTAGAGCTAGTCACCACAGTCAGGAGGGAAGACTAAGAACTGTGGAAAAAAGTAGTAATTCCTGCAGGTGAATGAAGATAGCCAGGAAAGCTCTCAAGCAAGTGGGGCACTGTGTCCTGCAGTACACTACAAAGCCACAATCGATTCATACAGTAGAAATTAAGTCTGATTCAGACACTTCAGATTAAATATTTAAACACTGAAGGCTGTAATTACAAAAATCACAGTCAGTATCACTAATAATTAGTTAATACTCGCAGACCCCAGAGTAATGGTACAAGGACTGCAGAAAACATTTAATGTGGTGACAGTAAGTTTTTGGACAGAAAATCAGCCACACCTACGCACTGCAGAATAGAATATTAAATAAGGGTCCATAAAATCATGTAATGAAAACTTGGCCTTAACACAGTTTGAGAATTTTGTTTATTTGCATTGCTTCAGGCAAGACTAGTGCTTAGTAAAATGAGCTATTACCACTGCTCAGAGATAAGAATAAATAAGGATAAGGGGCTTTAAGCCTTCCCTTTCACACCTTTGAAAGTTACCTTTTTCTTTCTTTATTCTTTCTTTTCTTTCTTTCTTTTTCTTTTTCTTTCCGTTATTCCACACCTTCCATGACAGTTCCTATTAGTAGAACAGCCTGGTCAATATGCAAACCAGGCAGTTGTAAAGTTGAACTAGTGATCATGTACTCCTGTACGCATGATCACTGCTGTCACTTTAGTGGATAAGGTATTTAAGTATGTTGCTTCTTGTCCTTCTGGCATGTTATCTCTGCCTTATTTGATTTCTTGTGTGTGTTGGGCAGTGGTAAGGCAAACTGTTCAGAGTAGCAAAATGACAAGAGTTCACACTCACAGAGAAAATTCAAATTGGCCCGTGTATTTCCAGACATGTTCAAAGGAAATAAAGTAAATGCTGCTTTATTGCTTTGGAAGTCTAACCACAGTGTTTGTGCCTGTGACTTCAGTGAAGAGGTAGCAAACAGATGAAACCTCATAGCAACTTCTATTTTTAAAAAAAAAAAAAAAATTTAGTAACAAGTGAAAACCAGAACTATAACAAACTGAAACAATCCTATCAGATCTCTGTCCAATAATTTTTTAGAGGGTAATCTCCACTGGTGCTTCACCTTCGATGTTTACAGACAAACTTGTGTTGTTGCTGAGAGAGGTAAGAACAGCAATATGTGGTTCTTTTGTGATAAAGCATCCTTTATTTCTGAGCTCATTCGGTTGCTTACTTTGTTTAATATCCTTCATGCCTGGGATGAAAAACAGCAGAATTCCCATGACTGAAAACTCCCAAACAATTTCAGTGCAAGAAATAAATTGAGATGTTGGATAATACATTTGCATGCTGAGAATATGTCAGAGGTCCTCTCCCTGACATGGAAATATACAATCTGTTTGTTTCTGGGATGCCAATTTTGTGTCTAGGTTCCATTGACAATCAGTGGAAATACCATGCAACACTCCTATTTCTTCAGTATGTGATAAACCCCTATTGAGAGATTAATAGTCTGTTGTGACTGGTAAGCAATAACAAGCATGGTTGAAGCATAGACTGTTTCCCCCTATTGTACCAGGTCTGCCAGCTTGCTCAGCTGTAGCACGGGTCATGCATTACAGGATGATGTTCAGTGAGACCCAACTGCTAGAGTAATGCAAGACCCAGCTCCTAGAGTAATGTGAGTGCGTGAGAGTCTTGGATTTGGCAGGGGTAGGGTAATGTTGTTTGTTTAAATTACTATGTATAACAAAAACCTTGGAAGTGTCATGTAATTCAAAATCTGGAAAGAAACCCAATATCAATTTGTTATTTCTATCAAATTGTAGAAATTGGGATATTAGAATATTCACTTCTTTGGGAGAGTTTGACTCATGATTTAGGAGGATCAGCAACATCACCATAATCTCATGCAATCAATTTTTTTCCATATGTCCAGCCACCTCTTATTTAGGATGCATATAGCATAGGTTCACACAAATAAAAACCCAGCTAATGTGAAACACAGAAATTAAGTTAAACAAATCTGTCCTGAGACTGATGTAAAAGGGAAGGTTAAAGTCCGTAGCTAGTCAATAATCTAGAAAATCAGAACTGAGTTCCTTTTCTTCCATTCCTTAGAAAGCCTTAGAATGTATGTCTGAAGCTGTCCTTCAGGTATGTGAAGTCATTCAAAAACAGATGAGAGGAAGAAATACATTCTATTAAGTCTTGCCTTGATTTGTTTCTGCAAGGTCACTAATCATATGTTACTTTTTTTACAGTTATCTGCAGAGGAATCAGTTACAAAGGAGAGAACCATTTACTTCAGGGCTGTAGAAGCACTGAGCAGAGAGGGCCTGCCTCAAGGAGCTTACGCACACCAGTAAGATTTCAGTTATTTCATAGTCAAAAGAACTGGTCTGATGCAGTCAAGGAAGGGAGTCCAGATCTTCAGCAGCCTGGTTCAGGTACAATAGATGCTGTATCATATACTGTGTCTTTCTCCATGTACAGAAAGATGCAGTAATTAAGTATGCTTTTCTAAAATATTTCAACAGACCATGTTAGCCTTCACTTAAGGTTTTTGAGCAACAAACCTTTTTTATTGAGTACCAAGCTATCCATAGGGCACTTATTAATGGGGACATACTAATTACAAAACACATTACATTCATAGCTCACAAATTATTTGTCTAGAAACTGTATTTTCATTAAGTATTTTTCTTTGAAATATTCAGGTATTCTTGGTATTTTGTAAACTCATTATGGGAAATAGATGATGTTTGGATGGAGATGACGTAACCCTTACAGAACATTTTGACTAAAGAGTTTTAGGTTTTGTGGAAGCAAACTAAGAAGCTGAGTTGGCAAGTAAAAAGAATGTCAGTCTTCCAGTTCACAGGCCTGTGTGAATGGGTGTTTGCTAATGCTTAGTTGTTGTGGTTTCATGTTGCACATACCCTTTTTCCTGTCTTGGTTCAGGCCGGCTATGGGTTCTGAGGTTTAAAAAAGTGCAGTACTTTGCAGAGGAAAATTTATTGCTCTCAACAGAGGAGTGCTATGGGATCCTCCTTGGTTTCTAACAGCTACATTCTTTTAAGCTTGGTAATGTATCCAGTGATAATGAAAGTTAAGTAGCTCATTATGTTGGTATGAGCCAGGTGTAATGTAAATAGGCATTGTGCAAACATATTCAGACTACCAAAGCAAATTATTTCAGGTTGATCCTGGCCTTCTATAAGCATAGATTGATAACCAAGGGGAAGATCCTTGTCTAAAACTTACTGCTGTTATCTGTAGCCCTGGCATCTGGAGATCTTCCCAGAAAGCAAAATGCATGACTGCTTGCAGGGCAGGATCCCTGCCGTGCTGCTTTGACAAACCCTATGGCAAATACTTATCAATTGATTAAACCCTTGAAAACAATTGTGTTTAGAACTGATCTCATCAGGCTGAAGATCTAGGAAACCATTAGAGGAGAGCAGCTTCCAAATGATGCACATACAGTGTCCCCTTACTAGACTGTAGTATGGAAAAAGCAGTAGAGGATATCAAAACACTGCCTCTCAGTTAATGGAGTTGTGACCAGCAGGTGGACTGTAGAAGAGCTTTCTGGAGGGCAGTCACTAGCATGTTGGTACTTACGTGTGTGTTAGCTAAAAGCTATACTGTTTGAAAACATGATTGAATTGATACCATGCCTTTAGAATTAATGTTAGCCCCAAGCAGAGAAGCATGTTGGAACACTGGCTTCCATTTCCCTTTGGTCTCACCACTAACCCATCCTCTTGTTATCAGGGCCTGGATGTGTGGAATCTCTGGAGCTGTAATAATAAAGACCTGGTGAACATGTAGAACTGGGTGAAGGGGAATTACTGGAAATCTGAGACCCCTCCCTGCCTTTGCAGAACAAACACCTCTTATAATTGATATGTGTATTTATTTAGTGTTACTAGTTACAAATCTTTAGTAAATAATGCCTTGACAGGTCAAACGTTTAGGGCACAATGAGTCATTCCCCAGCATTAAATGAGAAGCCTTGATCCCGAAATTTTTGATTGGGGCAAATAATGTTTTAAATGTGTATCTCAAGCTGCTTGTTAAAACAAATGCCTGTGGTATTGACTGGACTGGAAGGTTGAAAGAGAAAATTCACTGGACTTTGAGACTGGAGCATACATGGCTTTTCCAACTTCAGGTTTTATTGCAAGGGCTCTGGTTTTACCCAAATTGACAGCAACTTGGCAGAATTGTTCCTCAGCACGTTCTTTTTGGGTAGATTTACCAGCAGTAAACTCAAAAATTGGACAAATGAAACCCATCAGTGAGCTTGTGGTGTAAGTTTCCCCTCTGTGCCCAACCCACAAAATGTTATTAGTCAGCTGTTGCCCCAGCCAGAAAGTGTTGGCTCCTTATTTGAAAGGTTGTGGTAGCTTGTGTTTAGCTTGGGAGACTCCAATACACAGAATGCCAGTCAACATGACTTCTGTCAGAAATAAAAGGCCTATCAAACCGATGGCCTCCTGCCTCTGAAGAAAAGGTGGATGTGTCCAGGGAAAGAAGGACCCTCCTCTGGACTCGCTCCAACATGTCCATGTCCTTCCTGTGCTGAGGGCTCCAGAGCTGGATGCAGTACTCCCGTCAGAGTCTTGCGAGAGCAGAGTAGAGGTGGAGCATCACCTCCCTTGACCTGCTGGCCACACTTCTTCTCATGCAGCCCAGGATGCAGTTGGTTTTCTGGGCTGCAATTGCACATGTCCCACTTTTCATCCACCAGTACCCCAAGTCCTTCTTGGCAGAGCTTTTTTCATCCCCCAGCCTGTGCTGATACTGAGGGTTGCCCTGACCTAGGTGCAGGACCCTGCATTTGGCCTTGTTGAACCTCATGAGGTTCACATGGGCCTACTTCTCAAGCTTGTCCAGGTCCCTCTAGATGTCTAGTATTTCCCTAAGAAATTAAGTCCACTTTCTGGAATGTCCAATATTACTAGAGCAAAAGTACTCTGATAAATTTAGCAGGTTGTATTACACAAAAGACTTCTTTACAGGTATTTGCTTACAATAGGGATTGACTGTTGATAAGAAGTACATAATCAGAAATTTAGTTGTTTGATCGCTCTGAAATAGAAAACCTTTTCTGCAATGGTACGTGAAATTTTTGAGTGAAAAGTCAGTCCTCTCGACTGCTTCAGATATGACATGCATAGTATGTTTACCAACATCAGAATGTTCCTGAAAGAAAGGAACTTGGGGTGTCAGTTCTTACAAAGCCCTGCTTGGCTATAATTGAAAGCCACTTTGGTGCAACTCAGTAGATTTCTGTTGATTGATACTGTCTTCTTTTTGTCACCCAGTTTTTCCTTTTTTTTTTTTTCCTTTTCTTTGTCACTCCTTGACAGTGTTTTAGTCACCTAAGGAGTATTTAATTCCTTGCCACATACATGATATCCACAGAGGGGATTAAAACCTTAAGCTCTTGATGGACAATTTGATGGAAAACTGTGTAATAGTTCTTATGGCCTCGTTTCTGGGCAGGTGGATGGATACACTGTTGTAAGGGTTTCCATCTCCAGAGCTAAAAGCCTCCTTGCATTTTATATCCAGAGGGAATAGACTTACAGATTGTTGCTCACTGTGGACAAAAGGAAGGGCTTTTAACACTGCACAGTGTTTCATAAAACCCAGACTATGTCTGTGTGCTAGTGGCTGCTCTCGGTGCTGCTCACGGAAGTAATTTCACACTCCAGGTAGAGTCCTGTCATGTGTGTATGTGCCATATAAATTGAGGTTGCTAAGGCTGTCCACCCTTCAGGTTAGCAAGTGGAGACTCCACTAAATTTTGCAAAGACTGGAAAGATGACAGTGTTATATCCAGCCAGAGCAGCAGAAGAGGCAGAATATCATTACACATAAGGGATCTTTTCTCAATGTAGGCATTGTAGTTTACATCTGCAATAACCAGAAGTGCTTGGAATTATTATGAAGTGGTAGGAAACAGCTTTCGTCAGCATCACCTAAATCTTCACTGTGTCCAAAAATTCTAAAATTCATTGATGCATGCTATCGAATCCTGTAATCTCCCTTGAAATTTGCTGGTATCTGTGTCTTTATTGCTATGTAACAGTAATTGGATGGATGTTCAGCCAAAAACCTATTCAACTACTTCACCTGTAAGTAAGAAGATAACTACACGTGTGACTGAGCTGCCTGTGTCCTTTCTTTTCAAACCAGTTGGTGTGGAATTTACAGCTCCATTTCCAGGCATTAAGCTTTTATTCTTATGGCTGCCTGTATTAGAGAGCCTGAAACAGCGTGAACATAGATCCTGATAAGAAATATAAGCAATTTTATTTTCTCTTGAACTTTCACCCTTCCAAGTACCATGCTCATAGTGTCTTTGTGTGAAGACTGAGCAAGACACATGGGTGAAAAAGCAACAGATTTCATTTAGAAAGATAGAGGTGATAATGTTGGAAGAAGTTAAGAAGAACCGACACCAAACATTATGGCCCAGATCCCAAAGCACCAAGATAACTTTACAAAACTCAATACAACACCTACCAAGGGATAGTAGTAGTCACAATGTATTTCCATGGTTGTTTTTTTGAGATGTCATCTGAGCTATGTTGCACTGGAGACCAGGGAAGTGCTTCATTCCTGCAGAATGTATCAGGAATGGGCTGCATCTGACAGAATTTTCAGCCACCTTTTTTTTTTTTTTAATATTATTAGTAACTGGGCAACTGTGCAACTATTTGTATTGATCATTCATCAGCTGGTAGAGAGTTTGGGGAATAAGCATCACTCTCAGTTGATCGTTAACTCAACATTCTGTTGTTTCTTGGGTTTATGAAGGGAACTACAAGTAAATGACCTTGGAAGTAGCCCAGTATAAAAGGAGGTAAAGGGATAGTGGATTAGAAACAGTGGCGTTTTGGTTTATTTTCTTTAAACCAGTAGGTTTTCTACCTAACACACTAGTGCATGGCAATTGAGATAGAAGTGCCTTGGGCTAGAGAAGTCTGCTTTCTTTTTTCAGCTACAGGAAATATAAAAAGAAAGCACAGTTGTCAGTGCAAGAACTAACTCCAGATTTTAAAATCTTCCTGTTGAGAAATACTGGTTTTGTAAGCAAGGAAATGTGTTTTTCATAATTATGATCAATTGTTCCATCTAACTAGTTCTTACTAAAGTTTAGGAAATTTGAGCAGCTTTCTACATGAACAGTAACGTCAGATAATATTTTTTATACTATGTAAATGTGAGCTGTTTTTCCATTTTTTTCAAAATAAATCTTCACAATTTCTGTACATTTCCCATACATTGTCTCTCAAGCTAGAGAGTATACAGATGTGCACGTCTGCAGTACTTCTACTCACCAAGTTGTGTGGTTCTAATGCATCTATTAGTGTAGAATCCAGAAATAATATTTTGTGAAGCCAGCTCCTGTGCGTTTCTTTTTTAGTCTCTGCCCTTTTTTATTCCCTTCCGCCTCCTACTCCCACCCCAATCAGTGCCATTTGGCACAGGTGGAGTTTCCTAAAGGCAGAGCAACATTATATCCCATTACAGGTCTTTCACATGTTCCCTAGTACTTGAAAGAGTTGTGCTGTCGAAAAACAAATTTCCACCTGTTGCCTTTGAAAATGCTGCCTTGATTTGCCTGGGAAATGAGGCAGGGCCCCTACTTGGTGTTTCTTATGAAAATAGCAATTTGCATAACGCACACAGCTCATGCCTCTGAATTCCTGTGTTTGTTGACTTCTGAGTTCTACATTCCAACTGTTGGCATTCAGCTTTGAAGTGATGAAAGACTGAGAAAGGGTACAGAGGTGTGACAGAAATGGGAATAAAGAGCTTGCCAAAACCTTGCAGCATTTTGTACAGTTAAAAAGCTGATAGTGTCCTTTTGCTCTTGGCAACAGTGCTTAACTTCAGCTGCCCAATGTGTGTAAGAATGAGCTTGTTTCAATTCATGTTGGAATTGAACTAAGAGTCGTCTTTGCTCTTATTTTTGTAACAATCCTTACAAGATGTCTTGCTGGGATCATAACATATCCTCAATCAGCATGAACATCAAGAGAAATTTGAGTGTAAGACACACATGTACAGAAAGGTGAATATACTCGTGCTACATTTAGTCCATTTAGAACTGGATTTCTGAAGTCAGGTTAAAATTTCCTATGGCCCCTTGGTTAAAGAATGTGTGTATTAAGTGTTCCAGGCTTCCTCTTTTTCTCTGCTGTTTTTTTGAATAGAAGCAACATGTTTGCTTTGATGTGAAGATGAGCAGGTATCATATTTCCTCCATGTGTCCCACTGCGCTGTTTGAACACTGTTTGAACACTGAAATATGAACGTCTTTCATTGGTGAATAACCCTTATGCTATTGGTTTGTAGTCACAGTAGGATTTTGACCATGCTAGTCAGATCCTGAGATTTGGACTTCAGAGACTGAAGTGGTTGGAGGATGTGATCTTTCCCTGAGTTGTATAGTGCCCCTGCCACTAGATGTAATAGAAGTACCCTTCCATGGTAGGTGTGACATGTTCTGAAAATCAGTGTCACAAAAGGATGTGAAGACCACCTCAGTGGTTTAGTGGCCAAGATCACTCAGTATTCCTGATATCATATATATCATTTCCATTCTTGTTGATCATAAGTACTTTTCAGGATATTGAGTAGCAGATTTTTGCATGCGCTTGATCATATGTACAGTATCACAAAATCCATATCTTCAGACCAGCAGTAAGGTTACATCTGTACTTCATCGTTGATTACAGGGTTAAGAATATTGCAACAGCCCCACCAAAGACCAGAACAAGCACATTTTTCCCGAGGGAGTAGACTTCTGAAAGCAGTAGTCAGATTCTTCAGGACATAACTTCTACTCCAGAAGAGGTATAGACTGTTTTCCAGCCTCTAATACAAGACATAATTAGGCATTATTGTACTTAATTATGCATTACTGTATTGGGCAGGGAAGGTATTACATTCTCTACCACAAAGCTTGACAAGGTTTACCTTGACTAGCATTACTATGATTTTGAGCCAAGTAAGGAAGTAATCTCACTTGTTTCCAGAGTGATGCTGCTGAAATCAGATTCTGAATCTCTGTTCTTAATCACTTCATGTTCTAATCTCTTTTTGCTTGTTGGATGCAGCTTTGGCTTTGCTTAAGTGAGCACTGTGATTTGAGTCCAAGCTCAGGTAGTGCCTGAAGCAATATAGGCCTGCTTTCCTGTTCCGTCTTCTTTTCTTGAAACAGACAAAGATTAATCCATGACTGAAGCATTAGTTAGAGGAGAAGGTAAGATTGTTTGTGGTACAGAATGGACATGTTTGTCAACTGTGTGTTATGTAGGGCAGAACAATCATTTAATGATGGAATTCAGACCTCAATTACAGCCTATGTGAGACAGTGGTTGATGGTTCAACGTTCTTAGCTGTGCACAGGGGCAATAGGGCAGCTGCCCTTCAGCGAGGGTGTAGGAGCTCCTGCAAGGAAAAGGGACATGTCAGAGTCCTGCAGGCTGCCATCTGGAGCACCCTTACCTATGGGATTCTTCAGAGCTCCTTCTCTCTTAGATTACCGTGACTATAATCAGGCTTAAAACACCAAAGAAAAACAATTGTACCAATTGTCCAAAATTTCTACCAGTACCATTACAGTAACAGCAAAAAAGTGCAGAACAAAATACTCCTTCTCTGGCACCTTTCACCACGAGTCTGTGAGTTGTATCTAAGGTGTAGGTGTCTTCTACTGAGAACTGAAGGACCAATTTTAGGATGATCACTGTGTCCAAGACTCTCAGCGATATGGGAAAGTGCAGAAATGAATGACAGAACTACCAAACACTTCCTAACGCTGCCTCTTGGCTGTCATGCCATACAAATCTCCACAACACAGTGACAGAGCATTTCTGCTGCCATCATTTAGCAGTCCGCTATCCTCAGCCACACAAGTTTTATTTCTTTGCAAAATCAAACTTAAAATAGCAAGGTGTTCCTCATAGTTCTTAATCAAGTGGGTTAGCACCATGTGAAAGGAATCCTGTCTTTGTAGACCAGATTGTTGGCCCTTGCTATTATAGTAACTATTCTTAACTTCCCAATGTTCCTTGCTTCCAGCTCAGGAGATCTCTTATCAATATATCTCAGTTCTGCTATTACATAGGCAAAGCTTCCTGTGTGTTAGGAATTACAGATTTTAATTTTTTTTAAATATATGAATATGTTGGAACCTGTGACTTCTGCAACAGTTATGGCAAAATCCAGGCTAAAGACTAATTTACACTTGCTCAATCTCCTACTCTTAAGCTTTTGGTGCAGCTCAAACCAGAAATCCCCTAGCACCTGATTATGAGTGTTCAAGGAGTGGTTCCTGTTATTTCAGTGACAGTGGGCCAAAGTGATGTCTGTGTTATCCTCTTGCGCCAACTGTTGAGTGTGACCTGTGTGGTGCTGAGGGACATGATTTAGTGGTAGCTTAGCAGTGATGGGTTAACAGTTGCACTTGCTGATCTTGAAGGTATCTTCCAAACAAGGCGATTCTATCAGTAAAATGAAGGGAGTTTATTCTCTGTGTTGCCAGTGCTAGATTGAAGTTGTCAAATTTGTCCTGTCCTGTCATCTTAAATTCTTTCCAATGAAGTGTGTCAACATAGCTTAAAAATGTCAAAGGTCATAGCTTTTTTTAACAGTATCTTTTTCCATCTCTTGAGAGGTTATTAAAAAAGTGAATGACAACCTTGAAAATAGATAGAAAGGGAGCACCTGTATAATGAAAAGCAATCTCGTTAAAAAAAATAAATACCACCAACATTTGTGTGATCTGGAATAGGGTGGGAGGAGGAGTTAAAGATGCAAATTCTCCTTCTCTCTTGTTTTTTTCCTACTTTTTTGTAACAGAGAGGTTTATATATCTGCTGCCATGGCCACAATGGGAAAAAATGGATTAGAGTGAGATATCACATTGCAGAAAATTAGTGTTCTTGCTGCAGTTACCTCTGTACACAGACGGAACCTTGGGCCAGGGTCATGCCAAGTCTGGCTTCTCACTCCATGGATTTTGTTGCAGCAGCACATGTCCATGCCAGTCTTTAACACAGTCGGCAGTTAAACCTAGGGATTTAATTCCCACACATTACCAAGAAGCTTAGGCCCATGTCATTCATGTCTACAAATATATTTAGGAACTTTCTGCTGTCAAGAATACTTGGGGAGGAATATCTGTCTGGTCATCTGTTGGGTTTTATGATAATCAATTCTGCCAGTAATGGGGACTGTTTATTATTGGGCTTCAAGCAGTGAACTGAAAGCATGCCCTATAATGAATAAAAACTTAGTTGGAAAGAATTCTTTTGTTCTTACATGGGTTTGCTGTCATCTCCAGAAATGCTATTAATTTCCTCTTGGAAATGGCTACAACAATCAAAGCTTGATTTTCTTGCCAGCCATTTGGTTTAAATAAACAGCTGTATTGATTTACAGAGATGCTGGGCCTTGTGCCAGATTTTTCCTTGCACTGCTGGTAGGGTAGGAAAGGAACCCTGACATGGTGTGCCCTTGACTAAGCTGTATCTTGTCTGCTGCATCCTATCGTATTCAGTTCCTTTCAGTTTCTTTCTACGTGTGAAGCCAGCTGGCCATTAAGGAATGTAACGATTTATGGTGTGAAAGCTGGAAATAGCCAGCTAGCTCTTGGCTTGGTTCTTTTCATCCCAAACCCACATGTTTCCCAGCCCCTCTGGGGATCCTAGCATTTCCTTCTAAGCTGCTTTAAGCATGATTCTGCTTCTCTGTCTCTGCTTTTTATATTTTAAAAAGAAAATGCCTAGAAAATGGTTTTCTTGGAGACATTTCCTTCCAGAGACTAGACTAGAGCAGAAAATATAATTAGAATGGAAGGCGCTGACTGAAGGTTTAATACCTCTGTCCTTAAACAGACTGTTTCACCACTGGGAGTAGTATAGCTGAGGCAAAACTGGCTGTAAAATCCATTTAAGAAGCTGGGTAAATACATAAGCTGTGGTCTTGAGCTAGCTTTGCATCACCATGGAAACAGTGGTACCAAGCTAGCTCAGATGTGTTTGTGGGAACTGATGCCATAGAAATGATGGCAGCATAGCCCAGAGGCTTCCTCCATGGAAGAGAAGCAGTGTCCTTTCAGCACATCAAACAAGATATCCCAAGAAATGGCCTGGTAATTTCTGAGGCCCCTCAGCACTTTAAAACACAGCCGGTAAGTGAATAAGCCACCTTTTTTGGACTTAGATGGACATCAGAAAGGTCTGGCATGTGGTTGCTGCTGAGGAACATCTAGATTTTAATTTCTTCTGTTTCTTGTGAGTTGGCATGACTAAAGGCAGAAAGTGGGACGTGTTAAGTCTAGTGGCATTTGCCTCTTTGGGAAACAAGTAACCTGGCTTGAAATAAATGCTGTGATGCAAATGTGGTCTGAAATTAGGACTTGCAGTAAATTCAGACTGGCATATAATCAGCTAGGAAAGAGCAACATAGGAATCTTTATTCTAGTGGTTTATTACAGCAGTCAGGATTCATCTCAGATTGCTGAGTTTTGTGATTAGTTCTTGTTGCACTTGGAACTTTCTTTGCCTTACTCTTGTGGACTTTGACCTTATCAAACACTTCAGATATGCAGGCCTGGCCTGTCTGTAGAACCTTAGGGCATCTCCAGAAACAGTGTCTAAAGCAGCAGCTCCCTTTGGGGTTCTGTCATGTGATCCAGAAGCTGATTTATGGAGGTAGATGATGCTATTTGCTACTCTGCCAACGGAGAGTCCAGTGGACATGGTGATCTGTTTTTAAATTCCTTCTGACACCAAACTGTAATAGAAAAGGGAATTGCTCTGGAAGCCTTGAAAGTTTTCCAGGGTCAGGCTCAGCATTCCTTGATTTCTGGTTCTTGGGTCACTGGAAATATATCCATGCTTGGAAGAGACCAGGATGTGCCAGAGAAGCGACACAAACTTCATGCTATCATTGTTTTTATATAATTCATCTCTGCTATCTGTCACCTCTTTCTATTCCAGAAAATAGGATAGGGATAGTAAGAGTAAGGAAAAAGTCCCAGGCTGCAGGCTTTGCTGGGGGCTTTGTGGTTGGCTTCTTTTGCTAGAAACCCCAATAGAAGAGCAATATAATCATATAGGCAGAAAACTCCCCTTGATCCCTTTGTCTTTTAGTGGTGAACCTCACAGCTGTAGGTGTCCAATACAGTTTGTCTGCCCTTTCTGCTATGTGAATCTCCTTTGTGTAGGGATCAAGAGATCTAAACGCTTTGTATCACGAAGATTTTTTGTATTGTCTAGATTGCTAGTGAACTAAGCTGGAGAGAAAGTTTGCAGTTTTTTTGATTCATTCATTCATCCATTTAATCTGTAGCAAAATGATATATCCTACATTATTTTTCCTTATGGACTAGAATCAGAATTTTCCACCTCATGGCATTTCCTGAGACAGTTAAAAAATTATTCTCCCTCAACTTAACAGGTAGAACTGGATTCTTAAGCATTCTCACCTAGTATTAGCAGGAAGGCTCAAGTATTCTCTTTTTTGTGCAACAATTTAATATTTGATCGTGTTCATAGAGTTGTTGCAGCATTTTGGTCTTTATCTGATGCTGAAGTTTGTATCTAGCAATGCTTATGCTGTTACATCATCATTGATTGTTTGTGGTAACAGTGCTTTAGCACCATCATGTCAAAACAAAGTCTTCAGTTTCTCCTCTGATCTGGATAAGAGGGATGCCTAGGCAATATAACAGCTGTTCCTCAGAAGTTTATTGGAATAATGGTCAAAGATACAGGCAGGGTAAATAATAGAATGGTGCCTCACCAGGGCGAATTGTGGGATGAGAGTGTTGTAGTTTAGAATTATGCCCCTTTTTTTCATGCTTTGATCTTTCATGGATATTGGGCTTATGGCAGACAATTAGATGCCAATCTGCCTCAGGCTTCCATTCTTTATTGCCAGGTCATATTCTGGATTTCATCTGTAATAATCTTCTCTAGGTACTGTAAATATTTTATTTTTGAGGTGGGTTCTATGACCATTTGCTCATTGTGCTTATAAAGCTCCCTTTCTATTTTAAAGAGGCTCTGTACTTGTTTTAATAAAGGCATAAAAATATCCCAGCAGGATTGCAAATCCACTAACAGCTTGCCCTCATGCTTACTCTTTGTGGCAGCAGGAAAGGAAATTCCTTTCAAAAGATACTGCCATTCTCTGCTTTCCTTGGACTCCAGCAAGGTTGTCCTTTGCCTGTCAAGGACTGGAAAAGTCCAAATGCTAATTGCTTTTCTGGTCAGCAATTGCAGTTTTCTGTAACAGTGGTGGAAGACTGGCCACACTTGTCTAACCTTGAACGCTATGGTCCTCTCCTTAGTAGCAGATGACTAGGAGAAAATGGAAGAACAAGGTACAGTTGCAGAGATCCTTCCTGAGATAGTTCCCCAGGCTCCAGTAAGCTGTGTTGTAAGGATCACCTCAATCAAAGACAGCGCTTTTGTGTACAGTAACAATGGATTATTATTTCTTTCTATGACTTTTTCTGGTTGCTTTTGAAACCCTTAAAGGTTTGCTCTCCACCTTGTGTGTAAATGAGTTCCACGCTCTATCTCTATATTTCCTGAATATGTAAGCCATGAACAATATACAAGACTCCTCCGTGATCTTCTGTCTCCAAAGGTTTCGTTTGGATCATGGTAAATTAACTTCAATCTCCTTGGTCACTCCAAGACAGTGTTGCTGAGGAAAGGAATACTGCAGCACGTCTGTCCTCTGCAAACAGCAGACAAATCCAGGCAGCAGTTGTTTCGGGGAATAAAGGCTGACATCAGTGTGGTATGGCATGCACTATGTACTCAGAGTACATGGTACACTCAGCTGGATCTGCCCGGCATACTGGCAAATCCTAGAATGTAACAGGGCTCTAGGGCAGGTTTTTCTGTTTGTCCAGTTAACCATTAAGTTGTTTGGAAAACAACAGAAAGACCATCTCACCTATCACACCCATTGTCACCATGATAAAAATGAGACTAAATTTAAACTGTTCTTCTGTAATTTATAGTGCACTTCATTTTTGTTTGGTGCATCCCTCAAGTTAAGTGCATGGCAATGTGCGTACGCATGTTCTGTTTTGTGGGGTTTTTTATTCCAGTTATTTTGCAGACTTTATTCTGTCTACGTCAGACTGCCAATGGTCTGAGGAGTATGGGTTAATAAACAGTGGTGTAAACCACTTCTGTAGTAATGTGATAAGTAATATAAAAGTGATAGGCTCCTTAGATTTTTTGCAGAGGATTCCATTCCTCTTCATTTTTTTAGAATTAACTTTTGCTTTTCTGTCAGTCTCTCTGATGTTGTCATCCCCGAGTCCTTCTAGCCACCTACAAATTTGTTTTTTGGGCAGAGTTTGAATATGGGATGCAGGTATGGGATTTTTTTTCAGTGGGGTAGTTGCTCATTTATCTAAGCTTTGTCTTAGGCTTTATATGCTATAAACTATCTATCTGAAACAGATCAAAATCTTGATAACTGGTTCTAAAGATCCAGGTTTTCTAGCTTATGCCTCAGAAAAAAAATATCTCTTGTTTAGGAAAGTGGATAGCTAAGGAATTCTGACAGCCTAAAAGAAAAATATGCCAAAAAGATAAGTGATTATCCTCAAAGCAATAAATAGCTTGTAAATTAATGTAAGTACCTCAGAGGGAGTAAGCAAAGTGGCTTTTGCCACCATAGTCATGTGCCTCTAATGCTGCCACTGAATTTAGAGAGAGACATAATTAATGTGTTACTTAATCAAGCACCTACTTCATAGTTTTCCTAAAAGTGAATCAACTTTGTTTAGCTTCAAGACAACCAAGTTGAACAGAGGCATCTGTCAGAGCCATTTTAATTATATTTACAAAACTGGTTAATATCTTTCCTTCTCTTCTGACCTCTGTGCATGAAGGGACAGGAGGAAACCTGCATTGCTCTTTGTGGCCTTGAGTCCTCTGCACTTGTGTTCTAGGCTTTATTCCGTGTCTCTGGGGCTTTAAAATGGAAAACAGTACGTTCAAGCATCCTCCTACTGCTGCAAACCAACTCTGGATTAATGCAGTTATTGTTTCAGTGTCTTCTACATTTTGGGAAATTGAGAAATTATAGAAATTATTTGGAGAATAAAATATAGACAATAAGCATTGAAAAAAAGTGACCTTGGTAAGTTGATTGTATACATGTAATTTTTGCCTTCTGCTTTGTGTGTAGATCTCATAAGGAAGATGACCAGTAGTCCTCACGTATGTGTTTTGTATTTCTAAAAGAGCTTTCTTGTTTATCTGATAAAGAGCACGTTCCTTAGAGAACAGTGAGGGGCCACAGGGAGCTGTTTGACATCTCTGACCCTTGGTGAGGTGTTACAGAGCAAGCTAAGGTCATTCCAGAGGTTGTGTTTTGATCCTCTGTTCCTCTAGGTCAGCGCTGAGTGGAGGGGATTAAGGGATTGTTTTTAGCAGCCTATACGAGGGGTCCACTGCTGGGGGTAGCCTTGAAAAGAATGTTTGTCATTCCCGCTGCCTGCTGTGGGAAATTCATACGATCACTGCATCAAGTGCTGGGATCTCTAGAGAATCTTAAGCCAGAAAAAGCCTCAGGAAAGATAAATGTTTCTTATCTAGCTGTGACATTTCTACAGGAGATGCTGTTTTACAGCATTTTGATTTAAGATACCTGATTCATAGAGAATTGGCACATCTGCTGTGCTTTTTTCAAGTAATTTCTCCTATAATCTTAGCTTTCGATTTGGGGGAAGGTTAAGCATTTTGTCCTAAGTCTTCCTCTCACTGTTCTTCCTGCTCTCATGAAACTTCATTTATGGTTATCTGGATCATAATATTTAGAGGAACAGTAGCTTGCCTTGTAATTTGCTTCCCGTCCCAAAGTCTGCATTAATTAAATAGTTATCGTATTCGTGTGCTTAAAGGTCACTTTACTCAACCTATTGGTGTTAAAAAGCGATACCAAAGTGTGGGTTTGGCATGAGGGAAATCAGTGCAGTGGAAATAGGAGATTCTCCTGGGGCACAGCTTCAAGTCCCAGCTCTGGCATTGTTGGCTTTGTAATGTCAGCTGGGTGTGAAACCTCCTGTTCTCTCTTTCGTAAGTTCAGCCTGTCCAATGCAAAGGATGCACCTACACAGCATGACGCAATATAGCCACAAGAAGGCTGTGCTCCTCCAGGTACATTAGCTGTGGTGAGAAACATAGTTTATTAGCCCATATGGTTCAGGACAATGCAAGTTTTTCCACTTCCAAGATCTGAACTTGCTTATGTTTTGATAAAACACTGTATCACACAGTCCATATCCAAAAGGCACTGGGATAAAACCTTTTAACAATTCTAGCAAGATTTTAATCATACAGATTTTTGTAGCTTCTAGTTTGAATATAATACTGTGTTATTTTATACAGAGATCCTTGTGCCTGAAGGTCTCCAGATGACAAGCAAAATTCTCCACTGCTGTCTCCTTTGTCTTCTTTCTGCTTGACTTACCTGTTACATCTCTGAAGTACTGCCAACAGTACTGCAGTACTTCAAAGCAAAGAACTTCTGATTGTATTTGCTCTGCACTATACTTGTGTAGCCTAAGAATACTAAGAAGTATTCTGAATTAATTCTGCCCACTAAATTCTGTGATTAAGGACAACAACAGTGTGGCATAAAAATCTCTGAATCCCAGAAGAGAATTTTGCACTTGAATATTTGATGAAGAGAAAAGTTCTGATCAGGTCTTTAGTGTGTTGTGGCTTCATAATTTCGCATCTTGTCTTGTTCAAGCCATTAGTTACTAAAAACTATTGGCACAAAACCCCATTCATATTTAAATTAATTAATTGTATTGTATGAAAACATTGTATCACCCTCAGAACAACCAAAAGGAAATGGTTTTGTTTGGAAGACGAATTCAGTGGAATCTGTCTAGTTCACAGGTGGGAGGATCATTCTTGTCTTTTCACTGCTATTTGTGTTACAGCACTAGTTTCTTTCAACAGGAACTTATCAGGAGATAATCTAATTATGAATAATTTTGTTTACCAGACAGTTTTTCTTTGGGAATAATCTAATTTAAGTCTCTTAAAATTTTTCACCTCAAATATACCCTATTGTTGGTTTCTCTAGTCCTTCTTCATTAGTGCTTCTTTCATGGGTCTCTCTCTCTTGCCCTTGATGATTGTTCCGGAAGAACGATCTCTCATTATTTTAATCTGTTTTCCCATTGTGAAAGCCTGTCTGTTTGAAGATATAATTCTACTATTTTTTCCTTATGCTTTCCAGAAGCACAAGTACCTGTATTCTAAAAATATGTCTGTAAGAACAGAGGCTGGAAGGTGTTAAAAAATATTAAGTTATTAGACACTGGTGCTGCTGCCCATCACCACAGAATGGGAGCATTTCCATGTAAAACAGCATGGCCATTGCAGAGTATCTGTGATCTTCAGAGTGTGTTCTGTCTCGTCCTTTCACATAATTATAAATGGGAAACAAAATTAATGTAATAAATTGGTAGCCTATGCATTTGAAGAATTACTATATTAGGCTCATGCCTTTTAAAAAAACAGCATTGCGTCTACTGGCCTGCTGTGGCCCAAGAATACTGGTCTGTAACTGTTGTCTCTTTCCCCATCTCTAACTAAACTGCTGCTCGGCAGTTTGTTATTGCAGAAAACACAGCCCTTACTGCTGTCAGTTGTCACATTAGCTCTAGCGTTGCAGGAGTGAAAGTGTGAAGTATGAGGTGAAGTCACTCTGCTGTCTGCTTACATCTCAAATGAATGGATGGCACCGCCTCCACAGGATAACCTTCCTTTTTTTTTTTTTTCCTTTTTTGTTTTAATTTTCCTCTCTCTCATTATTTCAAAATTAAGCCACATGAAACCTATCCCTAAATATCTGTCTGCTGACCGGAGCTGTTAAGCGCTGGTGCCAGAGAAATGAGCCTGGCCTGACTCGACTAATTAAGTTGGCAAAGGCACTTGAGAATAGCTCAAAGACAAGTCACAGTGGGAAAGGGAGGGAGTAACACCAATTTCTCATATATGTATGTATTAAAGGAAGCCAGCTGCTCCAAAATACCCTTGGTTAGTGAATGGCTCCACAGGCAGTCTGCTAAGGGAGCAATGTCTGGACTTCAGTAAAACTGACTTCTTAAAAAGCAGCACTTAACAAAATGCAAGGATTGATTTTATGTTTTTTCTCCTCTCCACTCTTTATAGTCAAAGTTACTTTCACCCTGGCTTCTAACAGATGATACTTTTGGCTGCTGCAACCTTTTTGCAAGACTGTTAAAGGGAGTATGGGACCACCCTGGCAGGAGGGCCCTACAGAAGTTACCCTCAGGTTGAGATCTATGTGGTAAAGCCCTTTTCTTTTTTCAAGCAATTGAACTAAACTGCTTTGGCTCCAGAGTTTTTGCTGTTGCTGCTGATTTTTTGTGCTTTGTTGATTATGTTCCACCATTTTCAACGGTATTCTGTTTTTATAGAAACAAAGACAGTAATAACAATGGTTGGAAAACAGAGCTGACAGTAAATGTGAAGCTGAAATTTCCACATCTTTCTTTGTTGGTATGTCATTACTGAAGGCTCTAAGAGACACATATATAAGCTACCTGCTACTTTTTCCAAGTGCTGATAACTCCTGTGTTCTAGCTGAAGTCTAGTGTGAGTAACTGTATTCTTCCTACCTAAAATTCCTCTACAGTTTCAGTTGAACATCTTCTTCACTTCAGTAGTTAAATTGTGCAGCCCACGAATTGCCAAATGGCAAGTGCCAACTCTTAACTCTGTTTTGGGTGAGAATATCTGTCTGAGAAAGAGGACGGTCGGGGGGAGGTTTATCCCTATGAATTTAGTATGTAGCACTGTTCCCTACTGCTCTTTATTATAGAGTCCGAGACTTTATTATAGTGTCCGAGACACATCCTCGTTGCAATGAAAAATAAATACCATGGGCAGCATCTAGTTGAGATTTGTTATGTGATAACTGTCATGAAGAAAGAAAGCTACTGAACTCATAGTCTCATCAGAATTTGTCCTACATCAGTTCTCTGCTGAGCTTTGTATTGCCAAGTCTTTACAAAGAAAAAACGCTTCTCTCTTTTTTCTTTATTCCCCCCCACACTTTTTTTTTTCCCTACTACATCAAAAAAATACAAAGGAAAAAGGAGTGGTTATTTTTTCAATATTACATATTTTTCTATATCAGGCTGGAGGCTTCAGCTAAATAAGAAAGTCATGAAAGCAAGGTAGGGAGTTGAACAGAACTTCCCAAGTCATGTTCCAGCAACTGGATCACTGTTTTCATATTTAGGAGACTCAAGTATAGAAGTCCCTTCTCTCAGGAGAATTTCTACTATAGGCAAGTGGTTTTGCTTTTCTGTGCCTCAGCTTCTCCGTTCTAGAGCAAGGCTAACAGCTTGCTCAGCTTGCTGCAGTAAATACCAGCTTACTCTGGTTTCAAGGGGATATCTGCTGGGTAGGAATCATTGGAGCACTGGTGCTCCTCTTTTTTTGCTGAGGGTGTTGGACTGTGGTTCTACCAAATGCTATTCCAGACTTCACTCAATTCTCATTTCTCTGGTCAGAGAGTATAAGAAAGGGAGGAAGAGACCCAAGCTGGTGTGGTGGTTCTTCAAAGGACTGGTGAAAGAGTTAGTATTTTGGGCAGAGTGGGAGGGTGTTTGGGTTTTTGCTTGCTATTCCTCCCCCACAGAAAATGCTGAAGATTATTTGCATATGTGTGCACAGTGGGAGAAGATGCCCAACTGAGATCCAAACACAAATGAAACAGAACTTGCAAAGTTCAAAGCTGACACAATCCAAGTTCTTGCTACTAGGAAAAAAAAAAATAATTCCTATATTTTTGCTTTATTAAAAAAACCCAAAACACACTGATCTTCCTTTTTCAAAAACACATGCATTTAAATCAGCACACTGATTTGGGGGAAGGAAGAAAGAGAGATTTCTGTTCCCAAAGCCTGTTTTTAATCATCAGATGAATTTTGAGACAACCTCTGAACATTCAGCACTTGTGGTCTGTTTTCCCCACCCAAAAAACTAGTGGGTTTTGCAGACATTCCATAAACACAGGAAGCTTTGACTATGTCTCTAGCAGATAGGGAGACAGAAAAGCAAAATACACACAATATAAAGGCAAAAGCTAAACTTGCCATGCTTGCTCAGAGGAATGTAGTCCAGAAGTCTGTCCGTATAGCCAGTGCCAGATGTTTCAAAGAGAATACCCAAAGTCTGTAAAGTACAATTCTGACATGGCCTGTCTATGGTTTAGATTTCTTTTTAATTATTGATTTTCCTCCCTGAAGCATGGGACTTTATATTCTGTTTGAGTCTTTCATTTGATTTTGTTTCTTTGGAGGGAAGGAGAACGGGCAGCATAGAGAGCTAAAAAACTATGCTGTGCAGAATTCCCATGGTATTTGGATTCCTGATGATCTCATAACTGGTCCTAATTTGTATCTACTGAAGTATTAGCCTCAATTTTATCTGCAGCAGTAAGTTTCATAGATTAACTGTGTTTTATCCAAGTTTTCATTTGTTTTAAAATTTCTGTCTTCCAGCTCCTTACTGAATGTCTCAGTTTTCTTCTAACGTGAGAGTAGCCAAAACCAAATTCCTGGCTATCTTTTTTCCTGCACCATTTATTATTTTTATATAGCCTAATTGTTGTTAGTCTCCTTTCTAAAATAAACCGTAGGTTCTTTTCATCCAGGTTTTTTTCAGAGAAGTCTTTCCTTTCCTTCATCTAGTTCCCTCACCAGTCTCCTCAGCTTTGCTTTTTCCCACCTGCTCAGCAGAACTGATGCCACTCATACAGATGAAGGTACCCCTTTCACTTTCAAGTAGCCTTTTAATATTGTAATTATTTTCTTCTCTGCTTGAGTGTTAACCTTTCTAACCTCGTCAGCCCAATGAGTTGAGATTTTAACGGAACTGTCAACAGTTAGCCCCCATGAGCAGCTACACTCAGTTATGAAGAGGCAAAACTCAGAACATTTTTTCCAAAGTACATCTCTGAAAAGTAAAGAATTTACCTGATGCTATTCTCTCTGCTTTTCTTATTTCTACCCAGTTGAAATTACTTTAACTGGGAAATCTTTAACAATTTCTGATGATTTCTGTGAATAAGTTGTCATTGTTGAAGTAGCTGAATGAAAGGACTTTTAATCGTTCTGAATTTAGGATTATGAATTAGAATAATTTCATATTTTTTAGAATCAATAATCTTTGATGACGAGCTTCCTCCTTTTTCAATCTGTTCTCTAAAATTCTGTTTTAGTATTATTTCTCTCTTCACAGTCAAAGTGGGACACATCATCATTAGACTGTTTGTCAACAGAAACCCGATTTCAGCCTTTTTTGTTCCATAGAAAAGTATTAAAGTAAAAAAAAATATCAAATTGGACAAAAAAACCCACCCATATTTTGAAATTTCCAGCAGGGTTAAAAAAAAAAATAATAAGGATTTTTCATTATATTGTAGAATACTGGTGGTATTAAAATTACAGTGGAAAACAGAAAGAAAACAGTTTTACTTTGTAGCAATGTACGTATTCCTGCAGACCTTTCAGATTTCAGTTGCACTACGCTGTGGTAAACTCCTCTGCAAAAAGTTTAGTTGCAATTCCACTTAGAAAAGGCTGCTTAATATTTGGGTTGGTTTGGTTTTACCCTAGCTGCTCTGTGTTGACAAAGACAGACAAGTGTATATTCTGTTGGACTGTAAAAATAGGAATTACAAGATCTCGGGTATTGAGTCTTTAATCCTCACTGCATCATCAGCTTGTGTGCAGAAAAAGCACTTCTCGTTATTGTGTTTCTGCTGGAAGCTGTTTAATTCGGTTTGGTCTAACTATCCATTAACATCCCAGACAGTTTCCAGTTAAACTCTGCCTTTGGTGTTTCCCTGCCCCATCCTGGTCCTGCTTTCTCATATCAGCTCAGCCTGAAATTGCGAAATTTCTATCCCTCTGACTAATGGACACTGATGCAGTTCCTCGCTGCAAGCTCTGCATCCCCTGCTCCTCTTGCTGTGCTTTTGAACTTGTTAATAATAAAGAATTAAAGACTCCTGGCCCTTGACAAGCTTTATTAAACTTGCATAATGGCATTAACACTGTAGGCTCATTTTCCAACCTTAAGCCACATATGGTAAGTAAAGAAATACCTTGGTTTACCAGGCAGTGTGCTTAAATGGCAACATAGTAGATAAGCTGCATATTTTAAAGCGGTTCTAGTGATGTACAGCAAAACCACCTCTAAAAAGAACCCTGGGTCAACTGTTCTCAAAGGAACTGTCAACAGCCTTGGAGAACTCCCTGCTGATAATCAAACAATCAAACATCATCTGGCCCCAGCTACAGCCTAAAATTGACTTACATTGGACTTTTCAAATCAAAAACTTGCATTGTCTTTGTGTCTTTTATTCTGCTGAACCATTGTTTCCTGCAGTATTTTTGGCTAATTCATATGCCACAAGCTTCTATGGGAGATGTAGTCAGCACCTGTAAGCGCAGGATGCTGAATCAGGTCACATGCAGATTTTCAAAGGCAGAATTAGAGCAGTGAGGCCCCTTTTCTACGGGGAGAAGCTGGCTCCCAGTGGAACAAGATGCCTCTGTGCCATTAGTTTCCCTGAACCTAAAAGGGTTTCACCCAGTCCTGCTTTTTTGCATTGTACTGGTGAAGAGCTTGGGGGTTTGTGGCCAAAGATCACCCATGTTGGTCTTACAGACAGATACTGGATCTTTTTCTTGAAAATTAATGGAGTGGGGATTTTTTCATTTTATTTTTTTTTAAATTTTGGCATGTTAATTAGGCATGGATAATTAAATACAAGATTTAGAAACTTTGTGGAAGTAAAGGACCAGCATGAATAACTATTACAGCTGTCAACATTTCTATGCTGTTTTTAGGGGATTAATATGCAACCACAAAAATTTATTCCAGGCAGAAACTTGGCATTAAAAGATGGAGTCCAGGATTGTTATTTTTTTTCCTTAAATCCATTTGGCCATTTCTAAGTAGGAAAAAACTTTGTGTTTTTGAAGGTGGAGATTCCTAACATAGTTATGGTTTCAGAGGGAATATTTAGGGAACTAATAGGACTCTGCCTCCTACCTTGCCCCCATTCTGCCTCTCTTTAGCAAATCTATTTTGTGTTGTTGCACTTTATCACAGCCTGTGATAGGGACAGATAAAAGTGTAGTTGTTGGTTTATTTTTTCTTGGTTTTGTCTTTCATTCATTTAGAATTTTGCAAATGCCCATAACTGGTTATGCCTATTGACTTTTGATAGCGGTTGAGGGTTTCTTTGGGAACTTCTGGAAAATTACATCTTGGTTATATATTCTGTCCTTGGTGAGTGCTTTCTATAGCCATGTGTAATATGAATTAAGCACTGCATGATGTCCTGAAAGTCGTCATCTTTCTCCAGTCATCATAACTGTCTTCCAGGTTTTCAGCTATTTCTGGAGTAAATGGCCTATTATGAAGACAGTAGCAGCGCAATTGAACTAGTCCCAATGCTCTTGAAGCCATGTTTCTACTGCCAAATTTCTGCTAGTCTAGGGAAGAAAAATTTATCTTTTACATAGCAAATACTTCATTACAATTTAGAATAATATGGGAACTTGGAAGAGGGAGAATGTTAAGAAATTAACTTCTTAATTTAGAGAGAGATTAAGAACAATAAAAATAAAAAAATCTCTTACTTGTAATTAAGAACCCCAAATTGAGAGTTCTTAATTTATAGGTAAGGGTTCAATCAAGATTTTGTGAGCTGAAAAATACTTGCCTGGCAGGGAAAACCACTCAGTGACTTGTTCATTTTTCTTTTTATCTTGAGTTTCTAGTTTTGCTTTGAAAATAAGCAGTGGAGGTTCCATGCCGAATTTCAGTACTGAGTAACATAAGCCCTGAGATTTTTTTGTAAATTCAAACAAGAAATGTGCTGTGAGGTAACAAAGAATTCACTATTCTGGGTCTGAATTTTGCTTTGTACATTGCACGTGAATTTAGAGTATTACTTATTAGTGTTATGCTGTCTGTGGTACAAAATGGGGTTTTGTTGCCCTAAGGTATGAGAACACAAATGCATTGAGTAGTGAGTGTTCATGTTGGAATCCTAAAAGAGGAAAAAGTACTGTAATCCCTGTTTTACTGAGACCAAGAGTAATTGTGTTTGCTTTGTCAGAGATTGCTTGGATAGTCTGTGGCAAAACTGACATGAGCCTCGCCTGGGAGTCTAATGCCTCGTTAGTCTAAGCCTCCTGTCACCAGCTAGATTATCTGGAAGACAAGATCCTCTGTTAAAGGAACTAGTGTGATTCCATATGGTTTCTAGCTCCAGTGATTTTAATGATGCTTCATGTTGATGGTTTTTAAATTTTTTGGTAAAATTTCCTCCCTCTTACCTTGCTACTAATGCTGAGATATGCTGTATTGATTGCTAGAAATAATTAGGATATATCCTTGATAAAAAGCTTTGCAGTGGAAGATGGCAATATACTTAGTTTGTGTACAATTCTCTCAGTGCTTCACAAATAGCAATTTTTAACCAGTTTCAAACTTTTTCACAGTATACAGGCTCAGAACCAGGGGCACAAAGTAGGTAAGTGACATGGCAAAGGCACCAACTGGGAATGAGTGATAGGCTCTGATGAAGAGTAGGGATTCTTCCTAAAACAGTATAAAACTTTTATTTTAATTAAGAAAATTATTTAAAATTTTACAATCCAGCCCATCAAAACAATTACATTTGTGTTTAGTTTACCATATTTAAATTTAAAGAATAAGATTCAAAGTTCTTATGAAGCTTGACATTGAATTTACTGAATAAATTACTTATCTGGGAGGGGAGGTAAACACGTTCTCCAGCAACAATTTTGTCAGAATTCTTGAGAGCCAGTTGTTAAACAAAATAACTGCATGCAGGAAGGAGTGAAATTTAAAGTCTTACAAATCAAAAAGGATACAAAGAAATACAAACAGCTTATTCTGAACACCAGGCTTCTACAGTAATTCTAACAATTAATGCACCTCAAATTGTCATTTTGTTTTAAAATATATTTTCTCATTAAAACGAAATATCCCATACATAACATGTTCCTGCATCATATGTTAAAAAGAGAATAAATAAAAGATAACTTCTTCTGAAATGTTATCTTCCCTGTGTGCAGAGCACTCAACAGCCAGAACTAGGTATTTTTCCTACCGTGGCAGATACCCTGGTTAATTAGAGAAAACAGTGGTCAGACCTACTATGCAGGGGAGAGCCCCATGTGAGCAATCACAGCTTTAACTCCAAGTAAGTTACTGATTCAACTGGGCAGCATAATATTATGCAGATATACTAAGCAGAATTTGGTCCTGGCAGTGCTAAGTGCTAATTAGCCTATATACCTCTGTGTACTAATGCAGCTAACTTCTTTCAGTTATGACACTAACTCATTTAACACTTGCTTGGGGATTTTTGCAAGGTGCTCGTTACATGATACACACATGCCCAAAGGACCTGCAAAGTGAAACTGGTGGGAGGGGAAGAAATAAATAATAACAATACCAGTAAGTTTTAAATATGCCATTGCCTTGAGTACAGGAAATGCATTTACACCCTGGAGTATTATAGAAACAGGCACCTATATCTTGCTTTACAGAAAAGTAATTTGGAAAGTACTTAGTGTGAGCAAGAATGGCTCCGGTGTGGTGTGTACAATGTACTTTCCTGATCTGAGCAGTTGTGGAGAACAACAGAATGAAATTAACACTTCCCTTTTGCAAGGAAAGTAATGTATGAAACAATGGTGTTTTAAGCACCAGCCCTGACAAAAGCCTGGTGGATGGCTTTTCTAATGCAAGTTAAGGGTTAGCTGCTCAGCATGAACCCCAACTTATGATGTAGGATTTACTTCAGCAAATCAACAGATCTAAAAATACAACTTACCTGTTATACACTCAAATTCAAATATATTACTAAAATGTTTAAAAACTCACACTTTTTCCCTTAGTGTTTACTTGGTGTCAGTGTGCACATTACATATCTGCTGAATTTTACTGGTTGTATTAATAAAAGCAGGAGCAGATGAGCTAACACTGGCAAAACATTCAGGGGCAATAGCAAGAACTAAAAGCTGCCTGTACAAAGTTGAATCGGCAACTTGTTGGGAACCCAAAAACTGCCTCCATTTTGCACAGCTTAGGCTCATAGCAGTTGTCAGTTTTTAACAAGGTCTTTAGAAGGAGTACCTGTTGGCACTCAGAGCCTCATTCCATAGGTGATGAAACGAGTCAGAATGTGCAGTCCCACTCATCTCTGTAGCTCGGATGAATGAGTCCAGAATATCTAAATCTCACTGACTCTCAGCAGTTGTATTTTTGAAGCATTTACTCCAAAGCTGCATGCTAAAGAAGAAGAGCTGCGAGCAGCCTTCAGCTTCACCAGAATTTGTGTTTGATGTGCTGGTGTCAGCAGCAGAACGTAAAGTCATACAGTGTCTGTGAGAAATTATGATCCTTTCTCATAAACAGCTGAAGTGAAATTGTAATCAACGAATTTCACTTTTGCAAAAAGGCCACTGGGGAATTCTGCCTCTGGTTAAGTTCATTCACTGTTGGCTGTGCTGGAAAAGCATGTAGTTGATTCTTTGTAAAATGTTAACTTCAGCCATGAACTTTCAAGAGTTGCTCTGGCAGAGGGCTCGAGTAAAAGTCCAATTGTTTGCTAAGCTTGTTGTCCCTGTAGACAAATGAATGTTAAAATAGCTTCTAAAGAAACTTTAGCTTCTGGATGGCTCCTAGCCTGTTATCCTGCTGCAGCAGCTATGCCATTTGAGTGCCAGTTTTCAATTCTACTTGATTAACAATTCATACAGACCATGGGCTGGTTGAGATGGATGTTAAACACATTGACATGCAGAGGATTACCGCTTCAAACGGTTTTATTGTTGGCACCTGCAAGCTGCTGTTTTGCTAACTGTTGTTACTGTGCCAGCCATTAGCTGGGAGAAGTGTGACACCAGGTTCTAGACAGATTTCGAAACAATGTGTTGCTCAGTAAAATTGATCTGGTAATTTGAAATACAGAGGCCATTTTACCTTCAGAATGAAAAAGACCTGTGAGCTCAAATGATCTGCAATGATCTTAATCCTTCAAACTGCCATCTGTGTGCTGAAATATGCATGTTGTGATACAGTGCATTAACCATTGCAGTACCTTTGCGATGGGCATGCAGAAGCTGTTCTCTCTGCTGTTATCCAAGGGCTGTTGTGTGGCAATCCCATGGCAGTCTTGTATCCGACCTTCTTGTATAGCTTTCCCAAGCAAATGGAAAGCCATTAATTTTGCAATTATGATATGAGAGATAATTTTAACTAACTCAAAGATCATTTTTCTCTGAAGAAAAATGGTATTCTTCATGGAATTTGGCAACTTGTTATTTCAGATACTCCTTTTGCATCTGGTCATTTGGTCCTTACATTGGGACATGAAGGTATGTCTTCTGAGATTTGAGGAAGTACATTCAAATCATGATTAATTCCAGGAAAATGATCTGGGAATTTATTTTTTCTGTTTCATTGGGGCGGGGAGAAACGTGCAAATGCAAATTATACAGACCCAAGAATTCTATCCAAACAGCTTTCCACAACAAAAATAGCATGAAGACTAATGGGAACATCAAGTACGTTCTTTAACTAGAAAAGTGTTAATTGCCAACTAATTCATGGAAGGCTTCAGAGTTACAAAGAAGTATAAGGAACTAAGGAGAGGACAGATTAATATGTATCTGTTACTCTAGTGGATTGGATTTATTGTGTTTAGCATTGCTGTCATGTTACTAACATGCCAGGTTGTCAGCTCAAAGATCTGTGATACAAAATGTATGTTTGCTGTCAGGGAGTGTAGGAAAGAGCAAGCTAAGGTCAGGGGATACATGGAGATAGAACTCGGAAGGACAGAGTTATCACCTGGGCTATGCTCTTCTTTCCTGAGCTGAGACTAAACACTGTTACAGTTCTCTTGCTGTGGCAGGAAGTTTCAGGCTGTACAAATATAAGGCTTGAAGTGAAAGGGGATAGAGTGGTATTTGTTCTGTTACATGATGAACGATTGTTTATAAAATAAGGCTGAATGCATCTTTCTTCTCTTTCCTCCCAGAAAAAAAAAGACTCAACAGATCGGAGGATAAAAATTTCTCTAGGTTTCAGTAGAGAAATTTTTTGTTGTTGTTGTTTTTTGTTGCTGTTGTTGTTGTTGCCTGGTGGTTGTAGTTTTGATGGCAGTAAGAAAACTTTGGCCACACCTGGTAGGGTTAGCTGTTGACAAAAACTTACACTACTTAAAGGCACAGTCAGTTAGGTTCTCAGGATCTTCCCACCAGAAAGGTGAATTCAGATCAGTCTTCCACAAGTAGTCTCTTTAACCTTGTAGGCTTATATAATGTGTTTTGACAATTTAATTACTTGCTTATTTTCTTGAAGTATGCACAGTTTGATTGAAATGGAATAATTGCTGAAGATCAAGTGTAATGATAGCCCTGTTTGCTATCAGAAAATTTGTTTTTCCCAGAGCCAGGTTCACACAGCAGAAATTCCCCATGCTGGTATTTCTTGGCTAGGAATATCTGAAGAATTTTATCTAGTCTCCTACGTCATCAGTCATAGACAGGTAGGTTGAATTTAGGCTGTATGAATGTGGACATATTTTCTTACATCTTGTCCAAATTCAGATTGATGTCTTGTTGTATGATAACTGAGAACCTCTGCAAAACAAAAACTAATTCCTTGGCAGGCAAGGAGCGCTCACATAGACAGGCCAGAAGCTTCTGCTGATTCACTTACTGGAGCAGCTTTTTCTTTTCTAGCCTTCTGTGCTGCTGTACATTCCCTGCTATGAACTCTGCTGTATGATTTCAGGACATTCCTAAAACACTTTGTTTTCTCAGCTGCAGCCAAGAGAAGTAGCCGTCTGCCCCGATATGTCTTTACATATGACAGACATATGAGCATGTCCCTCTGTTCTGTTGTGTGAAGGGGTGGACATCAGACATATCATTAGGTTTCTTGTCTTTCTTTTTTTCCATTCCTGCTCTGTTTCACCATTTACTGTCATCGTATGTTGCTGTACCAATAAGATCAGTAACATAAATCTGTTAAGGATATGTAATGGTTTCTGTTCTTTGTTCTGCCAGGAAAGAAAAAAAAATCTTTGACAAAAGTGCAAAGCTACATTTCAGTACAGCTTGTAATCATGTAGATGTGGCAGCAGATATTACAATGATAGTGTATTTATCTATATATAGCTCAAAGCATTAGCAAATGAACTGCTTAAAAGGATGGAACTACCTTTTGAAGGTACAGGCCTTCTTGTTAAGGGCAGTGGGTCTTTCTACAACTTTTTTCCCACCTTGCATCGATAGAACTGGGTATGATATAATTTGGTGTAGTGTGAATCAGAGGAGATCCACAAAATTTAATGCAGTTTCTGCAACAGTGTAGGGTTATGACTAGACTTTTTCACCAGGAGAGAGTCACTTCCTTTGGGATTTGTTGATTCACGGTTATTTTCAGTTTGGTGTTCGGGGTAAACTTGATTTTAGTCTTTCTTTTTTCTTTCCCCCACATTTCATATTACTTGCCCTTTTCTGTTAGTTGTTTTCTTCAGCATTCTTCTTTTCTCTTTCACATGCTTTAAATCAAAGTGGACTGGGTGATTTTTTTTGCAAGATTATATTTTTTTTCAAACACCAGATTACTGTAGTCAAATTCAAGTAACTGGCTTCAATAGAGACTCTGCTGAGCGGAACATAAATCCAACAATGTACAAACACAAGCAAACAGTTTTAAATGATCTATTTATCTTTTTTGGCCTAAAACTCTCTGAAGCTATAAAAAGAAGGGCGTGGGAAACATCTTACCAAAAGTGATCTTTTTTTGTCTTTCCATTACTTGGGGGTTTGGTGGGGGTTTTGGGTTTGTTTTGGGTTGTGGGTTTTTTTCAGAGAATTACATTAGTAATTCATAACTACCAGCTAAAGCAAATCTGATTTAAAAAGGAAACACAGTACAAAACCTTGGGAGACACTTTTGCTCAGCTGAAAAGTAGTGAATATCAGTAGTGTAATTAGGGTGAAAGGGGTCTTGGAAAAAAAAAAATTAAAAAAAGACCTTCTCAGAGCTATTTTAACATCTTAGGTCATGAGTTCAGTCATGAGCTTCTTGGCATTTGGTGTGGTATCTGAATAGACCCTTGGATTACAGATCAGGGCAGGTGCAGAAGAGTGTACTATAAATACTTTTACCCTTAAGGAGTTCACGAATTTCTTGAATGACAAACTGGACAGCAACATATTAGTTCCAAAGAAGAAAATTATTAAAATAATTTTAGAAGAATTTAAAGCTTTGGTTTCCAGCAAGTCATCCTATAATTTTTAATTATAGAAGCTAAAATACTCTTCACTTTTACCTTGAAAATGTTATGATAAACCTGCTACAGAGTTACAGCATGTATTTATTAAGCATGACTGGTATGTTCAGGGGTATTTCTGTACTCATTTGCTGCCTATGGAGCTGTGCAGAGAACTGATGCTCAGGATTCTGACCTTCTATTTTAGAGCCTTCTCTTGCCTTATGGCTGGAGTGTATCTGACCGATTCCCTCTAGGGGAAATTTTGCCATTTATAAGCTTCTCTTAGAAATATTGTCCCTCAGCTCCTTTATTTCTCAGAGATCCTTACAGGATGCAATGTGCTAACTGCAGTGGTAAATCCTCCCTAATTTCATCAGTATCTATTGTTTTGTTTTGCAGGTGAATACAGATGCTTTGAATTTCCTCTTTTTTTAATGATATGCCACATTCATGTTGCTGCTCCCTTTGTCTGGAACGAACCATGTAGTTTTGCAAGGGTTATAGAAGTCTCAGAGACCTTTGAGAAATCAGTATGTGTTTTATTCATATTTGTCCCCCTATGAGGGAACACTCCACTTTTCAAATGACACATACAGGCTTATGAGTTCATTCTGACTGACCTAATTTGAATCCTTAATCATCTTTTAAGAGGCATGTTTTCATAGAACTGGCAGAACCAGTTGTAGTATAAAGTTAGGTGTCATTTCCTGCATATTCCTTTTGAAAAGAAAAAAAAAAAAAAAAAAAAGAGAGAGAGAAAAGAGAAAGGTATTCACTTACTCTTTTTTCTGTTACCAGAATCAACAGTATGAACTACCTTTGACCAGCCAAATCCATGCACAGAAAAGCAGGTTCTTCTCAAGGCAAATTTCTGCCTGTGTTAAGGGATATATATGATGGAAAATCATGATATAAACCCATTCCAGCCTTGCTCTGGGAAACGACACCCAACCGACAGTAAGCCTCAAGTGCAACATCACCTACTTATAGGAAGAGTAGTGAAATTCAAAACAAGTCTGTCCTTCTCTGGCTCTTTGTGTTGGCTGTCTTGATTTCCTAAGGACTCTGATTAATAGCAGATTAATCTGATAGACTCTGATCAATCTTATAGACTCTGATAAATTAGCAGAATTCAAAATGAGTGCAGTAGGTACTCCTTGGAAGCAAGTAAAACTGCTGCCAGGGAGTTCCTGCACCATTTGTCAATGAGAGAGATGAGGTACCTTCTCTTGTTTTTCAGCACAGTGGCTAACAATAACATTGCAGAACTGTTATTATGTCAGAAAAGCAAAGTTTGTGCTGCCTTATTTTTTCAGTATGCAAAAATAATTTGTATACAGTCTTTCTTCACGTATCAATTAAAGAGGGAGAGACTATACAAGCTGTTTGATTTCCAAGCCTATCTTTCTTAGCCAGCTGGAACAGAAATTTCCAAGCAATTGAAATTGTTAATGAAAGGTATAGCAAGCATGTTTACACAGGTCTGTACTTCTCATATCCTGTCTACAAGGAAAAAATAGTTAAATCACCGTGAACCAGTTCAGCCCTATGGATACAGGGTCATCTTGATATAAACAAAGCTTATTAGGTGGACATTTTCGTGTAGGTGGAAGCTCAAGATTTTGTTTTTTCCATGGTGGTGATAGCATGCTCCAGGTATTTTTTTAAAAAAACCTTGTTAGTTCCTTTCCTTTTCCCTGTATTTCATACTTTCTCACGTATCCCAGAGGCTCCCATGTCGTGGCTAACATTCTTTCAGAAAAATGGAGCTGCAGAGGAATTCTTTAAGAGCCTATCAGCACCACTCCCAAATTAGCCAGACAGGATACTGTTTATTTAATTTTGCAAGACATTTGCTTTCTACAAAGCCAGAAGAGCTACCTCAGTGAATTCCCAGCCATGATAATCTACACTTTTTAAGGAATGTTTTTTTTGTGTGGCAGAAGAGTCAGTTCTCCTAACTGGGAACAAAATATACTGATAAATTTCATAATGCTTTCAGGTTGTTGAATAATATGTAACTAAGTGTCTTTTAAATATTCACTGTACTTCTTCAGAAGGGCCCTAATCTGTTCTAATAGGCTATTTTGTAAAAGCAGGGTAAGTGTAAAGAGGAAAACTACACTTTAGAGCTGGCTGCAACTAAATCTGCAGACTTTTTCAATACTCTGAATACTGTGTTGTCTGGTGTTTTTAAACGTCCTGTGACAGTGCAGTGCTGTTTATATTTCATAGAATCACCCAATTGCCTGGGTTGGAAGGGACCTTTCAGATCATCTAGTCATTTTAATGGGTTTAAATGGTGGTTTATTGGAACTGATAGATAGGGATGAATGAATGATGTATAACAGAGAATTTCACCTTCTAGGAATGTTTTACTTCATAATTTTTACTACCGTTACTATTATTTTACTATTACTGTCATGGGAGCTTAGTTATTAAACCAATGCAGTGAGAAATCATCTTTTCTTTAAGGAAGCATAAGGAAAGCTTCTACTTTGCCAATGGCCCCTGTGCCCAGCTGCAAGCCTCTCTGAACTCTGTACAGTTCATAGCTGAATTCAGAGCATGGCCTTTCTCAGGAGCAGGGGAAGATGAGTGTTGGTCGAAACCCTGATGAGGGGGCTTTGCTATCTTGTAGAAGCTTCACGGTGCAGCTTGTTTAAGCTCTCCAGGAGCTGGCCTCCAAGGCCTGCCTTACAAATCCAGCCCTCCTTGCCCCGGCAAGTACAGCGGGCTGAAAGCCGTAGGACATTCCCTCCTGTTGCAAAGTAACGTCAGTTCAGCTGCTCCAGTGACAGCACCAGGGAAGAATTTTCTCCTGTAAATACTGAGCGCAGACAAAGACGCTGCTTAATTTTCTTTGTGCAACCCCAACTGTGTGGGGCTCGTGCATGTCCGTGCACTTTCTGCACTGTACAAGGAGCATGCGTCGTGGGGACAGAGCGTGTTGTGTCTTGCTCGTTGTGCTGATGAGACTGTGAGAGACCCGCCAGAAGCTAAAATAGGTCTCCACTTAATTATATGTTATTTTGTTAATTGTCTCTGCTGCCTGTTTCTCGCTGGCATTGCGGGTGGAGGGTGCAAGCTGACTCTCCAGCCAGTTCCTCTGTCCCAGCTTTTCTGGCCCCTATCTCTCGGAGCTCTGGCTACCTCAGGAGGGCCAAGCCAACCTCCCACTGTCCCAGTTGAGGGGCGTTGTAACTCTCCTCTGCCTTTTCTTTTCAGTTCAGTGTTTGCACCCCTTGCACGTCTCCCAGCGAGGTGCAGCAGAGGAGAGGGGTAGACCTGGGAACCATTGGCTGCCGCTGGCAGCTCTGCCCTGCCCCGGCACGGCCTGGGGAGGAAAGGAGAGCCCTGCCGTGCCCTCGGTGGTCCCCTGATCCCGGGGCCTGGGTCGCACCTCATCCCCTTCCCTCTCGGTGTGGGTCCCGGCGGAAGCCCAGCCCTGCCCGCCCGGCCGAGGCCTCGCCGCCGAGTCTGGTCTTGGTGCTCGGCGCCGTACGGGCCGGGCCGGCACCGCGCCGCCCGCGCTCGCCCTGCCTGCCTGTTCGGCAGATGCCCCCTCCTCCTCTCCCCGGCCTCTGACTGCCGGGGGGAAGGTCTTAAAACGCATTCATTCCGTACGTGCATGCCGTTAACCCCTTACTACCCCTCCAGCCGGCCCCGCAGCCCCGCGTATTCCGGCCGTGGGGGTCCGCCACCCTCCTGCTTTAAAACGGATGGATTTCCAGGGGTGGGGAGGGCTCCAGCACCGGGCTGGTGTCACCGGGACGCCTGCCCGTCCCGAGCAGCCTGCGTGCCCGTCTCCTCTGCTCCCCGGGTTCCTGCTTGCTACCTTTTTTTTTATTTTTTTCTTTTTTTTTTTTTTTTCTCCCCCTCCCAGGAGTAGCAGCGGAACGTCCCGTCCAGCCTATTTGGAAATGGGAACAAATTGCTCCCCCGCCTTACCTCGCCCATCGCATCCCATATATAGTCATATCTACGGTCAAATGGCAGGCGGCAGCGAATGGGAGCGCTGAGCCTCCGAAAAAAGCCGAGGGAGAGAGGGAAAGGGGTAGGGACGAACGGAGGAAGGAGGGAGGGAGGGGAAAAAAAAAAAAAAAAAGTCCTTTCCAAAAAAGTATTGGATGTCTTGAGGAATGCAGTCAGCCCCCTGGGAAAGTACATATCTGTGAGGCGCTCCCTGCCCGCCGCTTGCACTCCGCCGGCGCCCCGTCCCGCACCGACCGGCCCCGCCGCCCGGCAGCTCCGCGCCGCTCCGCGCTGCTCCCTCGGGGGCCGCGGCTGGATCTCGGACCCCGGGTTGTCCCGCAGCTTTTCAAGTTTTGCTTTCGGTTGGAAGTTCGCGCGGGGACGCGCCCTAGCCCACCGCCGCCATGGATGCCATCAAGAAGAAGATGCAGATGCTGAAGCTGGACAAGGAGAACGCCTTGGACAGAGCCGAGCAAGCCGAAGCGGACAAGAAGGCAGCGGAGGAGAGAAGCAAGCAGGTCTGCACCGAGGGCCCGGCGCGGCCAGCGCCGGGGCGCAAGTCTTTCCAGACGAATCCCCTCTATTTTTTGTTTCCCCCCGTCCAATATACCTTCTTGTATTCCCCTTTCTACTGCCCTCGCCCCCTCTTCCTGCCCCCCCTCCCCCTTCCCCCCGAGAACCGGTTGAACTTTTCCTAAGGAAGAGCTTCACCCTGGCAACCCCTGGCTGGAGGTTCCCGGGGGCCCAGCAGGAGGTCCTTCCCTCCGCCCCCAGTACCCCAGCTGGGGAGCGGGGCCCTGGGACGGCCGCATGGCCTCTGTGCCTTTGTCATCGGGGCACCGCTGGGAGAGGCTGCCTCGAGCACCTGGTTGGCCACGGACAGACATGCTGAGATTTGGCAAAGGACACTTAAAGCTGTGTTTGTCCTATCCAGAACCATCCAGCAGACTTGTCCAATTTCAGCTGTGTATGTACCCCTCACCCTGCTTCCAGATGAGTATCCCATTTTCCCGGTCTTCTCCAATCCCCCCTCCTTTACACCGGGGGCTTTATTCATTTGGGGGAGGGGAGTCCATTGGTTGCACGTTTCTGGGAGGTCCTGAAGGAGGAGGGAGGAAGGGAGAGGGATTTAAAAATTAATTTCCCACTTTTCTAAGCCCAGGGAGAAACAAATTTGTGCATTGTATTTCCTCTTGTGCACCTAGTTAGAGGATGACATTGTGCAATTGGAAAAGCAATTGCATGTGACCGAGGATGCAAGGGACCAAGTGCTGGAAGAGCTACACAAGTCTGAGGATAGCCTCCTCTCCGCAGAGGAGAATGCTGCCAAGGTATCGTGCCCTTGCCGCAAGCAAAGAGAATCTAACTGTCTCTCCTTCTCTCTCTCTCTGTCCGTCTGTCCTTTTCTGTCTCTTCTGCACTCGCACTTCTCCCTTTGCACGGTCACGTTGCCTGCTGCACCTTTTCCTGCCTGCCCTCCCCTCTCCACCACTTTCCACCCAAATCACAGCTGGAGGACGAGCTGGTGGCTCTACAAAAGAAGCTGAAGGGCACTGAGGATGAGCTGGACAAATACTCCGAGTCCCTTAAAGATGCACAGGAAAAGTTGGAACTGGCTGACAAAAAGGCCACAGATGTAAGTTACCCCCATTCCTTTCACCACCACCACCCCAGTACAGAAACCACATGCTCCCTCTGCACAGGACAGCTCCTACCAAACAGCTCTCCAAAGCTTTGCTGAGGGCAGAGTCCAGGCACCTCCTGGGCAGGGAGGTGGGAAACGCAGCACTGCCTCTTTGCATGAGGTTTGCACACTGTCAGAGGCATTTGATTGGGTTTGTGCTCACTTGACACGTGCTTTTCATGTGTACTTGCCGGTCGAGGTGTGGAAGTGAAGAAAAAGTGGATTTTCCGTTTGGGTGATGGGGAAAACTGCTCAGGCTGGAACAAGACTATCTTGATAGTGAGGCAGAATCCAAGAGTTAATACCAAGTAGATCCAGGAGAGGGAAATCCAGAAGAGCAAGGGCTGCTAGTTCTGTCTGCGAGAGCTGTTTCTAGGCATTCATGCGTTAGAATTCCTGCTAGATACTAGTTGGCTCACCCACTGGTCCCTGAGGTAAAAGATCTTCTCCTAGGTGCTTTCCCCCCCCGGAAATCGCTAGAACTGTTTCACTTGTCAAAGAAAAGTACAGGCTTGTGTGAGAGAAAATTGTCCGGAAGACGATACTTGCTAGGTTTGCAGTTCAGAGGCCAGGGATCCTGGGAGCAAGCTGGGAGATATATATAGCTCAGCACTTTATATGGTAATAACGTAAGAGCTTGTGCCTCTCCCAGGCCCTCATCCCACCCACCTGTCTGCCCCTGACACATGTTTAATGTATCGCATGCACGGAACCGTGCGAGGTTCTGTCTCTGCGGTTAAGGTCCGGGTCTCTGTGGCTGCTGCTGTACAATCCAGTTCTCTCTGAGTAAATCTCAGGCCCAGATTACAGGATTAGGTGAAACCACAGTATTTCCAAAGCGATAACCATCCTTTTTCCATAACTCAGCTTTAAAAATTAACCTCAAAGCCATAACAAAAAGAGGAGTTGCCACAGATGAATCAAGCAAAGCATTTTGGAGGGAGGAAGAATACTTTTGGAAGGAGAAGTGTTAAAAAAAAAACTTTGCTTGAAAGACAATATGCTTTTATCTCATTTTGCTTCTAAAATGAAGAAAGGATAGAAAAGGTTTAACTTCAGCATGGTAATTAAGTTGTATAGCTTTGAAAGAGAACTCAAGAATTTAACGAACATAAGCGTGCGCAGAATCGGGGGAGAGGGGTTTTGTGTATAATGGGGATCAGATGTCTGTCGTCTTCTGTGCATGGCTGCGTGGATGAGGGGCAGCTTCCTAGCAGGACGTTTGTTCGACTTGTTCAAAGGAACCGCATATGGATCCAGGGGAGATATTCCTTATAAGGAAAAGTATGCAGACTATTTGGAAATAGCTCGCTGAGGATGAAGGCAGGAGAAATGCTACTAGATTCCCTTTTGAAAAGAATAATCTTCCCAACCAATCCCAATGCCATTTTCCTTTGCTGGAAAACAGTGTTTGGAAGCTAGTTGAGGGCAATTGTATTTGCAGTCATCCTTCAGGCGCAGAGTGGGCAAGTGTCTGGTTTGTTTTCATCAAGGTAAACACTGTATTGAGTGGTGTGCATGGAATATGTCTGACATTTTAAGGATGTCTCTGTTTTGGGGGATGTGGAGTATCTTTAGGGCACTGCTGTTGACCCAGGGTTTGCCCTACAAGTTTGGATACTTGCGAGCCTTGGGAAAAAGACAGGAGCAGAGGAGGGAGAGCCAGCATGGCCTCCCCTGACACGGGGGGATGAGGAAACCTCACCTCGCCGGTATTACTTCCCAAAAGCCGGGCCGAGCCCCGGAGCCACCTCACCTGGGAGGGGGCAGTAGCAGCCGATCGCTCGGTGTCACTTTATGTAACGCTGGTTCTGGGGCGGCTTAGGAGGGAAGGCGGGTCCCGGTCCC
>JAOQGH010000069.1:23087223-23242528 GCA_025769975.1 Gallinago jamesoni | reverse complement strand
GTCCCCGTCCCCGTCCCGGTCCGCGCGCTCTGTGCCGCCAGGGGGCGCTGCCGCCCCATCGTGCCCACCTGGCCGCGGCCGCCGCCCCTGGTCCCTGCGGCCCGGCCCGGCCCGGCCCCGCCGCAGAGCCCTCTCCCGGCCGGGACCGGCCTCTCCCCGCGGCCTGCCTCCCTGCCCTCCCCGGCGGTGCGCCCCGCCGCTCCTAGCTCGGTGCCGGCAGCCCCGCCCCGGTGCGCGGTGCCTTGCGGCGCGGGGGGGACTTCCGGGGCTGGGGCGGGCGGAGAGAGGCGGCGCAGGCCGGTGGAGACGCGGGTATGGCGGCGATGAGCTCGCTGGAGGCCGTGCGGAGGAAGATCCGGAGCCTGCAGGAGCAGGCGGACACCGCCGAGGAGCGGGCGGGCCGGCTGCAGCGGGAGGTGGACCAGGAGCGGGCTCTGCGGGAGGAGGTAGGGCCGCCCCATCGGTTCGGCCCGGTTCGGTTCGGGGGGAGCGGGAGGGGAGGCCGGGCCTGGGTGCCGGGGCGCGGGTGGCCCTCGTCGTTCCCCCGCCGCGGGTCGGGCGGCCGCTCCCTTGGCCGCCGTCTCCGACAAGATGGTTACCTGCCGGCCGCGGCGGCCGCCTCCCCGCGCTGCGGGCGGAGGCCGCCTTTCCCGGCGGGCAGGCCCGGGCCGCAGGTGAAGGATGGGTCACCGCGGTCGGGGCCCGCAGTGCTGCGCTCCGGCTCGGTGGCCTCGGCGGTGCGTGGGGCAGCTGGAGCTGCGTTGCGTAAGTAGACCACACTGGGTCTGCTGTGCAACAGCAAGGCACCGAGCTGGAACGAGGTTGAACTTAGGCAAGGTGTTTGCGATTGGGTGCTTTGTATTAGGTTCTGAGCAAGCTTTTATGATTTTTAATTTTTAAAAAAAAATTTTTTTTTTATTGCTTATCCTGTCCAAACCAGCTCAACTGTGGGAAGTCAGTATGCTGCTGAGAGGTTATGTTCTTGGGACTGAACCCGAGATGTCCACGTCTGAGTACTTACCCTTAGTATCTGGTAACACCATGACAATCTGATCATGTGTCACTATACATCTGTAATATGTTTAGCTTGTCAGAACTCCACAGCTAAGATGGGAAGAGAACAGTAGGCACGGTTTTAGGCAGAGACAGGGTCAGGTGTGAGCAGCACAGACGTAGGAGAGAGATATAGTTATTGGTGGCAGTTACAGCAAAAAAAAAACAAAACGATGGAGCGGCTGTTTGCTTTGCCACTGACCTTGGGGAATTCTAGCAGCTGTAACTTAATGTTTCCTGCTATAAAATGTACAGTATCCCTTGCAGTGGTTTTAGTGTGTTCAGTGGTTGGGTAAAAGCGAAGGACAAATTTCTTATTCGTGTAGTTTATTACAATAGAAAAAAATGATGGTTGGATTTCCTTATAACAAGGGCTTTTTGCACAGTCTGGACAGCAAGTTCAAAGGAAGAGCCTTCTGATAACTTACAGGTGATCTTCCCAAGGGGCAAAATATGGCTCCTCAAGCTTGTGTAACTACTGCATTCTTGCAAATCACTTCACATATCCATTTGATTCAGTGAGGGATCATGTCTCAGCCATTAACTTGTTTCGTAAGGGTTTTTGTCTTTAAAAAAAACCTGTACTTGTTTTCTAAGCTCTGTGGAGTACAGGACATTGATTTCTGCTTTCAGTAATGTATGTTGTTCTAAACAACATGTCAAGGGATTTCCATTAAAATGTGAAGCTTTGCTATTAGTTTTTGTGGCAGAAAGAATAGCTCTGGAGGAGTGATTGCAGTTTGCTGGTGAAGTCTTCCCAGTAGAGCTCAGCCAAATTGCTATGAGGCTTAGGATTCTAAAGGTTAATGTTTGTCGCTTCCTTGGAGTTGGTTTATGCAGATGATGTGGGATTCTGCAGAGTACATTTACATGGTATTTAATTTTGTGTTTGGAGGGGTCAGTGCTGTGGTGAATAAAGGCAGAAAACTGAACTCACGGACCCATGTAGAGCTGTACCTCTTAGATAATGGATGGATTTTTTTAATTGTGGCAGCTGTATTTCTGCATGGTTGAGGAGGGAGGCTTTGATAACTTTGCAGCAAGCACACTGAGGTGTGAATCTGACCCTTAGCTTAGTGCAGTGCCTTACATGTATAGCATGTGACCAGCTAGGGTTGTTCTGGGTTGGTTTTTGTTGTTTGTTTTTTTTTTCTTCCTGTGCAAGGTACAGATACGCAAACAATGAAAAAGCTAAAGCTATGGCCAAAACACATCACAGCTTACAGCTTTTGATTGTTAAACCAGATTGTTAAAAGTTTTGAGGCTGTGACTGGCAGCCATTGCTTTAAAAAATAATCTCTTCTGGTTTGAGTCCACACATCTCAAAGGGGCTGTCAGTAATCCCATTTTCAGAATGCATTTTTCTTCCTTCTTCTGGAAAACAGAATCTCTTACAACAGTAATAATTAACACCCAGTGGTAACTTATCCATGTCATCGCTCATTGCGAAAATATGTGGTGTATAAGTGCTATGGCAAAAACGCAGAAGGTTATGTTTGTCTGTGAGCTGTGGGAGTGCCCCTTAATGTCACTGGGGTTTTTTCCTTCCTTACCATATAAGGAGAGAAGTCCTGCTCCGCAGAAGAGTAACTTGGGCCATATAAGGCTGGTTGGTAAACCCTTATTGAGTTACTGGAGCAGGAAGTAAAGACTTGAACTTTACTCACCCTGTGTTTTCTAAGCATATTGTATGTTCTTATCACGATGAGGAGTCTTGACATGATAATTATTAACTTTAAACATTACAGATTTCCCAAGGGTAACATTTATGAAAAGTTGTTTTCTTTCTCAAATCAGAATGTTCAAATTCTTACTGTTTAAAGCCAGAAGTTTGAAAATACGAGTTTGGCGCCCTGCTGCTTGATTACAGAGCTAAAGACTTTTTTATTTAGCTTAATGTGGATCTCTAAGGATGAAGTCTCTTCTGCTTCTGGTTCTATACGTTCACTGCCAATGCCCATTAATGTTCAAATATGTAGTTGCTTCCCTGTTTATGTGTTACTTTCAATCATTCTAGAGGGTCGATGTTACTGTAATGTCAAAGGTTGTTTTACTTGTCTGGTGTGTGAGTTATTCTTGTGTTCTGTGCAACAAAATTTTAGCTGTGGCCAACTGTATCCAGCTGCCTCTGTTTAGTAAAAGCAACAAATCGCAGTTCCTTGAACTTCTAGTTAAAGAAAAACTAATAAGCTGGTACTTTTGGTTTCTACTTTTGATAAAGGGTTAGGTTCCCTTGCCCCGCAACTACACATTGTAGGAAATTCAGATATGTACTTCCTCATATATAGCCAAATCATTTTCAGTACTAATTAAGAGTTACTGTTGCTCTTGAATGTAATTAACTTTCTAAAATAATGACCTTTCTATATATATTTTGTGCTTAGTATCTCTTTGAATGAAATAAAGTTTAATAATGAGGTTACTAGGATAAGGCCGTTGTAGAACTTAATCTGTAACTTTGGGAAGCGTAGGTTTGAGAATGTCAGGAGTAAAAGCTTGTAATGTTAAGAGGCAGATGAGTTGCAAGTGTTACACAGAAGAGTAAATGAATAGGTAATGCAAGAGAGGTAAATCTGGGGGAAGTTTGAGGATGGCAGTGTAGGGGAAAAAAAGTAGTTGTTTTTAAGCAATTGTTGCCTGTACCAGGGCCCTTCCAAGATGTAGCCTCTGCTGGTGCCTTCTTTGCCAGCTCTTGCATAGCTTGCCTGTAAACAAAACTTGTGGGTATTTGGGTATTTCTTAAATATTCTCATGCTCTCTCTGTGTCAGCTGTCTCATTGCAAATGCTGATCTAGGTGTATTTTTGCATGTTTGTGCTGAACCTTTCTTAAGGAGCTCAAGGAAACATTGGGATAATTCTTATCAAAATGTGGCCAAAGGTCGTAAATAAAGGATTTGGGATATCATAGAAGAATTGGGTAATTAGTTTGTGTTGATTTGATAAAAATGGGAGGGAGACTATAATTGATTTATTTTTGCAAATACAATAACAGAAAATATTTCAAGAACTATGCATAATTCTTCCTTTGCAGTTCTTTCTAGTACAAATTGTACAGTCCTTAATGCGCTTCGTTTAAAGGAAGCATTAATCACTTTTTCCTCCGTTAAGCAATAGCCTTACAATTCAATGAGGGCATGTACATCTCTGTGTATGGGCTTTTTAGTGAATGAAGTCAGAGATTACTGAAGAGCTGTTAAATGGCTCTAGCAGGTACGTGGAATACTTTTTCACAAGAAGTGATGTGTGCCCTATTATGAATTAATTTCTGTTCTTTCTGTGTTTAGGCTGAGAGTGAAGTAGCTTCTCTGAACAGACGCATCCAGCTGGTTGAGGAAGAGTTGGATCGGGCTCAGGAGCGCTTGGCTACTGCCCTGCAGAAGCTGGAGGAGGCTGAGAAGGCTGCAGATGAGAGCGAAAGGTGGGTAGGGCCACTCTTGAATGGATCGTTACCCTTATGACAAAGATGGTAATTGCTAGAGTGTGGATTAGGGAAATAAATTAAACCACTCCTATGTCTCTGAACATGTGTAATTCACTCTTCCTTTGCCTACATGGACTTTGGTTACAGCTTGTCTGTAGGGATCTCCAAAATGTGTAGGCTTGAGTTCTTTTTCGTGTCTCAGTTGTAAAGATAAGATTTAAATAGGGTAGGGCTTTTGATGTATCCTGCCACATCCTGGGAAAACTGCTTGGCCCAGCCCAGACTTCTCTATTTGGATGACAGCTTTTTGAGGGTAATGTGTACTCTTGTGCTGTCAGGTGATTTTTTGATTTCATTTTGGGTATAAAATCTCACCTGGAGAGTAACAAAGTGCTGGAAGAGGCTTTGGTTTTCCTTTTAGCAAGATTGGTATGTAGAGGTGAGCAAAGAAGAGAGAGCATGATAATTCCTTCAGATTTAGGCTAGAATTTCCAGAAGTATTTCATGTAAGTTAGGAACTCAAGATTTGTGACTTTGGAAAATCTTTTCTTTTACTTCTACAAATTATATTTTATATTTGTGATAGTAACCTTTTATTGGTTCTGTTCTGCATGTGTGTTTCTGCCTTGCTAACGATTCATTGTTTACTGTGAAATAGTTAAGAGAATTTGGGTCAAACATGCATGGAAGGAGGAATACACAATGTTTCCTGTTTTGAAGGAGGTAAATTTTGCTCATGCAGAGCAGAGAGAGCTTCAGTGCTCTAGGGCTCCGACATGGCAAAACTCAGAGGAGTCTGTTTGGCCCACAACCATAATGTCTGTCAGTCCTGTAGGGGCTCTTACATGCTATTTCACGATGAGTGTAAAAGCACAGATGTCTTTAGTCATCTTATTTTGTCCTTAGAAGCAAGACCCTTTATTTTTCTTTCCATAAGATCAGTTTTCCTTCGATTTATAATGAAAAAGAATAGTCTGGCTTAACTGTGGTAAGAGCTAAACAAATTAGATTTTGTTTCTTCCTGAGATGTGGTTTTTTTCCTTTAAACTTCTGAAGCACAGGGCTAGATCTATGGTGTGAAGAATCGAGTATCTGACATACTTTGTTCACCTCAATACACCTGTCTGAAAGTTGCACTCCAGTAGTAGTAGAGCTGGAGATAAACTGGCAAGCCCTGAACCTTGCGTTTCCTGTTTTTCATGTTTTTCAGAGGAATGAAGGTCATTGAAAATAGAGCCCAGAAGGATGAAGAGAAGATGGAAATCCAAGAGATCCAGCTTAAAGAAGCGAAGCACATTGCTGAAGAGGCTGACCGCAAGTATGAAGAGGTCAGTTATTGAGTGCAGGTCATGTCTTTCTGAAGCCCTTTAGGCTGTGCCTGAAGTTCTATTTTTTTTTTTTCCCCCTTTGTTTTTTAAGTTCAAAATACTGCATATGTGACTCTTCACAGCTGTGGAATGAAAAGTGGGCACCCTGGAGACCTCAGGGCTCAAGATGGCAAAAGATCTGTGCTCAGATCTTTGTGCTTAAATGGTTGAGAGTATTCCTTGGTCTCTTAGGGAGAAAATTATGTTTCAGTTGCCTTTTGGTGAATGAGAGGTCTTGAAAAATGTCAGATAACCAAGACTGAAATGAATAATGAAGATGTCACGTAATCAAATCTCACGTATTGACCAAAAAATGGAAAGAAGCCCAACTCCCTGCTTTTTACATTCTAGAAACAGGTGATGTGGGCCACAACTTAATATCCCTGATTGTCTTTTCTTGTAGGTGGCTCGCAAGCTTGTGATCATTGAGAGTGACCTGGAGCGGGCTGAGGAACGTGCTGAACTATCAGAAAGGTAAGTGTTGAGCTGCCCCGAAATGTGTGTGAGGTGCTACAAGACCACTGTAACAGCATGAGACATTGGCACTACACTGTGTGTTTAGCTCAAAGCTATGTTTTGCTCATTTACTCTAATGGTTGAAATAAATAGTCAACGCCAAAGTAAATGTGTTCATATGTGTGTGCGCGTATGTTTTGTCACTGCATGCTGTACCTGCACACTGATTTTGTGAATGGCTTTTGTGCATTTCATGTGTTCACTAACAGCCAAGTCCGACAGCTGGAAGAACAGTTAAGAATAATGGATCAAACCTTGAAAGCATTAATGGCTGCAGAGGATAAGGTACTGATACTAATGAACAGTTTTTAGGTTTAACTGCAACCCAAGTCTTTCAGCTTCCATAGCTGGTTAGCTCACTCGGTAGTAACAACTAAGTCCTCACTACGCTCTTTACTCCCTTTGCATCTTGCTTTGGTGGTTTTCTTTGGTCTCTTTTTTTTGTTTATTTGTTCATTTTTACCTTTAAAACTGATTTCTTGTGCAGCCAAAAGGAAGCTGAACTGTCTCACGTGTAAAAGCTATGTAAATATTTCTGTGTAAGCCAAGGGCTGTAGATAATTTATGTCTCATCGTCATCTTAATGTACGCTTGAAATGGAATTTGGCATCATAAAGAGTTGCTTTCAATCTGTGATGGATTCAGCTGCTTTTGAGGCTGTTCTTTTGCTCTATAATTTTTTTTTCATTTTCTCTATCTTTTCCCCCTGTTTTCTCCTGTTTCTTTTGCTTGACTGAATCTTCCATCCGCCCCTTTCCTGCCTTCCTTCCGAAATAACAGCAAATGTGCTGAGCTTGAAGAGGAGTTGAAAACTGTGACCAACAACCTGAAGTCGCTGGAGGCTCAGGCTGAGAAGGTAGGCTAGAGACTCGTGTGAGAATGTGTCCCTTACCTTGTCATCTGGATTTGGCCTGTGGGGTTTTCGTTATACACTGGTCACTTTGCAGCATCTCAGCAAGGCCATTGTCAGTAGAAGCATTTGGACTTACTGCTCAATTCATATTTGGCTCTTATCAGAACCTGGCATTCCTTCTAGTTCCGAATAGGTCAGTAATATTTAACCACAAGTTCTGTGAAGTAGTCTGACAAGATTAAATCTCATTTATAGAATGTCCCTCAAAATGGCACTCCTCTTTAAAACTATAGTACTAATTTCTACTTAAAGTTCTCACCATATAGCACTGGTATGTAACTCAAGGGAAGTTGGGCTCTTGTAATAAACTGTGTATTACCACAGTCTGGTAAGTGGAGTTAATTTAGTTATACCCATATTAATATCCTGTGTTCAATTACTTTATTAGAAGAGAGTCTCTCTCGAATGTGGTATTTTTTTATATATTTAGAATGCCTGGTCTAATATCAGTGATCCTCCCTCTAATTACAGTACTCGCAGAAAGAAGACAAATATGAAGAAGAGATTAAAGTCCTGACTGACAAACTGAAGGAGGTAAAATTAGAGCTGTTCTTTACAACAGATATTTCTATGTAAATTTGATTTTTTAATATAAATACTACTTTGATTTAAGGATAAACATGTCATTTTGGAGACACTTAAGTGTTAAATGTCTCTCCTAAAAATTAGTATCACCTTATTATTTGGCTCCTCTCATTGTACTTTTTTCCTCAAATTGTTGCTCTTCTGTTCATAAGTATTATATGTGTGTTTCCTGAAGTAGTCTGTATTTGTCTCACTTTCAGGCTGAGACCCGTGCTGAATTTGCTGAGAGGTCAGTAACCAAGCTGGAGAAGAGCATTGATGACCTAGAAGGTATGGGATTTTGTTTTTCTCACTTATTATAGAAATACAGATTTTTTAAATTCTCCTTTTGTGTTGGGTTTTTTTCTGGTACACAATTCTACTCACCTAACTTGTCCTGCTTATATAAATAGGTCTGCCTGAAGTGTAAAATAGGCAAAATATTTTCCAATTGAAATGTATTGACCACTTAAGTGCTTCAGGGGATCAATGTTTTGCTCTTGCCTGTTCCTTTTTCTCTTGTGTTCTCAAGATTCCTTTCATTTATTTGCTTTATATTCTTCTACTTGGAGGTATATAAATGTATAGGGTAAATGATTAGATGGTAAGTATTATTACTGTCTTACTAAAAAGCTGATGAAGGGCTGTGTTATGTCTGTAATAATTAGGAATGTAGCGAGCTAACCTCATTTATGACTGCGATAAGTCCGGGTCAAGGCAGGCGTTTTGTGACATAGACCAGTTGCTGTTTTCAGTGAAGTTAATAGATTGTATACATAACCAGGGAGATAGCTTGTTAAACTTCAGAGAGTTTGTTTTGAGGTTTAAATAAATCTTTCAGAACTGTGGTAGAATAGTGGAATGTGCCTTCTTCCTCTGGAGAAAATAATTAGTAGTGCTTTGTAATTAAGAATTATATGGAATTTAGATGGGTTACACTAAGCCTCGGATTTTAAGAAGCTTGATTGTGTGGCATGGCAAGCTGACTTCTGCATAAAAGGTATGAAATATCTAGATAGCAGTTGAAAAATTATGATCACTGACTCAGGAAGGAAACAGAAGAAAGATAAGTGTTTAGAAGGAACAAGAATCTCTATAAGAGACAGTTTATGACATCACACAAACCAGAGAGTTTAAAAAAAAAAAGTGGTAGAAAATAAATTATAACATCATCAAAAAAAGCCCCATTTTTTGATCTTTTCTCCTTAGCTCCTGTGTGCACTTCTAATGTGCATTAAAACAAAAATCTAGGGCAGCAAAACATGGATTTTGCTTCCCTTATACAATTCCTTTCCTTTGTTTCTCTGTATCACATGTTGCCCCACTGGCAGTGCAGTTAATGAACTTGTCACATAAAACTATTCACTGTTGATTTTTTCTTTTATTCTCTCTAATTTTATAATTTTTGTTTTGTTTTGTCTGTCGGAACACCTCTTTCTGTGCGCTCTTCCCCTTTTCTCCGGCTTCTGGATGGTATCCCATGCCACCACCTTCACCTTCCATCCCGCGATCACGCTCCATTTCTTTGCACACCTCTGCCTTCCCCTGGGGGAATGTTAGATGAGCTCTATGCTCAGAAACTGAAGTACAAAGCCATCAGTGAGGAGCTGGACCACGCTCTCAACGATATGACTTCCATGTAAATGTCTTCCCAGCTTGTGCCTGCACCTGCTTCCCTGCCCTCATTTATTTGCGCAGTTCCGCCGTGTGAAATTATACTCCCTCTGTAGTGGGAGACGCATTCCTTTAGCGAGACTAGGTGTACAAAATACCATGAACAATTTCTTTACCGTGGCAGAGTGTGGGTGAGTGTTGTGCCTAGCCTGGTAAATACTCATGGTGATTTTGTAAGCTGCCTAATAAGCTCGTGTTTACTCTTTCATTCTGTATCTGCAATCCTTATGTCTTGTGGTTCCCCTTTGTGTGTAGCTCTGCATTTATTCTTTCAGTTCACCTCTGTTCAAGCAGTGTCTACCAAGCTCATTGTGTTCAGTTTACCAGAAGAAAATTGCCTCAGTACGTGTTGCGTTCAGAGTGTATTCTTATGCTGTCTTTGTCAGTGTTTCTCTGACAAAGTTCCTACAAAAGTTTCAAAGAAATACAGATGTATCTGTATTCTCTATTATTGATGGTGGAAACTGTCTATCTAAATTTCCTTAGCTGCTCTGAGAATTTCAGCTGTTACCTCTAAATTACAAGTGTAGAAATTGATTTAAAATATTTTGTAATTTAAACTCATTAAGAAGTGACAATTGAATTGTAGGTTGCTTCTGCATATTTTGTGGAGGGTAGTAGGAAGTTAATTTGTATATACCAAAATGTGGTAATATCAAGCTTAGTCATAAGGAGAAAAATAGAGTTTTCTTGCAGGAAAGCAGGAGAGTGATCAATTGTGAGGTGTGTCTAGTCCATGCAGTGTTTGATACAAACGGACTCCTCTTCCTCCAACCTAAAACTCAGAACAGAGGTCAGCTACGCTAAACCCACCTTCCCATGCTCATACCTTTCATGTGCATGAACCCTCTGCGGTTGACATGGGAAAGAGGGAGAATTGTGGCTCTCAAGAGCTTGTGAGGTACGATGTGTAGCCGCAGCATTTCTTTTAGAAAACAAGCATGCCTTCAGCAAGGCACAGGCTTTGCTCAGAGCTTGGAATGTATTTTACATGCACCATACTTTAAATGTTTTTTCTTTGCTTTTTTTTCTCCCTCTATCTGTTCATTAGTCCCTCACACTCTCTCCCAACTTTTTAGTAGGGGTCTAATGTTGTCTGCTTTGTATGCTTTGATTTTTATTTATTTATTTATTTTAATTCACACTGCACACCTACCCCCCAAAATATGCTTTTGCTCTGTGGCTTATCAAGCAAATGGTTTTCTCTTTTCCTCCTCTGTGTACAGAGATTAGAGTATTTCTTCAGTTCGGGGTATTTCTAAATGGAAAACAGACTTTAAAATGTACTCTACTGGTACATGATGACATTATTGTAGCATTCCAGTCCCAGCATGGTGTGGTGTTTCTTTGGTAGTCCTCTTGGCATGCTGGACTCTGCTGGGCTGTTGCTGCTTTTTTGGAACTCTTAACTGCACCTTTTTTTTTTCCTTCCTTATGTCACTTTTTCTTTTCATGCAGATAATTTTCTTTGCTTCACTTCTCCAAAGACATCTTCATCGGGTTGGATAAAACATCTTTCCAAGCTTTGGATGTTTCATGGGTTCATTGTACTGTCTTCTAGCTTAGTTGACTCTCTTCCTCTAGCACCTGTCTCAGAACATGCTCTACTTGTTCTCTGCTGTACAGAAAATCTACATCTATCAATGTAAAATAAACATCCCAGCTGTATCCCTTTTGCTATTCCCTTGCCTTTTATTTATTTAAATAACTCTTTCAGTTATTAATAAAAATTGCTGGTTTTGCCATTAGGGATTTAAAAATTTTTTGTTGCCATTTTTTTCTGCTAACACTTTTTTTCCTATATGTTGACAATGCAAAGCCAGTCATAGCAGCCTATGGGATGAGAATACTACTTTTGGTATTTTGAGATCAAAACTACCCAGTTGTGATCTTAGTCTTTTTCAAAATCTGATGCAGATAAAATGACAAATAGATGTAATGAGAATTTTTTCAGTTGTTATTGGTGAGCCAAAATCTACTTCCTTGGGGTCACTTTGTTGTGGAAGCACAGCTGAGAATGCAGTCAAGTCTTTGATACCAGATTTTTCACTTTAAAGTCTGAAATTTTCTCCTAGCTTGATGCTGAAGACTTTGTCTTTATGTAAATATATTTGTTAATTTAAATATTTGAGACAGATTTAAAGGGGCAATATCAAAAACTTTAAATTCTTGTTTTCACCCCAAAATAGTCCTTTAAATGTCTTGCAAAAAAGTTTTCCCCTCTTTCACACCTTGATTACTCAGCAAAGATGTTGCTTGTTAACTTTTGGGTTTTTTTAACACTATATTTCTTTTGAGCAGCATGACAGGATTGTACGCAGGGAGATCTCAATAGCTTTCCACTCCCGTGCTTAACTCAGACTTGTGAGTTTGAATTACGGACTCATGAGAAGTGTTGCAGAACTGGAGTAGGAAAACTCATCATTACACTAATACTTACATGATTGTGCTGCAAAGTGGAAGATGCAGATTTCAGGTTTGAAAGCCTGAATGTTGGGTTTTAGCTGATTCAGCAGTGCCTAATTAAGGACAAAGTATTAAATATTGACATCTTGCCTTTTTTTTTTTTATATTGTTATTTGCAACTAGAGAGTTCAATGCATTATTTTAACTTCATTTTCTTCACAATGAAAGAAGTTATTTTCCAGTTAACATTAAAGTGAATCAGTTTAAACTGGATTGATTTTTGATTATGCTTGTCTATATGTATATTGCTACAGTTCCTGAGTCACCACAGCTAAATAAACTCATCATAGTGTAGCTGAGTTTTAGTTTTTAGCTTGTAGAATAATGTAAATGTGACTTTCTTGTTCAACTTCAAGATTATTCAGCAGAGTAGTTTAGGCTAGATTTCCTCCCTTCCCCCAAACCTGTTTTCCAAATAGGGCTTGAAAATGGATGCGTCATCTTCTTCCCTGCCATTCATCTCCTGCCAGTTTTTTATTCCATGACACATGTCCTAATGTTACAGCCTATCAGGAGAAGCCCAAGTATAGGATATGTATCAGCAGTCACAGGGTCCCAATAATAAAGTTCAGTAACCTACTGTTCATCAATTGAGGTGCAGGAAGTGGGTCTGTACACTCTGGGTATTGCAACTGAATAGCAAAATGTTTAGTGTGAAGGTTAACCAAATATGATGGGATGAGCATTTGCAAAATGACTCACTCTAAGGTGGTTAACTTCACAAATGGAAGAGTTATGGGGAACATGATCAGCTGTCGCTTGCCAGCTGAGCCAGAGTAATTTATGCCAGAGCAACTCCAACCCCTTAATCTATTTTGTGTTTTGGTTTATTGTGTCAGCAGTGTTGTTTTTCCCCTCAGTTCCTTGCAATAATACTGTTGTTTATTAGGAGAAGTAAAAAAGCAAAATACAGTGTAGGAACTTGGTAATTTTTATTAAAATAAACTTGAAAATCAGTTTTTAAATCTTCCCTTTTCTTCCAAACACAATTGGTTTTCTGCATTGTAGGGTGATGTATTGCTGGACAGAGTACTGGGAATGGGCAATGCAATGCAGATACCCAAATAGCTGGTTACAAAATTCCTAGCTGGTCCTGCTGCACTGATCTTGACACCACGGAGCTGTTGTGGTTTCTCACTGCAGCATATTTCAGCCCTCTTGTCACTGTTGGACCTGACCTGTGCGTTGTGTTGTGTGCCCACGTGTAGTTAGTCGTGTACAGGAGCGCGGGGCTGACTCTGCCTCGTTTGCCCTGGGCACCCCGCACCAGAGCTTCCACTCCCTGCTTGCCTGAAGGTGGCTGCCTGCAGCACCAGCCCTGGGCTCTGCCTCTGGTAAATCACAACCTAGACAGGCTGCCTATGGGTAATCCAGGGCTACTGTAGACTCAGGAAATTCTTTCCGTGCTTTACGTGGGGTTTTAGTCTCATTTTGGATGTTGAGAAATACTGTAAATCTCTGCTTCAATTAAAGAGAGGAGTTTTCTGTGATGAAGGTAAGCATCAACTTCTTAGTTCAAATTACGTTGTCATGTTTGACTAACAACTAAATACAAAGTGAAGCAAACAAACAAACAAAAAAAGAATTGAAATTTTAGTTACTCTGAGATTTTGATGTTTTTTCCATGCCTATGTGACATTATCCTGATTAAGAGAGGCAAGACCCAGTTCTTACAGGTGAAGGATCAGAGCTCTGAAATGTGCCCTGGTTTTATTGAGCTGGCTGGTGGAGTTTGGGCTGGGGAGGAAGCTGTGAGGAACCACCCACTGCATAAATACGTCCTGCAGCTAAGCCATTGCTGTGTCCAGAGCCTGCAGGGGAAGGGGATTTCTGTGAAAGCTGTTAGGAAGCTTGTGGAAAAGAATCAGAAACAGTCATTTCCTGTAGGGAGGTAACCTGGTATCAAGAGGTCAGTAGTGCAGTTTCAGTTTGAATCTTGACTATTAAGAAGAATATGGACAATTTGAGAAAACAGGACAGTAAAAAAACATCATGGGATATTCTTTCACTCTGCAGAACAGCTCTTACTAATTGCACTGTTCTCTTAGACTGTGAACTCTGTTTGCTGCGTTTGAGCAACTCAGGTTTTCATGCTTCCATTTCATATTCACCAAATGCATGGGTTTGTTTTCGTAGCGAGTACAACTGGAGAATTTAAAGTGCCAAAGTGTGTTGACACCAGTTACAGAAGTATGTTTCCCTACCAAAAATACTATTTCAGCTGTCAGGTTCCCCAGGAAAGGAGTATGGACTGAGTCAGAGTGGTGGTAGTTGGCTGTCAGGATCTCTCTTGCCTTTACTTACCCTGGTTGTAATATAGTTGCCTCCACTGACAGATGAGGTTCCACCTCATTTTAAGTAGTTTACAAATTAAAACAGCACTCGCAAAACAAGTCTTCCACACGCTGTACATAAAGATTAAAGTAGGACTTGGTTCTAGGAATACAGCTGCAGTTCTTCCATTTCTGTTCCCACTTACCATCTCACAGCTCTTCCCCACAGCAGGAGCGTTAGCCAGTTCTTCCTAGGTTGTAATAGCCTTTCCTTGGAGTAGCTACTTAATTACTAGAGTTCTAGAAACAAAGGTAAAATGTTTCTCTGTATGTTACTGAACTGTCTGTGGTGTGACCAGTTTCTTTATTAACTCGTACTTAACTGTTTTCTCTGTCTAATCTGTCTTCATTCTGCCTCTTTTTTCCCTTCTAACCTGCTTGCTGCCTGTACAGACCAACTCTACCAGCAACTTGAGCAAAACAGTCGTCTAACTAATGAACTAAAGCTGGCATTGAATGAGGATTAAACTTTAGTGTGACTATATTTGTTAACTTGTTTAAAAAACGCTTCTTCCAAATTTCCTTAAGAATGAATCAGTAAATGTAGAAATAAGCAAGAAACCTAGAAATTTAATTTTTTTTTTAAGGCTGTTGACTATGTGGTAAATTAGTGGATTAAATTCACGGTGTGTGTTGGAAAAATATGAAAATGCTTCTTCCAGATGAGGCTTTTCATTATCTGTGTGCACACCTGCTTTGGAGGAGCAGCGAGCTCTGGCTGTGCAGTAGCTCCATTCCGCTTAGGTGAACAGCTACAACATTTAGCTAAAAGTATCCAAGAAGTAACAGCCTGCCTTGTAGAGAAACACTCAGCGTACCTAACATCGTGAGTGGGCCCTGAGATACTTAGTGGCCAAGAGAAAAATGTTCACGAAGACTCACGTTTCTGTATTTCGAAACCAACATAAAGGATACTTATAGCTGTTTTGTTATCTGGAGACTTTAATGCAATAATTTTGCATTACTATGAATAGGACTTATATTTGACTTTAAAAAAAAATAAATAAAAAAACCCAAAACAACTAGGAATGGGAGCTCCATCTGAAAATATCCGGTCAGTTTAAAGGTACGCTTGCATTAGTACAAAGTTACTATTACGAGATTCTGTAGGATGCAGCTCTAGAACATTGTGCTCATTTATTGTATCAAATAAGTGTGTTAAATGACTGTCCTATAAAAGTGTGCATGCAACATAAAGCTACTAACTTTGATTTTATGTATTTTCTAGAAGAAATAAATTTCTTAAAGTTCGCTTCACTGAAGAAGAGATTAATTTTAAACTTCTTGTTCTTTGCAAGTTCTGATTTACATGAAACTTAAAGTATGGTTCTGCAAAGAACTAAATTATTTTCTTTATTGCCTTACTTTAAAAAAAAGCTGTTCACCATCCCACATTCCTATAAGCAAACAGTTCCAGAACATGCAATAATTGCGTCTCTGTTGGCAGTGCATTTTCTTAATGAATGCAGCTGTCAACAGTTCTAAACTTGCATTACTTGAGATTTGTTTTATTAATTTGGAATTCTGTCTAGTTACGTTGTCTGGGGACATTGGTATTTATGAGCATGCACATTTCTTAACTTTTTAAACCCTCCACTACAAATGATGATTGCATGCCTTCATGTTCTGAAAATCAGTGCCTCCAAAGAACTGCTATTCATGTTTTAATTTTCTAATTCCACAACAGAGAAAGTGGCGCATGCTAAAGAAGAAAACCTTAGTATGCATCAGATGCTGGATCAAACTTTACTGGAGTTAAACAACATGTGAAAACCTTCTTAGCAGCAACCACAATATTTGTTTTATTATTTTTACACCTGCTTGCCGTGAAACCCCATAAACGTGTCTTTATTTTAGTTTCACCACACTCACAAGAACATCTGCTAAATTATCAGGCAGGGGTCAGGGAAACACCAAAATGGGCAAGCCATATGCGGGTTAAGCTACATTACATTATGGTTTAAATGTGCCATTTCCCAACAAAAATGTTACCTACACTTTGTAGAGAGTTCAGCAATTCAGTATGCTTAGTCGTTTGAAGAATCCTGGCAGTGGCAGAAAGTGTCCCACCTCAAGTGCCAACTACAATTTTTAACAAGAACAATTCATGTTCAAGAGAGATGGGGTGGAAATGGTGCTATTCTGAACAAAAGGTTCTACTGAAGTCTTTTGTTTGATATCAGACAAGTCAGGAGTTATCCAGCACAGTAATTTATTTTATCAGGTTTTTATTGATCTGTGAGGATTTGGACATTCTGTCTAATTCAATAAAACAAAGATATGTAAGCAACAGAGAAAAGTGAATGGTTCTGAAGGTTTTAAATTGTCGTCTTGCAACTCAATACAGAAGTGTAGGTCAACATTTCACCTTGAGTATTCATTCAATTGTATTTTTCATGTTGAAATGAAAGATTCAATAAATTCAGGAGAAAACATAAATTTGGAAAAGCTTGTTTAAAAATGTATTTTATTTGTGTGGATTTTGGGGAGGGGGAGGAATTTATAAACCGATATTCGCCTCACTTTTCTCACACTTTCTTTGAGCAGTTTTAAAAGTATACCTGTATGTAAACATTGTATAATGATATGGAATAAAATGCACATTTTAGGACATTTTTTAAATTTTGCTCTCCTGTGATTTGTATTTCATCACATTAGCTTTTTGTTTATCATTATGTAAAATATATATGTGTACAGTGTCTCTCACTGGGGATAGATTTAACAAATTGGCTTTCCATCTCGTCTGTGTTCTTAGACTGATGTATGAAAATGCAGTTGTTTGGGCTGATGTGGCTCCACAGCTGCTAAGAGGGGCCCTTTTAGGGCCATATTGCAGGAACCTGTCCCCATCAGTTGATTGTTTTCTCAAATGTGTGCAGGGTGCAACTGGCCTCTAATAGGTGATAGAGCTTCCCAAAGTTATTTGTTGTTGACCAAAACTGTTTTCAGTAAGATCATTGCAGAACTCTGTAGGAAATGAGGCCGCGCTTTTTGAAGCACTACTATGTATTTGTATATTTTACCTGTTACGATGTGTTAATTTACTTTGATACAGTGATAAATTTTCTAAAATGTGTCAAGTTCATGAGAGCCTTTCACCCAACTTTTCACTACTGGTTGCTAATTTCTACATGCGTAAGTATCTTTATTTGAATTATGAGGTCTGTCATTGAGCAACTTCAGAACTTCAAAATAATTCATATTCCTTCTTTTTCTGTAGTATATTGCTGAAAGTTGATGCTGTCCATCCATCTAGCAGCAAGGAGCTCTGTAGGAGACAGGTATAGATAACCTTCCAGATCATCAAAGAATCTCCATTAGTGGACCCTTAGCAAGCAACTGAAAGCAAGTGACTTTCTCAGCAGCTGGTGTAGTGATCAAAGGGTAAAGTAACACACAGTAATTTCAGGTTAAATAGAAGTCAGAGAGGGAAGATGTATTAGTGTGAGTCCCTGGCTTTTTTTTATTTATTTTGTTATAAAGGGGAGAACTTAGCAACATTACAAGCTTTTGCATAGTTTATTGGCTGTTACCAAGTCATCCTGAACAGAAAGGATGAGATCCCTCTCTTGGTGTTTCCCTTTAAGTGTTTTTGGGAAGCAAAATACATGTTGCAAGGCACCTACAGTGCCTTAAGCTTGTACTGGAGGCCGACAGTCTAAAGCTCCAAAAAACAATTGTGCACAGGTAAGTTCTTCTAATCTCTTTCTCCTTCCTTCGCACAAGGGTGAAATGTTGGGTAACTGGGTTCTAAGATTTCAAGCCTCCATGTTCTCATGGCTTTGAGTGCTGCTGGAGGAGTCCGTAAGGCTGCTTTCAGTAGGAAGTGCTGGCTGGGGGGTAGATTTTAGGGTAGGGCCCAAAGCCACTCAGAGTCAAGGGCTGTGCTGGGAGCCCAACAGAGGGGGTTCCTGGCACTTGGCCATGAGTCTTGCACAGCGGAGGGTGCTGCCTGCTCTGCTGGATTGCTTTTATGGCCTCTTGGTCTGTGTCTGAGTGAGGTCAGGCCCTTTGCTGCTTAAAACTGCTTGCTTTCCAGGAGGCCACAAACTGCTTTGTGGTTTGGGGAATCTGAATTCACGTCTTACTATGTGTAAGGGTAAGGAGGAGGTTGTGGTTTTAATGTCTCTTTATGAGATCATGTCACCATTAATAGGGCAAGCATGTGCAAGCAAGGAGATAAGAATGAATCTGAAAAAAATCTGTTTGTAGAGTAGACTTCCCCAAGTGCACTGTTGCAGATGAATCCATGAAGCTTCATGTTAGCTAAATAAAAGGTTTCCGGTTCCAAGGAGAGCTGAAGAGAGCAGTGAACACAATGGTGAATCAAGCAGCTCTTTTTCTGACCTTTTTTTCACACCAAGTGGCTGTGCTTTATTTATTTATGTGGCAACAGACACATGAATAGGCATATGGATGTATATGCTGTAGCAGGAAAATCTGTTTCTACCATATATCATAAGCCACTACCCATTATGGATCCTTTGCACACAGTGCCTAGTCAGACAAAACACAGTGAAGCCAGAAAGTATTGGCTTGTAAAAATAAATAAATTGAGCTCTTGATTTAAGCCAGTTCCACACAAATGGGAATTTCTTCCTCTTGCAGCTGCTTCTCCCAAAATGTTACCTCTAAAAATTTCTTAAATCACAGGACCCTGCATCATTCAGTGTTCCTCAAGATGTGTGTCTTGGTTTGCAGAGCTACTCAGCCTTTTCTTCAACACAAAAACACATTTGGCAATTTGAAATACTGCATTATTGTGCAGCCATGCTTTGTAGTTGTCTCGGTTGTTTTGTGAGTTGTCCTGTCTCAGTGAAATGAGTAGTTCATTAAGCACCAGAACTGGCAAAACCTGCCTTCTTGCAGGTTTGTGTCTTGTGGTTGGTTGTAAACTTGCTTTTTTTTTTCACAGATATCAAGACATTTGTGTTGTCTCTTGCTCCCTCATGGGATTTCTCTGATGTCTAATAACATGCAAGGCATGCTGCAGGCTGTGCCTTTCCTTCCATCAGGACATTCACAGGCATGCTCTTTCTATCTTAATGGTTCCTTACATTCACAAAACTAGCAGAAATGTAATTTTCTTGAGAGTTCTATGTGGTGAAAGCTAGATAGTCAGTTCAAGAGCTGTTGAATGGCATGAGAGACAAAGAGAAGAATGATATACACAGTCCCTTTAAAAATAAGGCAGTAGCCTGCACCTATAGAGCACTGCCTCTCAGAGCTCTAGCAGCTGAGTGAGAAAACTGAATCGATAAGGTATTACGCACATTAGCCAATTTCTACTGTCTTTGATACTACTCAAAGTCTGGACTAAGTAGACAGACTTTGCTGTACATTTAATATCGTAGGAATATGTTACACTGGGCTGCCTATGACTGCTGTCATGTCTGTTAGTAGCAGCAAAAGCAGAAAGGAGCATCAGTGAAAGATTTGGTGGGAATTACAGCAAAAAGGTCAAAGCAATAGAGAAAATAAGGATAATGATTTTTTATCTTCATGGAGTTGTTTTGAGAATGCACACAGGAATAGAGGGAAGCTGTGTAGCTTATTTTCTTCAGTGTGTGATGTATTCTTTCCAAATGATGGAAAATGTGTACAAGCTTGCATAATCATCTTGGCTTCAGTTGTGAACTGATCTAGTTTTCTTTAAGTTGTGGCCTTGCCAATTTTTAAGCTGTTGCTGAGAATTGCATAAATGCAGGATATCCCGCACAATGACAGCAGCTTAGTGAGCAAGCTAGATATCCCAGTTAATTAATTTATATGAGAGCAAATCCAAAGGGGAGCAGAAGCAAATAGGATTCTTACAGACATACAAAAACCTATTCTTTCCCATTTGTTATTTCTTGACTCATAATGAGCTGAAATGAGAGGACATTATGTAGTATTTTGGGGTTTAATGTTACGACCTTTAAGGGCACGTCAGCACTGGTTTCTTCCTGTCTCTGCTGGCTTGGGGAATGGCAGGATAGAGATTAAACAGCATCTTTTTCATTAAAAATATAGTCAACACCAACAAAAAAAACCAACCCCAAAAACCAAACCTGCAGACTTAGCTGCAACTGACAGTACCCCATGTCATAACATACTGACATGCATGGGGAAATGGGAACATTTCTCTCCTTCATGTACAGCAAGCATATATGGATCATGGGTATAAAGGGATGAAATATATTTAGGCCATGATAGTGTAAAGTATTTTGAATGCCTTCTATTCCAGGGCCTGACCATGATCAGCTTCTTGGGATTATTCCTTTCATTGCTGCTGGTTTTTGCCCTGAGATTCAAGCAGAAATATGATCTGTCTCAGCCAAAGCTCATGGCAAAGAGTGTTTATTTGGATAAAACCTGCAAAGGCCTAACACGTAGTGATAGTTGTCTGTGCCACTGAGGAAAATGATGCAGGTCTGGGGTCTCTACAGGAGAACTTGTGAATGAATAATCGGAAAAGTGAAACTGCAGAGCTCTGGTAAATTGCTTTAACTTGCTTAGGACACATTGGTATTGATATTAACATAGAGATCTGTGATTTTCTGGTATAAAACTAGAGCATTTTTTTGCAGGTCCACCAATAGTTTGCATATTTCTCTTGACAAGAGAAACAGCTTGGGAAAGAAGCTTCAAAATCTTTCCTGGATTATGGTTTTCTGTAGCCAGCAAGGAGGAGCCTGACAGACTTCTTTCCACTTAATCTGGATTACTGCGGTACTTCCTTGTTTGTTTATTGTACACATGTAGGCTGTAAAATAGGCTACAGGCATGATGTAATTTGTGCATTTGTGAAAAAAAAACAACCTATATCTAGGAGATGAACTAGTGAGAAAGCAGCTAAAAGAGAAACAAAAAGATAGAGTTGAGGCTGGGGACTAAAGGCCAGTCAGGAGGGTATAGATAGCATGAAGATGATCTACAGAAGAATGAATCCTCCCCCTCTAAATGCTACCATGAAGTTGTGGCTTGCCCTGTTCCTGTAACCTCTGCTTGTTCCTGCAGTTACCATGTTCCTCTGCCACAGGAGAGGGTGTCTGGAAAAGTCCAAGTAGTAGCAAATTCTGTGTCACCCCTCCTCTAGGTTTAAAGTACAGTGTTCACGACCTTTTCCCCGTAAAAATCAATAAAAATAATTTTTCTGGGTGGTTCTCGCCACACCAATGGAATCAGAGTTAAATTTCTCTACGTGAGGACTTTATCAACTTCCTTCACCAGGAAGCCATGACTGTAAAAAAAAAAAAACAACACCAACCCCACCATTTTTTGCAGCTTTTCAGCATTAGGAAACATGTAGCAAATGTGTGTGTGTTTTTATTACATTTGCATGCAGCCATGTCTGAGTGCAAGGCATTTCCTGGAGATTAACAACTGGGTGGGAAGGATTGTGGATACATAGAGCAGCCCAGGGGACCCAAGCTGGTTGTTAATCCATGGGAGGCACTCTGTGCTGAGATTTACTCTTGTAAATTGAAATAAAAAGCACACAGGCCCTTATGTCTCTGTCTGTGGTGGAAAAGCAGGGATTATTGCCATTGTGAGCAATTAAATTATTGAGTCCTCCCTCTGCTTCTCCATCATGGCGTGCTGCTGGCATTGGAACCCTGCAGCCAGCAAAAGAACTGATAGAGTTTACTCTGGATCCATTACTTTTGTAAATCACTTGCTATCAACAGTTTGCACTTAATTAAGGAAAATTGATAATACCCAAGTTTAAATTGAGTGCAGATCGCATAGGAGTTTGTATAATTTTAGCTAAGTTGTTTTGAATACGTGGCCTGGTAAAATGACTTTAGGTGCATGTGCAGTCTTGGCCATAGAGGCGTATATACAGCTAAGGCCCACCTGTTTGACTAAGCTGTAGTCAAACAAACAGTTCCATTAGAGCAAAGTCTCAGGGCTGTAGAATTGAGCTTTATAGAGTCATTGCACAATGAGAAGTTCTTTCTTGTGTCAAAGCTGCTGCATCTTTAGCTGCTCTGCCATTTGATATATAGGTTTAAAAAGCAAATGCCCCTTCCCATTGCAATGCAGTATTTCAGTTTCCAGAGAAAAAGACTGATGTTCAAAGGCGCTGAGCAGCTCTTTTTGATCTGAGTAGGGCACCTGCATACTGTATTAGAGGTGGGAGGTTGCAGAATCATTATTTGAACTACGGTAAAACCAGAAAGCTCTGAAATCTGTTTTCCCAGTTCCTCTTTTCCCAATGTCTGTTTTGCCTTTGAAGCAATAACGAAGAAGTTACTCTCTGTACTGCAGTGTGAACAACAAAACTAAGTGCCTCACTTTGTTTGTTATAGATACATTTCTCAGACAACATGGGGATTTCTCTTACTTTCTATTTTGTTTTTCTGTTTGAGAATTTGCAAGAACACCAGCTGTCTGTATGAGAAGTGCTTTTTACTCACACCTGTTGTTTAAATTTGACAGGCACCAAGTCAAGTAGGAACTTGTTAAATTTCTTTACACGACTTGGAAAAAATGTCGTCATCCGTTGAGTAGAGCACAGCTCCCTTCCAGCACCAGTACACCTTGAGCTTGGTTCTCTTCTGATGCAGGCATCAGGATCTTGCTTACCTTCGCACTACAGGGGTGTTTTCATTGGAGATGAAGGGAAAAGAATGCAAGCTGATTGGCAGACAGTAAGATGAGTATGCAGGTAGTAAAACTGTTCTTCTGAGTAATATTAATCACACTGAAATATAATTGTAAGTTAATTGTGTGTATGTGTACTTAACATACACTGCTATACACCAGAAAGTAAATATAGTGTCTAAAACATGGAAATGGTTTTGGTTTGAGCTTTGGCTTCAAGGTCAAAGAAATAAATGATAGTATTTCCAACTTAAGCAGTTGATGGGTTATTCCAGGTGGCCAGAGGGACAAACTGTCCCACACTTACTGCTTACCACAGAAATAAGTCATCCCAGGCAATTGTCTTCCCCCAATGGTGAAGTTTTTCAACTTTTCTTAGTAGTTTCCCATAGTAGTAGTAGTTTCCCTTAGTAGTCTGCATGCAAAGGTACAAAAGAAGAAAGAAATACCTAATATAGTTTTTGCAATAATCCTATTGCAGCACAAGCCATTAATTTGATTTACTCTTATTTTACAGGTATGGAAAGGGGATAGAATAAAATCCTTTCTTACTGATCTGTGTGGCACATAGTAATTGTGCACTTGCACATCTTTAGAGAGGCTCTTTTGAAACATGCCTCAACTTGGAAACAATAATATGAAGCAAAGGAATGGAGCCTGTAGTATGCATGGACTCGCTCCCATAAGAATATGTGAGCCCAGTGCCAAATGCCTCCACCCAAACATCCGAGATGTTACTAATTTGATAAGAGGCCTTTTCCTGTTTTTCACTGGCCTGTGCAGTTTCTCAAGCTATCTGTGCTCAGTTCTCACGACGAGCATTTTTAGTGGCACAGAACATGTCTGCAGAGCGAAATGAAGGTGTAATTGCAGCACAGGTAGGTGAAACCACGCTAGAACAGATAGATAGTCATAGCAGAGAGTGTGTGGAAAATGGGCTGGCAACCAGCATGAGCAAATAGCTGGATGAGCATTTGGTGTGAACTGCAGAGAAGCATTTGCTTATGGCAACAGTTATCAGTAAAAACACATGCTGGAACTTTAAATAATGTTGAATGGTTTGGGGAAATTGCTAGGAGAATAGATGCTGAGAAAGCTCTAGAGTCTTCTATCTAGAAGAACAGAAGATGACAGTAAATGCAAATCAAGACTGTGTTCTTCACACAGGAATATGCCTAAACATTCACATACAAAATCTGGAGAGGCATTTTTCCTCCTGCTGCTCTATCTGTCAAAGCAAACGTGCCTGGTTTTTTCCTTCCTGACTTGTGGACACACGCTGTGGAGGTGCCACTTGCCCCCGGCACTTCGGGATGACTGAATGCAGTTGCCTGGGCTGCTTCTCTCCTAAGTCTGTCAGTGACAGACAGGCAGAGTTCTCACTGCCACCTCTTTGATGCATAGTTTTCTGGGACTTGTTAGTCTCATTTAGATTTATATTTTGGGGAGAAAGGGTGGAAAGAGAGCTAGCTATTGTGAGGAGCTCTCTCTAGAGCAAGCTAGAAAGCTTTCCTAAGCACCTGCAATTTGTAATCGTATCTTTGGGCATATGAGCTTCGGACTGATACTTTATGGTTAATATATTTGACCTTTTAGGTGTTTTACACCTTCCATAATTTATTACTTTGTTTTGAAGCAACATAATTCAGTCTGAAAAGTGATACTTGGAAAAGTCAAAGAGGTGTCTGGTACCTATTGCGATGTGTGAGTACCGGTTACACAAGCCATCATTTTCCATGGTATATTGTACCTCTACCCACTGAATCAGAAGAGAAGCTGGAAAGGGTAAAAAGATTATACACAGCAACTGAATTCTAATGATAAATGTGAAGCTTTTCTCAGCAACAAAATTGCTTAGTCCTATCTGTGCTCAGTTTTTTACCAGAAGAGACTGTTGCCTGGAGAATAACTTCAGAAAAAAAAAATCAGGAAATAATTCTGTGTGGTTTTTTGTTTGGTTTTTTTTTTTCCCTCGGATGATGGTAGTGGCTTTCTTTTTTCACACTGATGTATTTCACAAATGTTCCTTCATTACTTACTTTCAGCTGGTGACAATTAGTTTTTCTCTAAGTCTCAAGAGCTTTAAAGCAGGCCCTGAATTAAAAGTATGAGGAAATCACCACTGAGAAACTGGAGTTTCAAAACTAATGTCTTTGCAGAGAAGAAAAAGAAATGTGTGCAGCCTTTGGCTGGTCTGTAACCACAGCATGGTCTCTTCAGCATTCCTTTCCCTGACGTACAAAGTATTTCCCTAACTCCCACCCTTTTGTTTCTAGGAACCGTGTACGGCTGCATGCAACTTGTAAAACTAAGGCAGTAATAATGTGGCACTATAAAACTCTCTTATGTTCTGTTTTATTGAAAGTAAACAACCACCAGGTGTCACATGCAGAGTACACAGGAAAATGGAGTAAGTTAAGGAGAGTTATGTTCCTTTTATGGTGTGTGTGTTGGGGGCGGAGGGGGAATATGAAGTCACCAGCCCGTGGTGCTGCACAAGTCTTCAGGTGTGAGCTGCTGCTTGGAGGGCAGGGCCAGCCCTGCTAAGCTCCTGGTTGAGCTTGAGGACCACAACTGCTGCCCTGTCTGTTATCTTGTGATGGGGACACAGACATGGCACGGCACGACTGTGCTGCTGGTGTGACCACAACAGGATCAGTGTTCCTGTGCAGCATAGAAAAAGTACATCAGGTTTAACTAAACTCCTCGAGAAGTTAAGATGAACAAATACCTGAATCATAGTGCAAGCAGACCTGACGATAAATGTGTTGATCTCCATGTCTGTAGACCTACTGTTTTTAATGCTATTTTTTTGTTCTGGCCCAGATATCTTACATATTTAAAGATTTGTTCCTGATTAATGTTTCTCAGCTACGTTGTTGAAGAATCCACCCACCTGTGACCCTAGTTTAGGAAAAAAAACACCAAAGAATAACTCAGGGAAGACTTTAATCTTAAAATAAAACTGTGAGTATGCGCCTGTTTATGTACCTTTTGGGGAAGGGTTGTCTGTTTTTTGGCTGGGTGTAACTGTCCTAGCACAGAATGTTACTGATTTGCATTGGTAGGTTTAAACTGTTACTGAAATTGTACATGGACCGTAGTCATGCAGATGTTACCTTATTTGATAAGCAAATAATAATAATACTCTGAGAACTGCTATACTGAGCAAGACCAAACAAAGAAAATGTATGTGGGTAGGGAATCTGTAATAACAACTCAGTTCAGTAAGATGTGACAGGCAAGAGAGATCCCACTGCAGTGGAACCACCCATTTTGCTAATAAGTGGTTAAACTGGTAAGGTTTCTTACTGCCACCTACTGTACAAAAGTTATAAATGGTATTTAATAGGATGAAAGAGTAGAGCTGGGCTTGTGATTTCAGAACTGACCAGCCCTTTTTTAGGAGAAGACTAATATGCCTCACTTATTTCCTATCATTCAAGCCTTGGATGTTTGTTTAAAACATTAGCCAGCTTTTCAATTTCAAAGGAAATATTAAATTTAGGGGCGTGTCGCTGTAGAAATTTGCCACATCAGTGAGCTCAAAAAGTAAATGAGATCATCGTAGCAAAAAAACCAGGTCAAAGTCCAGACCTACAAGCAGGAACAGCCGTAATAACATCTGTTAAACGTTGCTGAGACATCAGGATCCACAAAAGCACTTGCAGAAATGAAGGAGAACTGACAGAAGTGATGAAGTTGTTTTCAAAATGCCTGTAGATCTATTGTTTTAGGAAATACTGGTGAAGCCTCGCTATTTGCAATACCTGATGTTTCCACGTACTGCTGACCACCAGAATGAGCATTTTACATATTTTGATGGTGGAGAACAGTGTGAAAGCTGCTGCCCACCTTGTTGGTGTTCCTCAGCTCACACACAGACAGTGTTGTGAAAAAGCCGGTGAACAAAATAACATACAATTACAAGAGCGAGATGACTTGGAAGATACACAAGCACTTTAGGGTCTCACGTCATTGAGTCTTTGGTGTTTGTCTTGCTCAAGGGCTATAAAGCATTAAAAAAGGATTCTTGATGATGAGACTTGGGAGCTGGCCCGTGCTGTGGGGAGCGAGCGCAGCCCTGCTTTGCTCAGAGACCTGTTGTGTTGCACTATTCTTTGTCATCAGAATAAGGCATATCTCTTCACATAGGCTTTTCAAATGGGGTAAGTACAACTTGGCAAGAAGGCAGAGCAGAGGAAAACTCAGCTGGTTCAGTCCTGAACTGTGTGGAGGTTTTCCACCATGCCAGAGGGGTCTCCAGATGGAGTTTTCTGGCTATGTTACATAAGGAAGATGGATTACAGCTGAAAGTCTGTGCCTATCCTTCTAAGTGACTGATGGACGAGGATAGAAGAAAAACATCTTTGTTAAACATTTTTCTTAGAATTGGATTAGCCTAGTGCTTGCTGTCTTCATTTTCTGTTGCTAATAGTGGGAGCAGAAAATTCTCAAAACATTCTAAGCCTGGTATCTCAACTCAAAGTTAACAAAACCAGCAACTTAGAGGAAGGCACAACAGATAACAGCAGGCCGTGTTGTACTACTGGCTTTAACACAAAGTTCTTCATTAAGGTAATCAGAGAAATATGGCAAGATAAGTTTCTGGCTTGGGCCCATTCACAAGCGTGATGCCAAAGAGTGTTCCTACTGAGAAGGTTAATGTAAGAATGCAGAGAATCCTGCTGCAAAACGTTTCCAGAGGCAGTTTAACACAGTGAAAATGAGTTATGAGAAAGTAAATACAGCATCTTGTACCAGTCGGGTATGACGTTGTACTGTGATAAGCAACAGAGCTTTATTGTGAAAATACTAATGAGATATAAATGCCTGCAGTGAAAAGTGTAGCATCTGGTCTGCATTTGACTTCATGCATGAAAGCTATTTGGCCTGACTTCCTGCCAAGTCCTGCAGTTTTTGAGATCATCAGACATGAAGGAGATTGAAATCCCTGGATTAGCATCTCAGGATTTTCTCCTAGCAGAACATATGTGGATTTCTAAAAGGACAGACACCCCACTTTTGCTTACAAGTATGGCTTTTTTTTTTAAATTTTTTAAGCTATTGTATTCTTTGTCAACATTTCTAACATTTATGGAGTGGCTGTTATTAAAAGCTGTAGCTGTTGTTCAAGAATCCTTCATCATCTATACATCGGGCGTTAAGTCATTGTGTAAATATCCCAGGAAATCTCCCAAGAAATGAACTGCAACCCCCTGCAGAATCTATCAGACGGGACCCTGTGGGCTTTCTGCACAAAGAGCTTTCTGGATTGCTAAATAATGATACATCCCGGCCCCATCTATCCGTGATGTGCAGGGCTAAGGTCCTTAGAACAGGCCCGTCTAAGGCATTCCCTTAAGAGGACTGACTTTGAAGAGTTAAAGGCTACCATGAGCATTTCTCAACTGCTTTCCCCAGAGTATGCCAAGGGCTCTGCTGCTTTTGGTATCATCTCTAGAATGTTCTACTCGTCTTGGACCATAGTGTGCTTAGTTCATATAAACTAGTTCCTCCCTGTCCTCCTCTCTTGCATTTGGACTGTTGGACTAGGTAGTCTGAAATCCAAAACAAGAGCAATAGGAGTGCTAAACAAAGATTGAAATGAACTGTTAATGAGAGTTTTTTTTAACCTCCTTTGAACTCAACATCATCTGCTCAAGCATCATTGCAATTTGCAGTTTCCCAGCAATGACATATAGGAAGGGGATGACAATATCTTCATACTAATGAAGATATTTTGATGCTCCAGTTAGACACGTGGACTAACAATTCAGCTGATGACTTTGGCTCTGGATTTTATTCTGCATTAGGTGCATATGATCCCTTTAATTGTCATAAAAGGCTGCTGTGAGGATCCCAAATCTGCAGCCTTATCTGCTTGGCAGAGCTCACGAGAGTCCTGGTTTTTGAACTTATGCATGGATGGCACTTGGATCTAGGTGACGTGCTGCCTACCTGTCAATCTGAATCTGCTGATGCACTGAAAATCCTTCTTTCCTTCTGCCTTCTTGAGTAATATTATCACTATGTCATCACTCTTCAGTCTCTTCAGCTTGCTTCTCAGTCAACATTCAAATCTGTGGAAGGTTTTGAGACAGTTCAAAAGCGCTAATTGAAGGGCAGTGTTGTCTCTCAGTAGTCTCTGTCTAAAGAAAGCAACTACGTGGAAAAATAATTTCTGTGAGGAAATGCTTGGGGTGTCATTGGCGTTGCTCGAGGCTGAAGCTTGACTCCAAAACCAGCATTGGAAAATTGTGTTTGTAATTTCTCACGGATCTAGATTAAATATATGCACATCTTGCAGGTGAAAGGGTTTATCTGGGTGTTAGCCTAGCTTGCCCCGCTGGGCATTCAGTAGCAGACTTTGGCGGGACCCTGCGGCGGCTGGCTGTGACGTGCCGGGTTAAGGTGAGAAATTGCACCGGGGCTTGGGGCGTCCTTCATCTTCCCATCCTCATCTTCGCTCCCTCCCTTTCTACTTACACGGCTGCGATGGAAGCGTTGGCTAAGCCCCGCTGATCCCACTCCCACCCAGAGAAGGGGGACCGGCCCCAGCTCGGGAGAGGCGCTGCGGGGCGGGGGGAAGCGGAGCCTGCCGGGGCTGCCCCCGCTCCGGTCCCGCCGCCACCGTCGGCGCTCGATGCGCTCGGAGCTCGGCCGATCGAGCGCTCGGGCGCGGCTGGAGCTGCCTGGCGGTCTCCCGGTGAGGCGGCGGCGGCGGCAGAGCCATGCAGGGCCTGGCGGGGGCCCTGCGGCGGGCGGCGCTCCCCGGGCGGGTGGCGGGGGCCCGGCGAGGGGACGGCGGTGCCGGGGCGCGGCCCTGGGGCTGGGGGCTGGCCCTGGGGCTGGCGCTGGGGGTGAAGGTGCCGACCCCGGCGGGCTGCGAGGCCGACGGCGGGCAGGAAGCGGAGGTGAAGCCGCTGCCGCCCCCTCGGGGCTACGGCGCGGCCATCGAGAGGAGCCGGGACCTGCTGCGGAGGATTAAGGTGGTGAGCGAGGGGGGCTGGGGGGAGCTGAGGGGGGAGGCGGGCGGGTATCTCGTTCCCGTTGGCTTCGCGATGGCCACAACCGGTGTTGGTGGGTGTCGGTTTTGGGGGGGCCCGGAGGAGGAGGAGGGCGATCCCCGCCGAGCTGCCGGGGCGCATCCCGAGCTCTGCGGGTCCTCGGCCGCCACAGGCGGGTGTCGCGGGAGCCGCATCGGGAACGTTTCAGTGTTTTTCTTCCGAAGGAGGCCTCAGGGCGGGCTGCCCGCGCTCGGGAAGCTCGGGCCGGGCGGGGCTGGGGGGTGTGAGGGGCAGCGCGGGGTGTCCCAGAGCGAGGGGGGGCCTGGAGGAGGGAGGGAGGGAGTTTAAAAACCGCCTTATACTTACTTTGAAAATCTGACTCAAACTCCTTTGAAATTCTGCTCGCTAACAGGTTATGCAGTTTGTGCGTTGCTTACTAATTTTGTAGTGGTTTGTTTCTGTTCAGGTTCTCTTGCATGTCCTGATCCCTAACTTATTAAATCATTAAATAAATAATTTTATTTACATTTTTATTGTTGTTATATTTTTCCCAGTTGCTGGATTTAAACGTCTGCTTTTCGAAAGCAGTTTCTACCAGTTCAGCCCAACTAGTACCTGACAAAGTTTCAACTGTAATGTGACAGCAATATGCAGGTGTATTTATAGAATGGCTTTTGTGTTTATAGGGCTTGGGAAAAGTGTTTTTTAACTGTGAAGATCCTTTTTAATGTCCTCTGTTCATTTTTTTGACAGGATGAAGCGGGAATCCCGGGTATACTTGTTGGAGTTTCTGTAGATGGAAAGGAAGTCTGGTCAGAAGGTGAGTATATGGGAGCAGTAGCTGTGCATGCTGCTGGGAAGCGATGAATGTTTTAAAAATGAACGATTCAGACTGGGATCAGGCTGGGATTTCATCCATTTGATGTCCCATCTCCAGACAGTGGCTAGAAACAGGTGTCTAGGGAGCATGAAGTTATACTTTCCTTGGTAGGCATCAATAATTACCAGGATCTGATAAGTTATTCGCTTCCCGAATGTGCTACTATATCTCAACAGTTATGTTTAAGAACCTTTCTTCCATTAATTTGCCAGATCGGTCTTTGAATATACTAACACTCCAGGCACGCAGCTGTAGAGTGCTCTGGTAGAATTGTATGTAGGAGGTGGAGAACTGTTCTCCCCACAGGAACTTACTTAATAGTAAGGCTCACATTTGATGATCTGTCTCCTATTTGGAGGCTGAGGTGTAGATTTTTGCTGGGAAGGTACCAAGATTGAACAGGTGTCTTCCTTCCAGAAATTGCAAGTGGTTTTTCTGGTTACACAGTTTAGTTTTAAATAGAGTCTGTTAGTACTGCTCATATCATGTAGACATTTGAAGTTTATTTAAAACAGCACACCAAACTGTATGTCTGTTTTCAGAAATATTTTGGGGGGGTTGTTTTTTTTGAACATCTTAAATGGTAGTAGTAAATAGCAACGTATTTCATTAGTGTGATACAGAAGTTGAAAAAATTATCTTCGTAAGTAAGATTGTTATTAACTTTATTCTGACAGTCTGTTGTTGCATTAACTTTTATATATGTGTAAAGCTGATTATAGGTTTTAATTTCTTGTTCATCATGAGAGCAGTAGGTTGGAGAGCCTCTGGTACCTGTTGTCACGTGGCCTAATAGGAAAATTGTTCTAGACATTTAATCACAAACTAGATAGCTTTTTCTGATCACAAATTACCTAGCAACGAAAGCAGAATGTTTTATAAGATTTCTGCAGAATCCTTTCCTTGACATGCAGGGAAGTAAGTGCCTGAGGGAGCTAGTGCCAGGGTTGTGGTTTATCACCAGTAGCAAGACACCTTCATGTGGGAGCATAAGCCGTGGCAGAGCGTCCTGTGCCCTGCTGTGTATGGACACAGAGAGCAACGCTGCCTTTAGTAAGGTGGCTGGGAGGTGGGAAACATCCCATCTAGCAGACTTTTGCCTTGTTTTGTTGTCCTCCTCCCTTCTTCATGGGGACAACAGGCGTAAGTTGCATATATTCTGTGATCACGGTACTGAACCTGCTTGCTTGCTAAACTGATGGGAGTGATTTGAGATTTGGAAGGTATTTTCACTGAGGGATACAGCACCTGCATTCACAAGCACCATGCAAGCACTTCAGTAGCAACTTAATGTAAAAGGAAGGGTCTTGGTCAACTGACATGTCATCTGGTTTATTTTGTGTATTTTGGCAAGTTTTTTTTATTCCTGAGTAGTTAATTATTAGGCTGCAGTTTTATGTAGACGGACGTGCATTGCTTGCAGGCCTTGCTTGAACCGAAAACTGCAATTATGTCCTTACTGCATTTCATTACATTTTATGCTGCAACATCACTTGCATAATTTCTTCAAATCTAGCTCAAACTGAAGACTTTTGTGGGAGCCTGATAATGCCTTGTTAATTCCAGTTCTGGCTACCAGACTCGTGGGTCCGTTGTGTTAACGCAGAAGCCGCTGCCCGAGCATCCACTCACCATTCATGGTGTTGCACACCAGACTTCCCACAGCAGAGTCTCAGGCGTTTATAAAATAATTAATTTAATTGAAAGGTACAGCAACAAGGGCAGCTTGGCCTGGGTGCCTCCAAAGAGAGGGACCCCAAACAAAGAAATCCTTGGGCAATTACACACCCTTGTGATCCATGCACCTGCTCTTCACGCACTGTCCACGTGTCCTTTAGTCCGATGGTGATTTTTGGTCTGGGGTCTTCTAGCATCTTATTGGATTTTTTTTCAGTGTCCAGGCAGGCAGGCTCTTATCCTGTTGATTGCAGTTTCTGCCAAGGATTGGAGCCTCCTTATCTTCTGATTTTATCCGCCTTGTGCACCTGCACTTGCTGGCAGAACATGGGGAGCTGAAGAGTCCCAGACTTGGGAGAAACACTACCAGAACATCAGTGTGATATCAGAACCCTTTCCTGTATTAAAAGACTAAACAGCACAGTACCAGCTGCTGGGAAAATTATTAAGAAACATAACTATCATGGCCTAATGGCTTCAGCAAATCTAGTTGCTCATGCTAAGTAAAGCTAGGCAAGCAGCACAAATCACACCATATTATAATCCTAAGTAATGTATTCTAATTAGAACTCTGAACAACTAATATCCCTCAACAGGTTACATAGTGACACTGGTATGGAGACTGTTGGGGAGGGACTCTATCAGGGAGTGAAACAATAGGATGAGAGGGAATGGTTTTAAACTGAAAGAGGAGAGATTTAGATTAGATCTCAGGAGAAATTCTTCACTGTGAGGGTGGTGAGGCACTGGAATAAGTTGCCCACAGAAGCTGTAGATTCCCCGTCCCTGGAGGGGTTCAAGGCCAGGCTGGATGGGGCTTTGAGCAACCTGGTCTGGTGGGAGGTGTCCCTGCCCAGGGCAGGGGGTTGGAACTCGATGATCTTTAAGGTCCCTTCCAACTCTGACCATTCTATGATTCTATTAAGCTTTTATTTGAAGTTATGAGTGATGTTGAAACATAGTGTATTACACCACTGTTTTGTGAAGCTTTACCGCTTAGGTAATTGCTGAGTTTGTGTGTTATTTCCTTTCTGAGTTTCTGTGTTGGTAAAATAAGACCCTTTACTGTTTCAGCCATTAATTCAGAACAATAAAAATGATATTTATGACAGTTGGTCAGTTACTTTACAGTCTAGATTTTGGTCTCTAGTTTTTCTACAGGTCTCTAGTTTTTCTATTTGACCTCAAGAGTATACATTTTGGGTTAATCATCAATCTCATTTATCATTAGGTTTGTTTTGTAGTCTCAAACCAGGACAATCAGTAACTTGGGATGCCATTGGCCAAAAAAAATGGGCTTTGATTAATGGTTCTTACTACTTTAAAATGTTATTAACTTACTTGAAGTGGGAGCGGGGATAGTCCAGTGGTTCATGTCCCAGCTAGAGGAAAAACATTTTAAGGAGCCAGTAAATCTAATTAATTGCAAATAATTAATTCAGCATGTCTCTCTGCAAAATTTTTATCACAATGCTTTTATTTTCTTAAAGGTTTGGGTTATGCTGATGTAGAGAATCGTGTGGTATGTAAGCCGGAGACGATCATGCGAATTGCTAGTATTAGCAAGTGTCTTACGATGATGGCTGTTGCTAAATTGTGGGAAGAGGGGAAACTGGATTTAGATGCTCCAGTGCAGAAATATGTCCCTGAATTTCCAGAAAAAGTCTACGAGGGTGAAAAGGTATGGAATTGTAATTGTTTACTGGTAACACTTTTTTGGATTTTTGTTCCAGTCATTGCACAGCCATATGTTTGGACCTATTCCTGTAAAACACCAAAACACATTTAGACAAATGGTGATGTTTGCAGCTCAAAAAAGCAATGCTGGAAAGTTGGATCTTCAGTTCTATGTGAAGTGTGTAGCGTGCACCTAAATATGTATATATTTTAACTGGGTTTAATACATGATAGTTAAAAGATCTTATATATATCTTTGTCTGTTCCTAGTCATGTTGAATTTTTATTTTCTGGCGATTTAGTATGCATCATATCCTTAATGAAGAGAGCTCACATTTAAATATTGTCCTTTCTACCTAGGTTGCCATTACTACAAGACTGTTAGTTTCACACCTGAGTGGGATTCGTCACTATGAAAAAGATATTACAAAAGTAAAAGAAGGAAAGGAAAAGACAAACAGAGCATTTAAACAAACGAAGCCCTGTCAGGATAAAGAACAAAAAGAAGAAGACGGCAAAGGGATTGAAAAGACTGAACCAAGGAAAGAACACGAAGGTGAGGTAAAAAGCCGAAATTCAAAACCTGGCAGGAGAGACAAGGAATTTGAGCAAGAGGAGTATTATTTGAAGGAAAAATTTGGAAGTGTGATTGAATCACTGAAGATATTTAAAAATGATCCCTTATTCTTTAAACCAGGTGAGTTTCTATTCATTTAAGCCATGATGTGCTCTTCTGGTGAATTTTTTGTTTCAAATTGGAGGGTAGTAGAGTGAGTAAAGAGTGTTTGTGTGGGGTTTTTGTTTTGTTCTGCTTTTCTCTCCCTGCCTTCACCCCCCTTTTTTGTTGTTGTTGTTGTCTTCTTGCGCCCCATTAAAAGCTCAGTGGGGCAGTATTTGGGCTGTTCTGCACAAACCATCTAGTCATGTAATTGTCTTAAAATTGACGTAACCTTTGAGGACTGAACTGATCAGGATTTTATCAGTTCAATTTTAGGTAACAGTCTTGACTGGATATCTTTACCAATCTACTGACCTAAAGAATTATGCTTATATGGATACCTTCTAATGGTGCCTCTACACCGTAATCCAGCAGGTTCAAAATATGGTGTAGCCAAGGCTTACAAGGTAATACAAAGAGTCCCAGATAATGCAGGAGAGAAGAGAAAGAGGGACCTCGGGTACTTAGGGCTCTCCCAGGAGCTCTAAGTAATGGAGTAAGTGCTATAAAATGGACATGTTACTGAATTTATAAATGCTAAAGCAGATTATAATTTTGGTAACAAATTTGTATCTACAAAGTATTTTGTAAGTGGATACCAACTTGCTGTATTTGTGCTTTGGGCCTTCTATATATAAACCAAAAGCAAATCATTTTAGTCAGGCACTAAACCAGAGCTAAAAGGCTTTACAGAAAGGCCATAGAATCACAAAATTGTTAAGATTATTTATTGTTGGAATTATTTAAGTTAATTCTAGAGACGACTTTGAGGAACTTTGGGTGTAAATTCTAAGTTAATTAGGTTAACAGGAAAATGATATGCATTGCTGATAAACAGTAAATAATGTGCATTTTTGAGTAGAGAGATAGGAGAGGGGGGAAGTTAACGACTTGCCATCTTGGAGAGTTCTTGGAACCATTTCAAGTAAGAGATCTGTCTTGCCTGCAGCCAGTGTGGCAGTTGCTATGAAACATAAATGTTTCATAAAGGGCATTCACACAAGAATGAGATTTTAAAAAATGAAACATTGTTTTGTTTCTATTGTCTTAAATTCTAAGTTCTATTGTCTTAAATAAGATGCATGTTAGTGTTCATATGGTCTTTCAGGATATTCTAGAGCTAGAGAGCTAGAACTAGAAACACTATAGCAGAGGTGGTCAAGACCTTTGAAAGCCTTGAGTGAGCACTACCCTTGTCTTTCCATCTTTAGGGTACAGGTGCACAAACAAGTCAGAGTAGATGAGTGCCTTTTAAGAAGTGATTTTATGGTTTGCTTCAGCTTTCCAAATCCAGAGATCCTTGTTAGAACTGGTGTGGCAAATCTTGTGGAAAGGATGTTAAGTATCAGTCTTAGCATCTTGGCATGAAACCTGGCTGTACGCGCAGATCCCTGAAAAGTTTTTAGCTCTGCTTTTAGAGCTACCTGCACATAGCAAGTGTCTGTGTCTGCTGTGGTACAGAAATTCCTAGGGCCCAGTATCATAAGCTTGTGGTTCACATTAAAATCGGGATAGAGGAAGAGTCTTTTAATTGATTATTCATTGCTATATATGGTTTTATTTGCACATGTGATTACTTAAATTTTATTCTTCAGATTCTATTTAAGCATCATGCAGCTAACTTTTTTTTTTTCTCCCCCTTTCTCATTGTGTTTCCTCAAGGTAGTCAGTTCTTGTATTCAACGTATGGCTTTACTCTCTTAAGTGCTGTTGTGGAGAGAGCTTCAGGACAAAAATTTACAGATTATATGCTAAAAATGTTTCGTGATTTGGATATGCTATCAACTGTACTAGATGACAATGAAGCAATGATATATAACAGAGCAAGGTAAATCAGGATGAAACTTTTTTTTTCCCACAACAATTGTTGCTCTTTCTGTCTTTATTAAGCTAACTGACTTAAGAATGTGTGAATTATTATTTTTTCAGGCTTGTAAATGAAGAGGCTTATGTTATTTGAAAGTTAGTCACATAACTGATTTTGTGTAAGCATTATGGTATTGGTTCTGTAATTACCATATAAAATTACAGAACAGGAAAAAAGCATTTCATATTATAAAAGTATTTATAGGGGGGAGTGGCAGGGGTGACTTTGAAGTTTGCATTTATTTTGGGTACAAATAAGCAGGTATGTCTAAATAAAGAAATATAAAGGGGTAATTTGGAGATTATCGTAGAATATATAGTTACCTTGGTTTGCTTAATATACTGACTTTTTAAGGGTTCTCTGGAATTGTAATAGTCTCACAGTAACACAAGCTTTTATAAATTTAATTGTAGTGTCTTTTTTTAACCAGAATTAAAATTCTCTTTAACACAGAACATGTTTTACCAATTGATTTCTTTTTATTAACTTATGGGAAAAAAAACCCCACAGCTAAACAAACAAAAAAAAAAACCACAAAAAAAACCCAAAGAAATGTACGTAACTGGAAAATCCATTCTAATGTAGTGGATAAGGGTAGAGTTTCTTGTCTTTCTCTCCAGTCTTATTTTATTGACCTACCTGTCTGGGTTCTGAAATTGAAATTCCTTTATTGACTCATCTGGTAAATTTTAGTGTAGGAGAAGAATTCAAACTGAATCACAAAAGTACGTTATGGAAAAAATCTCATGAAAATGATAAATCAAACCTTTGAAAAGTTTGGCTTCTAAAATGCTCTCTGAGAGTGAAAATGGCAACGAACGAGTTGAATCCAAGGTTTATAGTACTTACATATAAGTGTATATTTAAAGTGTGTGTGTGCTTACACACACATACAGAGCAGTTTGTAATGTTTTAGGGATAGCTTTACTGCTGTGTTCTAAGATCCTTTGTACTGGTTATTTATCTTGCTTGCAAATTTTCAGAGGCTCCTCTGGCTGTCGACCTGGACGCCAGCAATGTTCTTATAAATTATCCAGCTTGTACAGTCTTTTAAATATATGTGTGTATATTAACTCTTTTATAAACTGAAGTATGGTTGGGATGAAAGAATTGGGACAAACACTGCTTTTGGGTGTCTTTTTATGAGATGCTAATGTGATGGTTTTGCTTCCACAAGTAGCTGGCTTGGTGCCTCAAACACATTGACATGTGGTGTGTTTAATGGTTGGGTTATACCATATTTCACTGACATGAAAATGTTTAAAAAAATGTGTCATAGATCTCCTAGGGGTGTAAGTCAGGCATTTCAGCATCTTTGTGACAGGTACTGTGATCGAAAATCTGATGATAGGGACACCAAGATAACCAAGGCACTGGCAGAGCTAATGGTAGCCTTGGACCGTTCTTTTCTCTTCCTTTGCTTCAACCTCTGATTTTCAGTATTACAGCTTTCAGAAGTTCCCTACAAGTTTTCCAGTATAAGTGCAGACTCAATAGGGAATGTATCTCTGCTGTTTGATAGCAGGTTTGTCCTGCTCCCACTCCCCCCCCCCTTTTTTTTTTTTATTGGTTCCTCTTCACAGCTCTCCAAGTAGTACATGGACATCTTGTGGTCTAAACGCCAACGGTTTAAATTTATCAGATTATATATTTATTCAACATTCCTTTTCATATGTTGTATAACATTCATCCAGTCATGATTGGCCTGTTTCTTTCAAAAGCATAATTCAGTCTTTCAGTCTGCACTCTTGTTGTTCTGTTCCTGGTAGTCCATTCTGCAATTCTGTTTGGTAGCTTCTAATTGGTATTTTGATGACAGGTTTTGCAAGACTCTTTCATGCTTCTCATTCTTCGTAGTAATTCCTGAATATTCAGTTGTTGTAGAATATGGTAACTGTAATGGAGCAGTGGGGGGAAGTCCATCATAAATGGAAACTACTGTCTCAGAGCAGTCACCTAAGACTTCAGTGAAATTTCAGCTCAGTGTCTGATGAGCATGGGGTAGTTGTAGGATTCTTTCTTAAATTCTTTAAATCTAGTACAGTGATTTAAGGAAAATCCTGTGCTGGATGATCTAGAGATTTCTGTCACATGTATTATTTGTATTTTGCCTTTACTCTGAGTATATCCTAAGAGTCAATAGCAGGATTAGTACTTTTATTGAAACTAAGCTTCTAACCTAAGAAATTACCTTAAATTTTGTTTTCCTGTCTGAATTTCTTGTTGATTTTTCTGCAAGAAATATGTTTAAGAAAAATATATTTTAAAAAATTCTGAAGTTTTGTGAGAACAAGTTAATACATGCTCAAATTGCCCTTTTAAGGTAAGGGAGCTTAAAATAGTTGTGTATAGTATCTGAGAATGACAAGTTGAATTTTTTTGAATTCTAGGTGTTATGTTTACAACAAAAAGGGACGTCTGGTAAACGCACCGTATGTGGACAACTCTTACAAGTGGGCTGGTGGTGGCTTTCTGTCGTCAGTAGGTGACCTTCTCAAATTTGGAAATGCCTTGTTGTACAGTTACCAAGCCGGACAATTTAAAAACACTCACGGCAAACTTCTTCCTGGGTACCTCAAACCAGACACAGTGGCGATGATGTGGACTCCAGTGCCAAAAACGGAAGTATCGTGGGACAGGGATGGTAAATACGCAATGGCTTGGGCTGTAGTAGAGAAAAAACAACAATGTGGCTGTTGCAGACAGCAGAGACACTACGCATCGCATACCGGTGGTGCAGTGGGGGCAAGTAGTGTCCTCCTGATTCTTCCTGAAGAGCTGAACTCTGACACTATAGATACCGGGCTAGTGGCACCACCTAGAGGAGTAATTGTTAGTATTATCTGCAATATGCAATCCGTTTCACTCAACAGCACTGCCTTAAAGATTGCAAGGGAATTTGATAAAGAAAAACAGGCACAATATATAGATTAAAAAAAGAGGTATGCGTGACTGAACTCACTGTGCTGAAACATGAAAAACAAATGGAGAAGGGTGTAATTGGGCTTGGAGATCGCTAAGAAGACGTGAAGAAAAAGCATAAAAAATTCACTTAATTAACTTCTGCTAGTGGTGCTAAACTTATGTGTAACTGGAACTCATCTCTCAGGGAAGTTCCTAACTTACAGAAAAGGAGAATGTAACAGTCAAATGTGAGTTCCTGTAGTACCTGTGCAAGTTACCATTGTATTAGCAGTTTTTTTTCTCATCCAGTCAAGCATTTGACCAAGATTAAAAAAACTAGCATTGGTTTTTGCACTGACAAGTACAACAATAAATTACCTACCTTAAATATTAAACTTTAAAAAAAATTCACATCTTAATTAGAGCACACACAGACATCATTCATTATTCTCACAGTTTCAGTCTGCCAAAATGTTCAGTATTACTTTTTACAGAAAAACAGTTTTACTGTTGGTTTTTATATTTTCATGTAGCGCTTTTCTTACTTCCTTAAAAAGCAAAAAAAATGCAACAAAACCTAAACCTTGAAGCTCCATCCAGAATGCTGATTTATAGCAGAAGTACACTTTTGTCAGAGCTGTGGATTGTTAGGAATTAGAAAAGAATGAAGCTAAGGTAATGTAAGTAAAAATCGTTTTTTTTTTTGCAATGTAGATGTCCTTTCTTTTTTTACTGGACACAGAGAATGTGTGAAACTAGTTTACTGTGAGATAAGGGTATTAATTCTACAGTCGAATATGCCTGAATAGCACAACATGGTGAGCTGTCAAACTGTCTCATTGTTTTTGAAGGATACACATGCTATCTTTGGTACCCAGAAATGGCACTGTGTTCTGTAATGCAGATATTCCTTTAGATAAAACTCAAATAACTCTACTTGAAGCCAGTAGTAGAAATCTCAGACTTTCAGATGTTTTTGTGAAAACCATCTTTTCTTCCATTTGGAGACCTGTCTCAAGGAGTTACTTTTGCACAAGGTAGAACAATAAATTCTAGCAAACAGAGTTCCAAAGCAGCGCTTTCTAATCTTCAAAACAGATATTGTATAGGAATACATCTGAATATGTTAATTTTATGTATTCCATAATGGCATGGAAGATCTGCCTAATCTCCAAGATTTACCCTCACCTCACTTTCCCTGCAGTTACATCAGACAGTATTTCCAGGCTGAGACAAACCTAAATACCCTTCAGGAAAGGTTTGAATACTTATGTCCCCACACTGCTTGGCAGCTCTGCCTCTGAATTGAAGGAGCAAGGTAACAGCTGGCAGAAGTTGGCCTTACTTGCCTCTTTCCCAAGTTAGTGCTTTTAGTATTAACTTCGTCGTCGTTACCTGCCCCATGATGAAACATTGTGCTGTGGGCTCTGTTCCCAGCATGCCTGTGGTAACATTTATTGCCTAAGACTGACAGACTGGGAAATTTACTATTTTGAGTTGTTGGTGTTATACCTACATTTTTCATTGAAGGGAGTAGGAGTGGTTTAGTATTCGTCATAATTATAATCAATCTTGTGCCTTAGAACAGTTCAAGCTTACACCTAAACTATTTTCTTGGGTTTTCTGGCCCACTCACCAATCCTTCTCTTTTTCATTCATTAACGATGGGTTGTCTTTCTCTCAAGAATATCAAATCAGTAGAGACAACAGAGAGAACTCTTCTGAACAAACTCAGCCTTTGGTCACGCAATAAATTATCTACTCTTCCACTGAGGTCTTTAATAGTGTTTGAGAGCTCCAATACAGTTGTACCGGAGGTGAGTGGTTTCTACAATAGCAATGTACGTTTTTTTCCCAGTCCTGAGCAGCCACCAGCTGGGTAAATGTGCAGCAGCAGAGGTTATTGCCCGTTTCACACAGGGAACAAGAGTAAGTAGTTTGGAGTTGGTTTTGTGTTGAAGAATATGTGAGTAAAATAGACCAAATACAAAGTTTTAAATACAGAAAATCTGAAAAGTGACGCTGTTATTTTAGGACTTACACTTCTTTGTAAATGGTATTTATTTTTACAAACCATTTTGCATACTTGACAGAAAACAGGTGTTACTCACTGACCATTGTGTTTGGATTTAGAGAAAGATTCAGGATGTAGAAGGCATAGGTTTACCATTATGCTTGTCTGCACATGACCAAACACTAATAAATGTAAATATTTGAAGTATGAAAGAAAGAGAATAATGGTAACAAGTGTCTGAGGTGTTTCTAACACCAAGATCTTAATGATAGTGCCTCACTCCCCTCATAGACTATGTTTAGCCACCAACTGTTTATATACATACCATGTTCTTTATGCTGTATCTCCCATAACTAAGGCTTTTAAAAAATCTCTCTGTTGTCACATGTACAGTGTTGGAGATGCTGTGATTTCTGAATTTCATCTTCCAGCACCTAGACAATGTGGGTCACCAACTTCCTCTGAATTGGTATTTACTTAATCATGAGTCCTTACCTTTTAGGGTAGAGGAAGAGAAGGCAGAGATACAGGAGACTAGGAATCAATCTGGTCTTAGCACATGTATTCAGGTCACAAGTGAATTAATATTGCTATTTTGATCTTTATTCTGAAAGGAATTTTTTGATGGACCAGCATTCAGTGTGGCAAACTAGTGAATTAAGAGCAGCTTTCGTGATAAGCTTGCTCTTACATTAACCTTTATTGTGAAACACAGTTTGACACTGACATAAAGCTGTACTTTTCTTAAAATGCATGTGTACTAAATTGCTGCATCTATTTCTGTACCAAACACCTGCTTTTTGCATCTGATAATTATAAGTGTTCACTGTTTCAATTAATTGAAATAAAACTTACCTTGCAATGCAACAAGTTGTAACATCGGGTTTGGGGTTTTTTTTATTCACTAGAAATGTACAAGTTTTAAAAGTCATAAAAATACAGGTTAAATAAAAATTCCCAACAATAATTAGCTCCCCAAGACACCTGATACTTTCAAAGAGATGTTAATACTTGAGATACTATTTAGTAAAATAAGATACATATAAGACTTCAAATGTTTTCTCATGACTTAAAAAAATATTTTTAACAGCCATTTAGAAAGGGATGGCTTTTAAAAACCTGTTTCCTCATTGCAAAAAGGTAATTATTTAATGTCAGCGTTTAATGCTGAAAATGTGCATGGTTTTGCTGTACTAGTTTTTTACAGCTGTTAGTGTAGTTTGCTGACTTACTGTTGCTTACATACACACCATATGCCTTCTCTACCGAACAGTTTCAGTGTTTTGCAAAGGACACTTTTTTTTTGTCTAGAAGTTTCAGTATAGAATAACAATTGCAGTTTCAAGACCAGATTAGAGGGAAAAAACATGCATTCCAGAAAAACAGCTGAACATAAGTAACTTTATATTTTTATTTATCACCCCATTACTCAGCATAATAAAGGGATTAAAGCAACATTGAAAGTAAATGATCCATTTTAAATCTATGCAACCCTTGCAGTTAGGGTAGCTGCAGTAATAAACTACACAAAATGCATTCTTACAGCAGTTTCTGTCACCATATGTGTTACACTGCTGTAGTTGATGATTAATGAGGAGAAGGAAGCAGCAAGCCCAAGGTGTTTATATTAAATGACTCCACTCAATTAACAATATACTGTTTTAAAGTAAAATTATAAAAATAGAGCTCAGTTGTTTGCAAACTTGCAGGAAAATCTTGCACTTTAAATCATTTATTGAAAAAGAGATTCCAGCTCATTAGTCACCAATAGCATGTAATTTTTACAAATTCAATCGTAATTACATTGTTGTATTAACAGGTGTTTTTAAACTGGTAAGGCTTTCAGGAACACAGATCCAAACCCACATGTTGATGTGTTCAGTGTTGCTTTCTTCTAAATGAACAGCCTGCAAAGAAATCACATGAGTATAGATATGAATAGTCCTTAAATTGTTTGACTGCCTTAGAAAATTGCCCACCCGACTTTTGTGCAATAAATAAATGAATAAATTTCAAGTACCACAAGAGCTGAAGATTTAGCACTTTTGAGTTTGCTCTAACTCAACCAGAACAATATGGCTGTCATATAATTCAGCTGAAAGTAAGGCTAAGGTGTTACTATTTCTTTTCTTCCAGATGCTTTTCAAAATTTCAGTCCACTGTTCCATCCCTTAGTGATGCAAACCCCAAACTGAAACAGCTGCTAGGAGTGCTGATATCTTTTCAACTGCTCAACAGCCTTATTTCAGGTACTTTGTCCTCATATAAACTACATTCATAGAGTAGCACATGGTGTTAGCACTACGATAGGCAATTTGCATATATATTTACCTTTTGACCTCTAAACAAAACATGAATAAAATCTGGATTTCTTCTTTAGATTTTTTTTAAACCCTCAAGTACTTCCAGTGCTTTTCACATACCGTAGACATTGTGTTGCATTTCAAGCTATACTGGTGCTATACTAGTTATCTGTATATAATTATCAGTGGTTGTTTGTTCCCTTACAATTTATACAAAATAAATTCTGATAAGCCAGGGAGCTGCCTTACAGTACAACTGTTCAAAAACAGGCAAGGCACCACTGATTAGCAGTGGGACAGAATGGCTTTAGCCTGGCAGAATTACCCTACTCCTTTAATGCTGCTTTTTAATGCTCTAAACTTAGCTCAGAATTAAACAGGTAGTATTTATTACAGATAAGCTAAAGGAAATGACAAGACAAATCACCTAAACTTGAGTGTGTTTGATCACAATGTAGCTGCTTATCTGCCTGGCATAGCTGCATAAGCATTTAAAAGCAAGGATCTGAAAAAAGTTTTGCAATTCAGGGCCCATTAACAATGTTTTTACTAGCCAACTCTAAGCAAGCTGCAAAATAAGCATTCCAATATCAGTTTTCAAAATCAAAGTTAAAACATTCGCAGGCTATAAATACATACATGCATTTATATAAGTGAAATACTTAGGCTGCTAAACATTGCCCCTTACCTTCTGTGAGCCTGGCTTTGCCCCCAGTAGGCTGACACAGGACAGTTGAACAGCCTACACACAGAACTACTGTCTGAGCATGGCTGAACACAGTCGTGATCTTGTAGCATCCTGGAAAACAGCGTTATTTAACTTTCCATTACTTTCAGCATGATTTTTTGTTTATTGTATGTGCAATTGAATCAGATACTGTAAATACACTTATCCAAAAATGGATCTGTATTTCATTACACAGCACACCGAGTAAAACAAAGCAAAACATTGTTATTGTGGTCTGAAATACTTGCTTTTACTGACGTGAGTAGGAAACCAAATAGTTAACTGAAACTGTTACAACTCCCCATTTGAAAATCAACACAGCCGGATGGCTGACAAGACCTCATTTGCCTGTAGGTTGTCTCCTGCAAAAAAAGTGGAGGAGTTCTAGACTAGCCTTCTCTGCTGAAGAGAAGAACCCATCTAGCTAGAGAAATATTTGACTTGTAACACTAGAACATTGCTGTTGACAAAGTCTGGCAGCTGTGAATATAAACACTGCTGTTCAAATCTGTGTTTGCTTTCCGTTTAATAATTGGTACACGCAAGGCATGTGCTTGGTTGCATTCTACAAAGCCAGCGTCATATTTAAATGAGAAGACTTGCACAGAATAACTTCATTAATTCCACATGCAAGAGGCACCAGCAACACTTTGTTTACAACTTCCAAATTCTATGACTTAACAAAGGATGAAATCACTCATACGTGGCTTTGACAAAGGGATTTTCACTGTTTTCATTCTTTTGCCTGCAAAGTATCTTTAATTAGCCAAAAGTAATTATCAGAGAGAGAAAACTTGTAAAGGATTTAATCTGGATGTGGATATAGAAAATAGACAAAGAGATAACGGAAAGCATAGATTCCATTTTCAGCACATGTGGACCAGAAAGATGATAGAGTATATGTTGTGAGGAAGGTCCTCAGAAAGCTCTCTAACGAGTACTGGTTGGTAGAGAGAACTCCTGTTAAGACAGAATAAAAGATTTCTGCTTTGTTTAAATCACAAATAGTAACTGCACAAATCTGCTTGCACAAAACTGCCCGCAGCTAAAATTTAACCATAACAAATGTTGTTTTCCTCCCATGAATATGTACTTCCACGCTGATGAGATTTTAACTTTGTGGATTTTGCAGGGAAAAGAGCCAAATCCATTTCAGTAACTAGCTAGCAACTTCAACAGCAGTGAAAGATGCACCGTCTGGTGTTTTCAGTGCTTCGTGCTTCAGATTCTCTCATTATTGTAGCTCTACTCTTTGCTCTGTGTGTCCCTCAAACTCAGTAACCAATTAATCCAACAATAATGAAGATGACAAATGACCTATGGGCCTATGTTGACATTAACAGTATCTTAGTATGTGCATGCAGGTACACTGGTTTGAAGTTAGCTTAAAAAAAATAAAACAGTGGCTTAGCCTTCCTGCAACCATACATTTTTTAAAAGTAACCACACTTTCCTTTCAAACATTTTTAATGAATTTACCTCATTTTTAGATGGAAAACAATGTCTCAGAGCTTCTTAGACATCTAAGCTACTAAGAAAGAGTAAGGTAGTAAGGAAAGATGAATGCAGCAACAATTCCCTCCTCCTAGTCGGGATGACCACTACTGTATGTAAGTCTATGACTTTGCTTACTGCTGTGACCTTCTTACACTGCGGCACTTTCTAGGAGGTAAGTTACCACTTGACAGTTTGTGTGCCTCGATATGGATGTAGCTGTGCTGATTGGAGATGTTTGCTGGTAGAGCACGCTCCTGTAATTGTGCTAGAAGACCCCATGTTTTAGTTTATAAAAGAGAAGCTGGTTATACAGATGTTTCTGAGCCAAGGTAATGAAAATCTGTGAAAAGCAGACACAGGCAACACCTTAAACAGAACCCCTGTATACGAGAGCGAGATGTCAGCTTACTGCTTAACAGCAACATGTGAAAAAGGCAGCTGTGTGTGTTTTACCTTCTATGTAAACTCCCAGGATTCCTGTGTAGATCCTGGCGGAAAGTTTTTCTGGTTGCTCTTCCAGAGTCAACTTGGAAAAGGAGGAAAACAACCTTGCCTTCTATTTGAAACTTGTGATGCCGATGCTTGGCATCCATTTCATCTCACTTCTTATACAGGCAAATCTGGGGGCTTGGTTTTTTCCTTACTTGTTAGGATTTCATAAAAAAAAACAACCTCATGCCAGACCTCCAGAAAAGAAAATAAAAAGCTGATTGCTCAAATGAACTTTTGTGAAAGGTTGAAAACACTTTTATTGTTAAAAGAATCCAAAGCAATATATAGACTTTTTCCTCTGCAGAACAGATAAACCAGTTTTATTTTAAAAGAATAATGTTAAGAAATCAGACCATTAATGAAGATGAACCCCGTGAAAAATTAGTTTTGTTCCTTCTGTAAGATGTAAACCTTTCAGATCTTTACCTGGGCATTTGACATCCATGAAGTAGGAGTTCGGGCTCTGCACAAGACGCTTCTTTTTGTGCTTTCTCTTCTCGTCCTCCAGGGAGGGATGCACCAGGTCTTTAGCCAGCTGGGTGGGACGAGAGGAGAAGGCACTGCGCGGTAAGCGGCGCTGGGAATACGCGGTCAGACCGAGCTCGCCCGCGGCTCCAACCGAGCTCGCCCGCGGCTCCAGAGCCACCCTCCCCGCGGTCTGGGGGCGGCAGGGACGGTCAGACCCCCCCGCGGGCCTTCCCGGACGGTGAGACGGGAGCGGCCGCACCCTGTGCCCCCCCCCCCCCCAAAGGCGGCGGTAACGGGCGGGCTCCTGTCACCCCAAACCCCCGCCCCGTCCCTGAGGGCCGCTATCAGCTGGGTACGAGCGTCCAACGCCGTCCCTGACCCGCGGAAAGGCCCGAGCGCCGCTGGTAAACAACTCACCGGCATGGTCGCTGCCGCCGCCGGGCCGCCCCCTCCACGCCCGCTTCCGGCGGGCACGGGGCCGGGGCCGCTCTGGCCGCCCGGCGGTCTCGGCTCTATGGTGGTTTGGCGGGGGGGGGGGGGGGGAGGAAGGGGGGGGCGCTCCTCCTGGAGCGGGAGGCTGATTGCCACAATGGCATCGGCTCCTCACTTCATCGGCTTAACTGGATAGGGAATCAGCGCAGAGAGCGCGTCCGCCTTCGTTGGGTTGTTGCAGGAGGTCAGAGTAAGGCGCCTGCTGGTTTCTGGAAAAATGATTAAGCACAGGGAAAGAGAGTCTTAATGCGAGCCCAGTTCTCTTTTCAAAAATTCTGCTCATTTTCTAACAGATTATTACATGACACAGGTATTTTCAGGTATTAACGGAATCTAGAAGTTCCACCTACTTTTATGTATGATGCTTAGTAAGTTGTCACTCATCTGTTGCTTCATGCGAAATGACACATTGCATGAAGTTGTGCATACAGTCTATGTGCGTGTTCTTCTGCAGTTTCCCACCCCAGTCAAAAAAAAAAATAAATGCGGAAGAATTTCTATTAGTCACCATTTATGCATTCAAAACCATTTAGGCAACCTGTGAGAAATAAAAATATTGCAGATAGTGGGAATGACAAAAAACATTTTTCCTTAGTTTTTCAATAAGAGGTTGAGCGGGTTTTTTCCTTAAGTCAATAAAAATAATCACAAATATAATCTGTAGAGGCTCTTGGATTTAATTTAATCAAGGCTGGAACGCTTAAAAGTGTAATTCACTAGAAGTCCAGTAAGTGGCACAAACGGACCTTATGAAAATTGCTTCCTATGAAAGGTCTTTCAAAATGTACAACAGGCAGTGTGTTGACGCACATCCTTTTTGAAGAGAGAACTGGTGCATTTAGCAAAAATGATTTTAAAAGTTTGCCATGAGCACAAGCAAAGATATAAGTTTTATAGAGGCAACAGTATTCTCAAAGCTGGGATGGCATCTCCTGTGCTGACACTGTACACATCTTTCAAAATACTTCTTACACCCCAAAACCCTACATTATTCTGCAAGAAAAGACCAATGTGTTTTAGTGTTTCAAGCCATTATATTGGTTTTCCTCTTCTCGCCGTCACAACCATCGTCTCTTAACGTTGTAATGACATGTTAATGTTTTTTCCTTACGCTCTGGAGTGGTGATTACACACAGACGGAGGTATTTAGGAAGCATTTCTTGTTATATCATGGGGAATTTAATATGAAAGGCTCTGACTCATACTTTCCTCTGCATGCTGTCCTGTTATCAGCACAGAGTCAGCTCTAGTCTTAGCTGTTCCTACTCTCTTTCAGTCTTTTTCAAATGCATGCTACTTATCTGCAAGCAGAATGGAAAGGGGATACTCTATTAATCCTGTTGATTCAGAATCTGAAGGAGAATTGTGTTTTTCTTTGCTTAGGAAAATGCCTTCCCAATGTATACAGCGCCATCAAAAAAAAAAAACCACCCCAGAACTTCTCAAGTGCCACCCTCCTTCACCTCTTCCTCCTGGCTTTCCCTTCTTAAGTGCCTTCCCTGCAAGGAGCCTCTGGTGCTTGAGGAAGACTTTAAAAGAGTCACAGTTTACATTAAAGATTGGTTTCTGTGGAAGGAGGGGCACACAGGATGATCTGAAAACAGGATGTGTTTGGGACACATTCCTCTGTTTGGTTCTCTATTTTGGTTTTAACTTGGAGATTCATTTCCTTTTCATAACTGCTTGTAGTTCAGTGACCTACTGAATGAGTCAGTTCTAATGCACAAGGAGAGAAATGCAGTCCCTACCACGGTGGCGTGGCCTACGGAGACAGAGACACATTCGGGTCTTAGAGAAGGACTTCCCCTTTCCAGCCTCCTCCCAGCAAACAAAGGCTTTGATGTCATTTTAGAGAAAAGAACAAGAAACATTATGTGTCTGCTGGAATGACAATAGAAAATTTCCAAACACTGATCTGGAGGCTTTTAAAACCAACATAGTGACAGTTGGGTGGGGTTTTATTCCCTGCTTTGCGAGTGTCAGTTTCTTGCTGTTTAAAAGCAGAACCTGTGTCTCTGATGAGGTGCCCATTGGTGGTCCCCTCGGGGGCTGGTACAGCCAGCCCTCCCTGCGGTGAGGGAGGTGGTGGTTGGGAGGGCACCCACTGACACCCAGTGCTGCTCTGTCCTGCTCCGTTTGTGGCCTCCTACAGCTGAGTTGGGTGGGTTCTTAGGATTTGCTGTCTGATGTTGCGAGAATACAGACTTTTTGGGGGGCTGTTACTACAAAACCTTGTTGTAATTGACTGTGTTCACTGAGGAAATTAGTATTGACTGATTTTTAAAAAACAAATTCACCCTAATAATGCTTATAGTGGTTTGTCTAGAATACTAAAATTTGCATGAGTGTCTCTGTAGTACTATCATTAAGACCGTTTAGATTTCCATACACTAACCAGCTCTAAACTGCACTCCAAATAAGTAGGTTCACTTCAAGTGGTGTGTTTGATCTGGAACGCTGTCTGTCTGTGGTTTTGCCTATACTGCAGAAATAAGTATTATGATTTTAATTGATTATAAATTAATGGTGTAAACCAGGGCATGTAGTCACCTGGCTTAAATATGCTTATGTTGAGATGGTTTAGATTAGCACTGGAACTTGAAGAAGATCCACTTTTAGCACTACCATAATAGCAAACCTTGAAATTAATGGAACTTATAGATAAGAGTCTTATAAGCACTTATAAGTATTTTTCCTTTCTGGAGTGGAACTGTGCATACTTTAAGGATTTTTTGTTTTCACTGATAATTACTTATTTAACCTCTTCTATGTAAAGTTCTGCAGTGTGTACATGTGGAAAATTCATACATTCAGATCACTAGAGTAAAGGAGAGTACTGTTCTTTGTAAAGACCACAAAAATTAAGCCCATGCACTGGTCTTCTTACAACTAGGAATTAAAAGCAGGATATATGGATATCAAATGCAGTAAGACAAGTGTAGAATTATCCACCTGCAGTAAAAGACATATTTCCTGGAACTGGGGAATAAGTGACTTTTTTTTAAAGGAGTGTCGCATGATGGTCATCAAACAGAAATAAAATACAGAGGCATCTGCCAAAACCAGAGTTGTTAAAGATATACATCAAAAATATTATCATATTAGCTATCGAAGTCCAAAACCTAAGGAGCAAAGCTCCCGTTAATGATTTGCAGTTAGGTGGCATTCAGGGCAAGTCTACCTTATAACATTATCTTTTATAGGACTTGGACCTGTAGATTCCAATTATTGCCAAAACAACAGGATGCTGGTTCTACCAACATGTTCTAAACTCTATTTGTTGTTGGTGGGTTTTTTTGAAACCTTGTACTTAAACAATTAAGATGTAGGATTTCCTACAATTTCATATGCATTGAACAGAAGAGCTTAATTAAAGACTTATTTTCACACAGAGCTCTCTTTACTTAACCAGTCTCACCTTTGAACTGAGAGGAAAAATGTATTTTTGAAAGCTACAAGTAATGATGTCTGTCATTTGATAAAGTGAAAATGAGAGTGGGAAGGAATCTGGTTTTTTTCTATAAAATGTAGGAGTTGGAAAAGTCACAAGTATTTTCTGGTTACTCAATGTGTATGTAAAGATTGCTAAATTTATTGCACACGAATAGAGGGAGTAATTGCATTTTGCTATTCATATTAGTGCCTTTCTGAAGCTGAGTGCTTTAACTGATGCACTTTACGTGCACCTCAGTGACAAATGGAACTCTGCCGTATCTTGGTTGGGACTCAACATCTGCTTATCGGAGCAGCTGTGGCATTCAGGCAGACCTGTTCGGGCAGTCGTTTATGGGTTGTGAAGAGTTTTAAAGTTCTGCTTTTTTGAAATGTACAAGTCAGCATCACACTATTACGGTGCTACGGCTTTTATATTGTGACAAAAGGGAAACCATAGTATCAAGCATTTTCTGTATCCTGCACATTCAGTGTTCCCCTTGGTGGCTCTCCCATGTCAGAAAAAAAAATGAAATGTTGAATTGTTGTTGATTTGTTTGACTGTAATGCGGTATAAAACAAATAATTGTCTTTTCCAATTTAGTACAATTACAAAGATTGGGCTTTGAAGTATTTTCATGGAACAGGTATTGTAGCAGCTTGGTTATTGATCCTTAGCAGCTTTGATAGTACTCCTCAAAGTTTTACTAAGATGTTGCAAGGTATACAATTGTACAATTACAATTTTTCCATGTTCTAGAAAATAAAAAAATGGAACTCTTTTTATATATATATATATATATATATATATATCTTGTTTTTAAAGTTCATGGTTGAGTAAACATCTGTCCCTTGAATCTGGCAAACTGGCACTTTTCCAAATCAGAACAGAACGCAATATTGCAAAGCACCAGTGTAATTAAAGAGGGAAGTAATTTGCATTATTTTTCTATAAAACTACTCTTGAGTAACAGATGGCAATTGAAACATACTGCTCCAGAGACATATGGAAGTCTATTTGTTCCATAAAACTGAAGAGTGAATATTAACCCCAAAATTACTCTCTTCAATACTGAAATACGATTGCGTAGTAATCTCCACTATGGCTGTAATTACAGTGCATAGCAACTCATGTCTCTGAAAATACAGATACAGGGAAATGTTTCAGAGATTAGTTTTTCATTTGCAGTTTCCTATAATCTAATTATTAATGCTAATCTGAAATAATTAACCAATTTGGTTTGACTGCTTCAGTGCCAGGTTGCCATTATCATTTATGAACCTAAATCTTGTAATAAGTATTATAACAACCCATCTTAACAGCTAAACAGCCCAACAGCTAATTATACGGCACAAAAATGAACCAAGCAGCCATGTTTCCTAATTCCACCCTGAACTGGGCTGATGTCTCCAAGAGCGTAAAACAAAACAAAAAGAAGTGGCAATTACTTGTTTTGCTGCCTTGATTCCGCTCTCTCAGATGGTATCCTGGTCTCCCAGACGTCTCAGTCAAACAAACAATGACATTTTTACTTGAATCACAATACGTCATCTATGATGTAAGATGAGATTTTGATACAATTAACAGGAAGTTAGGTCAGCATTCCTGCCAAGCTCTTACCAAATTCACCTTTACAGAGATTTACAGCAGATCTGTCATTGGATTTTTAACAGTTTGTTATCACCACCAGATACTGTCCAGGAACACCACCAAACTGAGACCCTTAACAAGGAAGATTTGGAATAATTACTAACTAGGAGAAGAATAGTTTGTTGGTTTTTTTCCAAGGATTATAAGAGCTGAAAGTATTTGTTTGGAGTGATTTGTGTGATTTGCACAAATGCAGCAGTAGCCAGGTATTAGACTAGTTGAGCCCTGTTTCACCCCATCAAACTGCAAGTTAATGCCATGGAGTGATTTTTTGTGTGCTTGGAGTACGGAGGCTAACTGTGTAGGACAGAGCTTTAATATTCAAAACTAATTTTGTTTGATTCTGTATGGAACTCAGCATATATATTTGCCAAATTAACACACACAAAAAAAACCATGAGAAAGTACTTTTTACAGTTTTAGCCTGGATTATAACTAATAGACGTGGCAGCAGATAGGCTCTCTGGACTGCTGTTAGGTGGTTGAGTCACATTAGCACCCCCCAGTCCCATCCAGAGACTCCTTACTGCTGTCTTCCTCCAGGCAGTGCTGAGCAGCGTGTGTGTCCCCCCCCGGGGTGACCAGCAGGAGTGATGCCCTGGCCAGTGGGTGCCAATGGGCCAGTCTGTACCCAGGGGAGGAGAAGCCTGGAGGGGGCTGAAAAGGAAGCTGGTGGCTCAGGCCACCCGGCCTTGCAGGATGACAATCCCTTTAGGAATGATTTGGGGAAAATGGCTTTTTCCTTTGTTTTCCCAAAAGAGAGGTGAGAACTATTGTAGTGACTTATAGCATTAGAGATTCCTATTTATCGCTTGTCTAAAGGCTACAATTTTTAAATTAAATTAAAACAATAGGTTTTTACTGTCATTTTAAAGTGTTTCAGCAATGCTATTTATTTTTATAGCGCCTTGTGATATCCTCTGAGGAACACAGCATAATGAATGCCTGATGAGGCTGCCTCATACCAAGAGATAATTATCAGTGGAAAAAGATGGGGGAAGGTGTTTATTGAAGTGCTCTAGAATAACCGCATGTTTCTCCAGAATACCCATGGTTTTGGGGCTACTTGAAACTGTGTGAAAATAGTTTTTCTGTTGTGTGAACAAACAGTTTCTTCCTTATTTGGCACTCCCGAAGCAACACGTAAATATTTGAGGCTCACGTGTCCCCTGTGCTTATTGGTGACGTGCAGCATGATGCCATTATTTATTGTGTCACTTGAGCAGATAAATACATGACTCCATTTAAAAAAATTAGCTACTTTCCAAAGATAATTTAGCCCGGTCCCTTGTAGAATGAGGCCAACTGATTGCCCAGTGATGGTGATGCTCCAAGTGTCGTTAAATTTGGGATATGTGTGTTTCCGTGTGGAAAACTCATGCGTTCCCTGCCGTTTGAGCACCAAGAATGCAAGGTCTCAGACCTGGCCCTCTGAGCGGTAACTTCTGTAGTGTCAGTTTGCGCTGGTTTTTAAAACTCATCCTGAAAGGAGGCTGTAGCGAGGGGGGTCGGTCTCTTCTCCCAAGTAGCATGTGATAGGACAAGAGGAAACGGTCTCAAGTTGCACCAGGGGAGGCTTAGGATGGATATTAGGAAAAATTTCTTCACAGAAAGGATTATCAAGCCTTGGAAGAGGCTGCCCAGGGAAGTGGGGGAGTCGCCGTCCCTGGAGGTATTTAACAGGCGGTGGTGCTGAGGGACACGGGTTAGTGGCGGACTTGGCGGTGATGCTTGCTGGTTGGACACTGTGATCTTGAAGGTCCTTTCCCACCCAGATGATGCTGTGGTTCTATGAGCGGTGTCCGGCGGGCCGCTGGGCTCGGCGGAGCCACCCGTCTCCTGCGGGGTCCAAGGGACGGGGAAGGCTCGGAGACTACATCTCCCGTCGGGCCCTGCGCTTCCGGCGCGTCATGACGCACGACGCCGCCTGCCGCGAGTGGGCGCCGGGCGGGGCGGGGCGGGGCTTGGTCCCCTCCCTCCTCCCGCCCTCCGCCGCCCCCTCCTGCTGCTGCGGCGGCGAGCCCGAGGCCGAGGGAAGATGGCGAAGACCTACGACTATCTCTTCAAGCTGCTGCTGATCGGGGACTCGGGCGTGGGCAAGACCTGCCTGCTCTTCCGCTTCAGCGAGGACGCCTTCAACACCACCTTCATCTCCACCATCGGTGGGTGAGGGGGCGCCGCCGCCATCCCCGGGGGCGGGAGGGGTCCTCGCCGCGGCCCTCCCGGTGGCTCCTCTGCCGGCGGGAGGGCCGGGGGGCGCCGCCCGGGGCCGGGGCCGCGCTGGGCGGCCCGTGCGCGGCCGTTGCGCGGGAGCCCGGCGGCCGTTAGGCGGCCGTTACGGGCCCCGCGCGGGAGGAAGAGCCGGGGCACCGCTACCGGGCCCGCGCCGCCGCCGCTGTGGCGATGTGGGGACCGTCGGGGGCCGCGGAGGCCGGGTGGGGCCTGCCCGCCACCCGCGGGATGCCGGCCGGTCCTCGGGCGACCCCGGCGCCTCCCCGCGCCCCGGCGGCAGCAACAGTTGGCCGGGCCCGGGCCGTGCGCGGCCGCCGGTCTGCGTGGGGGGGGGCGGGGGGGCCGCTCGGCGGGGCGGCGCGAGGGATGGCGGGCGCGGGGCAGCACCGGGCACCCGCCCTGCGCCATCCCCGGCTGGGATACGGAGGGGGGGGGGAATTCCCCGTAGGGTTTTCCTGCGCTTTCGCGGTCGGTCGTTTCTTGTCGGGAGGTGCGTTTCCCGAAAGGGCAAGGGGCTCGGGCCGCTGGAGCTGGCCGTGGGTCCCGCCGAGCTGCCCGGTGACTGACAGCCGCCCAGCCGCTCCCCTCGGCAGCCGCTCGCCTCTTGGCCGGACTCCCCGGCGTGGGCTTGTGCAGAGGAGCTCACGGGTTTGAGATCTGGAGTAATTCTGCTCCAGCTCCCTAGCCCGCTAGGCAGAGGAACCTCCTTGACAAAAGCTGAGCTCGGTTATAAATTTGATGGTGAAAAGGGGTTTCTAAAGCTCTACTAACCTCTCTTAATGACAGCGAGACGTGATACATCAAAAAAGACCGTCGTGACTCGTAGTTGTGTAAGATTTGTCAGTCTGAAGATAATTTCTGCTGAACTAAACATAAATGAAGTTTTCATGTTCTTCACAGAGGTATTGCAGCGTGTCAGTCTGACAACACTTGGGAATCAGGGCTAGCTACTCGTAGTTGAGGTCACTTTTAAAATGAAATGGTTTTCACGTTTTTCAGGATGAAGGGGTGACGTGCAGTGGAGGTTGCTAGTATTTAGGAGGGCAAAACTAATGCTGGCTTGGATATAATCGTAGAATAACACTTAGGAGAATGAGTAGACTCTGTATTGGAAGGAAATTGATGTGGCACAAGGTGTGACTTGGTTTGTGTTACACAAATGCTCTATCCTTTTCAGACACTTTGTTGTGATGCACTCGGTGTACAGGGAAGAAATAAATTTTTATTTAGGCATGCACGATTCACTAAATGAGGTATAGCTGGTGTTTCTAATGTTGTAAGAACAGATTTTCTGCATTTCAAAAAATATTTCTGAAGAATTAAAAATGGCATATTCCTTTTCTCTCTGCAACCATTTTTGAAATGCTGTATCAGTAACAGCAGCTAATCAAGGCCTGAGTAGCGTTTTACCTAAAATGGTATTTTGCTTTGTGTCTGCTAGAATAAAAGGCTTAATAAACATTAAGAAATGCTATAGTAGTTAAAAAAAGTCTACATTAGTACTGTGCTAAATATAAAATACCTCTTTATATTTAAAAAAAAAGAGCTAACACGAATGTGTGCGTCTGACTTCCAACCATTTTCTTGATGTTTCTTGAACAGCAGTTGATATTTCTCACTGATTTGCTTTGAAGTCTTGAGGATTGTCAATGTGATGCTGTTTTTTCTTACTTTATTCAGTAAATATAAGATTTGTTCTCTTTTCCTTACTTTATATTTGCTTTCACAAGGGTCTTATTTTCAACACTGTTCAACTTGAAGAAACTAATAATTGAGGCGTACTTCAGATTCCATTGGTAGTATTTGTGATTTCACAGTTATGTTTTCCTCCTTATAATTTGTTTCTTCCAGTCCCTTTTATCTTCTAACCAAGGACCTACAAACAGGAAAGTTGACAGTGCAGGAAAGAGTGAAACTGATCATAAAGTGCTGACCTATGCTTAAATAAGTTACTCTGGGTTTTTTTCAGTCTTCCTCGTGTATTGCTTTTGTTACTTCTAGGTCTATCTTATAGTAGATATACTTTGTTCTTGAAGACATGCTTGTATGCATGCTCTTTCTCTAAGTGCATTCTGGCTGCTCAATAATAGGTTTATAATCATCATTAATACATTTTTAATACATTTGATGAGCTTAGGGACATTCCACGTCTAACGATTCTGACTTTTTTTTTTTTTTTCCTGGACTAATAAAGCATAGCCAACTATGGTGTGGAGGGAGATGCAGGGATGCAATGCTTTTCCCAAACAGCCCCCCTTGCCAGCTGAAGTTTTATGGTCTCCAGATTAGCCTTCCAAATTGGTAGTACACTGAGTCTTCCAGAAGTATAAGCTGCCAGGCTGTTTGAGTTATATGCTGTCCAAAATGTAGATTCTGCAATATGATGGTACGTGCTGTTAGATGTGTGTTCAATTCAGGATGATTTTAATTAGCACGCACGATATTATGTGCCCTTAGTGATGCCCTAGTTCTCCTCTGGTCTGTCTCCCTGCTAACAAGATCAGAGTTGGTTTAACTGTAGAAGTCTGAGAAGGCGTATGCTTGAGATGTGTTGACGTCGAATTTTATTGTTTAATTGTATGTATGTGAATGCTGTTTGTGGGTGAGGTCAGTCATTGAGAGTTTTTTTTTTTTCTTAACTACATGGGGTTAAACTTTTAAATGTTTCAACTTTTTTTTTTTACATTCTACATCCAGAATTTAAATCAAAACTTTGTTGCCATGATGAAAGGGCATGCATCACGTCTAAGCTTGAATATCTTTCTTATAATTTTCCACTCCTATTGTTCTTGAGTAGTTTAACCAGGGTTAAACCACAACACTTCAGTTAGCAGAGCAATAGAAACACTTTCCATGGTGAGGATGGGGGGGGTAAGGGGGGGAGAAAGTAGGAAGGGGATATGGAAACATTGCTGTATTATAGAATATTTGTTTTACTTAGTATCAATGTTCATATTATACAAATGAGTCAATAATGATTTGCAGTTACTTTGTCATCTTGCATGATATGCTTGTGTCGTAGTTTGCACATTCCTGGCTCTTCTGCTGTCATGCAAAACGTGCCTGTCAGGCTACACAGCCTTGGAGATTGTTTGGAGGTTTGTGAATGGTCCTTTGACTTTTCTCCTCAAGACTTCCGTCTTGCTGATGGCTGAATTGATTCAGACAGCAAGGTCTTCCAGCCAGGTGTCCTGTGGCCAACGGTTGCGTAAGAAGTAGGATAAAAGTGCAGTGCATGTGTATTTATAATCTATCAGACTTTTAATGCTTTTTTGGGGGAAACTCTTGGCACGTGAGTCTTTCTGTCTTTGTCCTGAGTACCTGGCATAGCGAATACTTTTAGGAAACTTTGCTACCCGCATAAGAAGTGAACCAGCAATCTTTGTCACAGATGATCCTTTTGGTTATTCTAGGATGTGTTTTGAATCTGCGAAAACACAAATTGGTCTTCAGCAACTTTAGGCAGGGCAGGTCCTTGGCCTTTACATTTTTAGCAACTTCAAATTTTTTATGTTAGGCTCTGTAACTGTGTTTGGAAAATTTCTAAAAGGGTCAACAAGTCATAATACTGCTGCAGTCCCTAGTGAGGATCAGCTTTTCACTGTTAACATGGGATCATTCTTTTTACAATGGGAATGCCTTATGTAAGGTTACGTTGTTTTGTTTGCTTCCTGAGTGGAAACTTCTGCTTTTGCACAGTTCTGCACGGAAAGTAAAATGCACTTGAGTCAGCTCATTTTCACACTTTAGCAGCTCCTAAAGCAAAACTTATCTTGGAGTATCTTCTGTGCATTTTGCTAGTAGTTTCAGAGCAGTGTACAGGAATAAGAATAGCTAATTTAGCAGCCTCTAAGTATCTTAACTTGCTGTTCAAGTAGTGCTGTCTGGTAAAACTGGATTGGGTTTGTCATTCTAAATAATAAACCTTATTCTTTGCATTCCTTTCAACTTTTTGTTTAAAGTGGTTTCTACAAGAGTAAAGTTAAATGTTTTAGCTGATAGCATTTCTGACTTACACAGTACAAAGGCTTGCTGACTCTGAAGCAAGATCTATCATATTTATTTTTTTAATCCAAGATGATATCAGTATTTGGCAGGAAGTTGCCCACACGAGAGAGTGCTGTATCTGAGAGCTGAAACAATTTGTTGATTTTTACAGAAGTAACTTTTCCTTAGCCTACATCTTGCAAAATAGGGCAGTACTCTGGCAATCAAGCACGTGTATGCTGACCTTTGAACACTTTGATGAAAATCCTTTGACAAGCAAAATTATCAGCTTCCCTTTTGCAGTGAAATTTCCATGCCTGTAATGTGTAATGGAAATAGTTTTTGTGTACTCAAGTCAAATTATGCCTCACCGAATATTTCTATTCTTCCTCCCCATGGTTACTTGTATGATCACCAGAGATTGATTGTTGGTTGTTTTTTTTTTTTTCCATCCTCCTGTTAAGCTTCAGCATTCCCTATCCTCATTCGATCAAATTGTTTTGGGCTTCTCCAGAGCTGTAGAAGACGACCCACATCCATGACAGATGAGCAAAGGGAGGGAAGAGTCAGGAAGGCGTTGTCAGTAGTACTTTATTAATGGTTGTTATAATAAACAAATTGTAAGTCAGAGTGACTGAGACTAGTCTAAGTGTCTCAGGTGGCACCATTCTTCATATCTACAGAATGGAAGTCCATGTTCAAGGTTTGTAGGATCTGGGCGTTGTCTCTTCAGTACAGTGCAAGAAGAAGACCAAGGGTTTACATGGGAATAGGGGCAGACAGCATTGCGGAGGCAAATGTGAAACTGAATTATTCCGTTTTCGTGATGGGTGGTCAGCAAGATGTTATCCTGATGTTGATCAGAAACCCTTGTGGTTGGAGACATTGTAGGTTAAAATCATTAAAGTTGTATCTCTTGTGACCTTAAATTTGATACTAACAGCTATCTGGTAACCAGAGACATCTTGGACTTTGATTTTCATCCACTGATAAGATTGCATTATCCTACTGTGTTCTGCAACAGGCCAGCAACTGAAGTGAAATTGTTTGGCTTTTATTAAAAATGCTGTTGCGGCTTTCTTGCTGCGTGTTAGTCTGAAACAGCGTGACAGATGTCTGACTGTTGTGTGCCTATTCCTAATTGGCAGATGGAGGTCTATCTTGGTTGTGTGTTATCTGGTTATTTGAGTGACAGGATGGCAGCTTAGAGCTGCTGTTGTTACTTGGTTTGAATGCAAAGTTAAGAACACAGACTAACATTGAGTATAGGAACAAATGTATTCATTGCTTGATACAGGCTTTGAGAGAGGTATTGAAGGCATATAGCTTTTGGGAATTTTTTATTTACTATTTTTGAAGGATTTCCTAGTCCTTGTACAATAGGGCATCTCCTAGTAGAAATTCATTTTGAAATAAGTAATTTCAAAATTTAACTGAAATTTGTAATAGGTGATGAAGAATACATGCAGTATTTGTAGTGGTCACTTATTTGATTATTTTTTGTAATACAAATTAGGTGTTTGTACTTGAAAGGATATTTTTTTATATCTTTAAATAAAAATCTTTAATTGGATGTTATGGTAGCAGAAGTGCCCTGTCCATCAAGCTGACTGTAGATATGTAAAATAGATCTGATCTTTTTCTAATGTGAATGAACGATGAATAATAGTAACTTCAACAACGTTGCATTGTGTAAGACTCTTGTACAAGCAGAGTTGATCCAGAGGCTTTTAGTTGCCTGACTTGCCACTCAGTAAGTCAGCCACTTGCTGTCCCAACAGGGGTTGCAGTGGGTTGTAATTTAGTGCCTCTTAAAGGGGTTTTGGCCAATAATTGCATGTAATATCAGTTTAATCTTGTGGTTTATAGTAGATTTCCTCTGAAATGCAAGCTACAATACTTTTGATAAGATTGTATGCATTGAAGGCAACGAGAGTACTTCATATTTCAGAAGACTTCTCTTCTGCTAGGGAGAACAAGCAGTTGACCAGGTTTAAGATGATGTGTATTAGTTTTACTGCTGCTGTGCAGGCTGTACTGCTTTGCACACCAGAGAAAAACCTGATGCTGAATGTCAGTGGCATTCTCTTATATGTAGGGCAACATTTAAGAATGCATAAAGCAGACTGGTCACTAGTAAGAGTCCGGCACCAAATCTGGAACTTGGGGAGAACAGGTTGACTTTAAGAAATTGAGTAAAGCTAAAGTGGCTGCCAGCCAGGGAACACATACGCTGCTCCCCACCCTCAGCAAAATCCTCCTTTCTTTCATCTGCCAGAGAGAAATAGCTCTCCTTTACTGAAACAAAATATGTTGTCTGTATGGTGTGATTTCTGATGGGATTAGAGATGAAATGAGGTATCTATGTCAACACAAGCACGGAAGGAAGGAGGAAAATGCAGTAAATCAGAGTAACTGCTGGCTGGGAGAACTTCTGTTGTTTAGCAGAAGTGACTAGAGAGAACCCGGAATATGCAATGCAAGAAAAGGAGATGAAGTGGCCATTAAGAGAATCTTGTGTAATGTAGGAAAAGAAAACTGTGATGTGCCAGAAAGACAAGTATAGCCTTCGCTAATAAGTTACATGGTTTTGTCTGTTAATTTAGGTAGTAAAAGACTTTAAAAAAAAGGCTTATTTAATAATTCATGTAAGAAGTGAAATAAATTGACCCTTCTTCCCTCATGCCCTTTGCTTCCCAATCAAAAAAACTCCCACATACTTACCTAGATGTATAAACATGGGTTTAAAAAAGCCTCCGATAAAAATGATGTGCCCAAAGTCTGCCTAGAGTGCCATCTTCAAAAATAACTTCAGTAACTTTAAACCTTCTGGCCTGATTTTGCTGCCTCACTAGGCACCTCACACACTTGCTTCTAAAACACGACCATATTTCAGACTCTAACTGAAATTCCTAGGTTAGATGATTTATCTTAACCAAGATAATTCTTACTGGATGAGATATTTTGATCTTCATAAATAACCCAGATCCTTTTGGCCAGAGTATCAGTTACAAAGCTAGTAATTGTTTTACTACCATTGTTGACGTATGCTTTTTGTGTGTGTTTTTATTTCTGTTTATGTTGCTGGTAGTACCCATATTCTATGTACATTTCCTTCCAGTTTTAGCACATCTGTGCCCTCTGGAGTCTCATCTGTTCAATGAGTGGAGAGTTCCTGCATTCCTATAAAACTTTCAAAAATTTAATCACTGCTTGTCTTTTTTAATCACTTATATCTCTGTAGTGGTCATGCATAATTTATACCTCCTCTGTCTAACATTATCTAATTCAGCTTTTTTTTTCTCCTCTGCTTCTGCCCCTATCTCGATATCCCTGAATCTCTCAAGGAGGTGCTTGGTGGTGCAAATTGTTGGGCTCTAGCAGTGCTTAACTGTTCGTACTGAATGTTCCCATCAAGTCTTCCATACCTGTCTTAAATCTGCAGCTGATGGGGTATGTATGCAGTACTTATCATAGGTACTGCTGGAGTAACAGATACAAAGTGCATTGTTTAATCTGTAAGTGATCAATGACTTACCAAGTCTTTCATTGCACTGTGAACTCTGTATGATTGCTTTTCCTGTAGCTGCTCTTCTGTTGTAATCAGACAATGGTATGGCCCACAAAAGTCTTTAGTTCTTCTCTCTGAATAACCAGTTCAATACAGACATTCAGATCAGGTGGGAGCCCTAAAACTTTAAGAGGTTTTATAAAAAAACAAGAAGTGGCATCTTCCTTTCTCACTGGAGAGTCATTTAGGTTCATCTGGACCAAAAATTACTGAACAAAACCAAATCTAACCTTTTTGGCTTGTTCTTATCATCACAACTGAAGCGTAGTATATGAATAGTGAACAACGAACTGGCAAAGTAGCATTGGTCACAGGATTTTTTTAATAAAGCACTTTTTTTGATCTTTTGGATGCTTAAGTTGCTAACTTCTGGATGAAGCAAGCTTTGCTTTTCCAGACAACCATATTCAGTTGGAGTTATCTTGGTTAAAGACAGCATTTTCTGTTTTCTGCGTCTAGAAACATACCTGTATGCAAGTAGGAGATTCAGGATCATCTTTTCTCTTCCACTTTCAATTTTTTGGGGTCTTACCTATTAAATGATGCTTTTGATAAAGACTAAGCGTACATCATCTCATACCAAGCACTGGGCTTCTGAAAGAATAATCAAATGTTTGTATTCTGAAGGCAGCTTCTGAATGGGAAAATCTAGTTTTCTTACCCGTTAAGACATGTGGCAAGGGTTTTTTTATATGTGGCTGTGTGTGTGCAGTAGAAAGCCATGTGCTGCACATCCCAGAGACCTGAGGGAAGGAAAGAAGACCTTCAAAGTAGATGACAGATGCACTCATGTCGCATTGTTGCGTGACAGGTTGAGTGAGTGTGGGGCTGGGTCCTTGGGAGATCACTGCAACCATTTCTGTTCCGTACCTAGCCATAGTTGGAGTGTGAAATGCACAGCAATTCCTGTCCTAGCATGGGGCCACAGCTGGTCAGGTGATACCCTGATGTAGAATCCACACTGGAGCTGCTTGCAAGTTGCTTGTGGGCCACCTTTTGGTCCTTATTAACTGGGGATTGAATGATTGGTTCAACAGAGTCTGTGGTCTGCTACTCAATGGAGGAGGGCTGACTCTACCTCTTCTCTAAATTATGCCAGATGATGGTAAGCTCAAGTATGGAAGTCACCCAGATGAAAGCAAAACTGATCAAAAGAGAAGAGGATACAGTCATAATGTTTTAGTGGCAGCAGTTGAGCTGGCTGTGGAACTGCAGCCTGAAGCCTCCTGGCTGATTGTAACATTTGCTGCTCTCCACTTGCACGTTGGCTTGAAACGAGTGTGTTCTCAGAGCAGCTAAGTTAGTGCATTCCTCTTAGAGACAGTCAGTCTATAAATAATCCTCAGAATAAACAAACTTTGCTGTCTGTATCAGTATTGCATTTTTAATCTATTTCAAAATTATTTTAGTTGAAACTGTTTTACCACCAAGTGGTTTTACACTCAAAATGGAGAGATAGACATAGGCTAATTTCTGTGCACTTTCGTAGAGCTGTAGTACCTGGGTTGTAAACTCTAAAAGACAAATTCTGCAGTCACTCAGCCCTTTTCCAGTTGGTCTGTTGTGACAGTAATTTTACTCATGTCAAGCAGGAATAAGTTTCTGCTGTTGTGTTGTTTTATAGTCTTTACATTTGGATTGAGTGTTTTTGGTGTTTAAAAATCATGCTACTCAAAGGCTGCTCAAAGCAATCTGTAAATTCTGAATCCAAAATGCTGGTTAGAGAATTTCACTTTGCAGGATCTCCTAGTATTTGCATGGAAACACTGCGATGCACGGTTGCAACGCAGGGTTGTGGTGGCAGAACTCGTAGGAGCGCTGGTAGGAACAAGTGGCTGAAGAGCACTGGATTCAAATCCTAATATGATAATCAGATTACACCATAGGTTTTTGAGTTGTCAAAAACCTGAGTGTTTCAAAGTGTAGGTTGGTCTAATTATGATGATTATAAATTATATTCTGAATCCCTTGTTCTCTTTTAAATAGAAAGTAGTTTATCTTACGAAAGGAAGTTCAGAGCGGTAGCTGTGCTGCAGCTGAGGAGACACGCTGAAGGAAGCTGCCGTTTGCTCAGCGTTAGGAACGTTGGCCTGAGCTTGGTAGTAAGTTTCAAGGTCTTATGAGCAGGAAACTGCCTAATGTTATAAATACACATGGCACCTGCATTCTTTTTTGCCTTACCTATTTTAGCTATTTGTATATATTTTGTCAGTGCAATGTGTTCAACTTTTAAGAGCCTTATTATATTAATATCTTTCAAGCTGAAAGACACTGCTGTGGGTATCACGGTGTAGGACGCTGGTGTTAGATTTGTTGTATGGGTGAATGGCAAGACGAAGAAAGACCGGTTAACCTGAAGGAGCTTGTTCAGTCCACTTTGAGTTTAGTAGTGTTTTGTGGGTTCTTAAAGGGCTGTCCGGAAGGAATAGAATACAGCTTTGTCCCTTTAAATTGTGAAAGGGTGAATAAAACTGGTTGCACTTGTGTAACATTCTAAAACAACAATCTTACAACTTTTAAAAAATGTTGACCCTCACCCTGGTGTGTTACTTCATGTTAATCTGCTACATTTTTGAATGGTTGCAATAAAAGACTACTGTGTCTTTAATCTATGTAGTGATACAAGACATTGCTGAGATCATCTGAAAATGCCTTGCAGATGTTGCTAGGGACTAAAGCCAAGTGTTCAAGTTCAAAATGATTAGACTTCGTTCTTTTGCATGAGGCTGTATGACACACTGGTGTGTTGCAAGTGTTCCCCACCCAGTCTTTTACACTGATCTTGTTTCCTACTTGGTAATTTCTTATGTTTACTGAAATCCTTCAAGAAAGGATCTAACATAAAAGCTAATTTCTGAGGCTTCATTTATTTGCCTGTATAGATTGAGACAGTAAACCGATGTAGCACAAGAAAATATTCCCTTAAAAGCACCATTCAAAAAATAGTTGTGTATTTAATCCAAAACCTGCGACAACTACTGCTGAGAACCAGAGAAAAATAAAATAAAATCCCTGGGTAAGCTCCTGGGGCAAATCTATGGGAACAAATTGATGTCCCTCAGCCATTGGATGCATACCATACGGGCAAGAACAAGTTTCTGGAAGAGTGTTCTGTTGGTCTGTCTGTGCTTGGAACCTGCATGGAAGATGTTGAAACTCTTCAGCTCTGTGTCCACAAAAGCTCGCGTGTGTGTGAGCCGTGCTGGTAACTGCACGTCTGTCGTGCTGCGGGGAGCAACGTGTGTGAGTGAGCACTTTGGGATCCCTCAGCACCGATTGCAGACACCTCTTCAAAGCACAGCGAAAAACAAATGCGCTGCTGACAGCTGATACTGAGACACATACTGCTGCAGTATTGTGGAGATCACAGGCTTGTGCCAGGGCTCTCGAACTCAAACCCATCCTTTGGAGAATCAGCAGAACAATACCAGCTGCTACTGCTGTGCTACAGGACTAGTACCGCTCGCTAGTTTTGGTGTTCATCTATGCAACTTAGTCACTTGCTGTTCCAGAAGCAAAGTCTATAGGCAGAAGTATTTTCTAAGTAATTCTCCCAGAATTCAACAAACTGAAGGTGAAGCATGTTGATTTTCAGTCATGTGCCACTTCTCACTTCCTTTTTTTGAAGGTAATTTGCAAATCTGCCTGCTCATTTCTAAGTTGCTTTTAATTTGGCCTTAACTCAGCAACTTCAGGAAAATATTTTCCTTTCCTTTTGTATATCTTGAAGGCTCTTGTGTGCTGTCTCTTGCAGTAAAGAAGTTGCAAAATTTTCTCCTTCTTCAGCTCTGCCCCTTGAAAAAAAATCACACACACACACACACACACACAGACCTACATATAAACACAGCAGGACAGGAAGGACCAATGCTGTGAAGTTGGAGCAAGCTCAGTTTGGAAGCTTGTGCATAAACTCTGGTTGTTCTGATGTTCTATTGCTCAAAAAGGGCAACAAGACTTTGTACCTTGACTCCTCGGCCCATCTTGCAATGAATGCCCTTTTATTGTGGTCTATGTCCAATAGTGATAAGTGCCACAATGTTTCTGTTTATCAGGGAATCCCACTGGAAAAATGTTTTATTCCCATTATATTTTATTTCTTCCATTCTTACTTTAAAAGAGGATGGTAAGATTTAGGTGAGTAGGAAGATAACTTCTTTAAGAGGGTGGGGTTTTTATTATGTGCAAGGCATGCACACCAGATCTTTAATTTTCAGTTTAATAAACAAGATGTGATACTGTGGTGCATCTTTAACATTCTGATAGGTGGGTCTAAAATGAGACTCTTCATAGTAGGCAAATGAGGTATTAATTTTTTCAAAGCTCCTTTGCCAATTTTCAGTGTTTAATTGTGTTTAATTCCCTTGGCTTGTATATTTAAAAAGAAATAAAAACTCCAACCAACCAACCAAAACTCCACTAAACCATTTAAAATGTTAGTACATTGCATACTTTTTTTTTTTTTTTTTTAATAGAGTATTGCTTTGCCATAGATGGAGAAAAACTCTGTTGTGGTAAATACACAGGCTAGTGTATGCTATCAGCGATTGCCATTTATTTATATCCTGAAAGGGGTTCATTTCCTGGCTGATTTCTTGCTACAACTGCACCAGAAAAATATTATTAAATATATGGACTCTATGAACTTAGTGAAATCAGAAAACTATTAAATCAACTTGAGTTAAAATCAACAGCAATTGTAGTCTGATCATCTAGCTCCCTTACATGTAAGGTCCAGCTGCTGTAAACTAATGTTGAGCCACATGAAAAATTAACTTAAAATACTGGTTATCTGTGTAATACAGGTAAATATGAAAAATTTTGACATTTGTTTGCTGGTGGCTACTGAGTGGTACTGTGTAGGGAAAAGTGGAGTGGAGCAGTGGAGCCCTGGCTGGGACTGATTCTGTGGCACGGCAAAACCTGAGGTACAAGCTTTGATGATACAGGGTTAAAATCACAGATGAGGGGAGAACAAAAGAGTAACGGTGATGCCTTGAGAGTAAGTTACTGTTCTAAAAACCAAAGGAGCAAAATTAACTGTTCCAGCATCTCTGCTTAGTTTGTCTTTTGTAAGAATTGTGTCAGACTAGTTTTGGTACTAAAGCTGGAAAAGAAACCTCTCAATATGTACTGCTGTAATGCAGCTCTTTGGAACATTTCCCAGGGCCTCTTTAAAATGATTGCATCAGAGCTTAATTATGGGTAAAATCTGCCTAGTTTGGCTGGAATAAGAAGGAACATGTAAGTAGGAGCGGAGTGGCGAAAGAAGGAGTATTGGTAGTGTTGGTGTATGAGATGGACATGACTTTTTGGCTTAAATCAAGAGGCCTAGGTGAGGCTGGTCTCCTTGGCTTCTGATATTTGGCAGGGTGGTGGTGGACAATGGCATTCCCTAGCTGTTGAATTTTATTGGCTTTGAGTAGTGATACAAATAGTAAATACAGCAGTGGGCATCTCTTGTGGTTTTATGTGCAAGTCTTTTTGTGGCACTAGTGACACTGACTCTTAGTGTCCAGACTTCTCTGTGCAGTGTGTTCTTTGACAGAGTTTCGTTGCAAGCTGTGGGAGAAAATGCTCTCAGTAAAGTGAGGAGAGAGAACATGTGTCCCTGGCTGATAGTTACCAAGGATCTGAAAAGGATTTTGAAGACCAATAAGCCCTTAGCTGCTTTTAGCCCATGCTGCAAGGGAAATGCAAGCAATTACAGTCCTAATCAGCGCATGGTTCGGGTCTCAACTTGGGCCTCATCCTTGCAAACTGCCAGTTGTGATTCCTGCAACAGATGCTCCCGTATCCATATTTATTATGAACTGACTGGTTTGGTGGACACCAGTGTGTCAGACTTTTGTGTGGCAGCTCCTCTTTAGCAGTTAAAAATAATTAACCCGTTAGCCTTTGCATTCTAAGAATTAATCTGGGTCAGTGTTTTCTAAAACCATCTAAAACTTGACTTCAGTTGGCCATCCGAATGTTGGGGCTTTTCCTCCCTACTGGAGAGAACAGCATTGCACATTGCGTTTTGAAACTGCGAAAGCTGTGTGATCCTTTACAGTCAAACTTTCTGATTTGCAAATGACTCTTCTTTATTAGACCCGAGGATCCTTTCAAACTCTGGTATCCCAGTTTGTGGCTGTGCAAAATAAGAATTCATCAAAAAAGGAAACTTTCTCTGCAGAATAATTTCTGAAACGCTATAGTCATTGGAGTGTTTTACGTGGTGTAATTGAAATTTAACTGTGAGCAAAGCATTGCTGGTACTTGGCCAGGCGAGCGTGCTTGGCAGGAAGTGGTAGCACATGTCGCCAGGCTTGCTCTGCGGACTCTTGCTGCTCACCACTTCCTGCTACTGACGAGAAAGAACAAAAGAAGCACTAGTTTCTACCTCGTTTTAGCCTCCAAAAAGTTGCAGTTGCATTTCTTAAACTTCTTAGTATCCAACACAGGTATTTTTGGCCTTCCCCTTTGTATTATTCTTTTAGCTTTGAAATAGTTGAGAATTTTGGTGAAGATCCTACTCGAAATCTGAAGTTCTGAGAAGATATTTTTTGTGCAGATCCTGAGTTTTAGAAATTATTAAAGGAGTGGTCGTATAAATCTTTTTGGTCCTGTGAGGGAAATAAGTAAACCCAAGAAATCAGTCTGTGCAGGACATAGGTTGGTGCACATAGATACCTAACTGCAGCTTAACCTTGCTTTCTCAGAACACCATCCCTATGGGAGTCTTTCAGTGTTTACGCTGATGTCTCTTTGCAGCAGTAGCTGACAGTACATACAGAATTATTTTTAACCACGGCAGTCTCTGAATCTAGTTTTCCTGATGCTTGTACTTAATTATAGAATTCAGATCTAGACGCAAAGGAGCTTTTAAACCTGCTTTAATTTGCTGTTGTCTATGATACAATGCCCTTTCCTGGAAAATCTGTATTTGTACATTATAACCTTTGCGGCCAAAAGATTTATTCAGAGCAAAGGTCAGTTCTTTTCAGACCTGAGTGCAATTACCTGCAATTTCAGCAGATATTATGCCTAGTTAGGAGGAAAACCTTTACAACAAGAGACACAAAATCCTTATCAAATTTAAAATGGAAACACTTGCCAAACTTCTGTTACATATAATAAGCATTTTTTTAAAGTGCACATCATGCCATTGTTAGATTAATGCGAATTTATGGAAGTACCTTTGTGCCTGTAAATCTACTACTGAATCTTGGGAAATTGCAATTGTAGCAGTAGTCATAGGATTTTAAATTAATGCAATTAATTTCATATGCTGTTAAAAGTGCTGATGTGATATTTCTGCTCATAATTTGTATTCTAACTAATGGGCTAAACTCCATATCCATAGCATATCAAGATTAAGTGGCTGAAACTTGGTATTTTCGGTATATTAAAATATTAATATCGCATGCAAGAAGAATGAAAGTCTAACAGTTAATGAATGTCCATATTTCATATTCAAGAGCTACTGTAGTATATTAACAAATTCCATGGCTTCCTAAGTGATGAATGAATTCTTAAGGCAAAACTTGCATTTTCCCAATTAAGATACTCGTGCTAATTGTCACTTAAATTATATCTGAGGAAAGAAGAAATTAAATAAATAAAATAAAGTACCCCACCTCCCCAAATCTTTTACAAATTATGATTAAATATCAAGTAACTATTTAAGATGCCATGAAGAAACAATGGGCCATTAGTCAGGGGATATTAGGGGTGGCTATCTTGGGATTCAAAAATCTGGCCACCATGCAGTGGGACTTGAGCAATCTCAATTTGAGCTGTGTTATAGTAGAGGTTTGGAGATCAGGAAGTTGAAATAGCCAGTCTGTTTGGAAATCTTGGCTTTGATTCATAGATCTGTTTGATCCCTCTAAACCTTAAAAGACATTATTAAGCCTTTCTGAATGAATTCTGGTGTTTTTTTTTTTTAAACCATGGCTTAAAAATCTATATTCAAAATCAGTCTCAGAACTGATGGGAGAGAAGTGTTTCCTTGATACCTTTTGCAGCTTCCTACGAAATCTAAATTGCTCCTAACCTGGTGTTCTTGTAAAAGTCCCACACGTGATCTACTTCAGCTGCCTTCAGTAACTATCTGTATAGCTTTTATCTCCTGTGATGCTTTACCATTTACTGTGGTGTCTGATTGAGTTGCATTAAACATCAGTTTCCAGAAGTAAATGCCAGTTTTGAGAAGGAACTAAGGGGTCATAGTATGTTTGTTTTTTTTTTTTCTCAGAGCCAGCTGAGGTTCTAGGGAATTCACTTGAACTGCAGGGGCTAGTCAAAAGTTGAGAAAAATGTACACTCAAGCTGGTGAACTAATCAGTGTAAAATGAAAGAATTTTGAGATTAAATCTTCTAATCTTGACTAATTCTAGCAGTAAGTCTGAGTTTGGTCTATTTTCATTGTGCAGAACAATTTACCCTTGACGTGTTGGGTGCAGCTGAAAACCTTTGTGCATCCTCAGCACTTCCTAGTGTTTGGAAGAAATGAGAACTTCAGAATAGTTCTTTTGCCAAAATTTGCTCTTACCAAATTGTCAAAAGGAAACCGAACACTTCTTTTTCATTTATTGCAAAACTTAGAGTATCTCTTTCTCTGGCAGGAATCGACTTCAAGATCAGAACAATAGAATTAGACGGAAAGAAAATCAAGCTACAAATATGGTAAGTATTCCAGAGTAATTAAAGTTTTCAATGAGTATTGAATTAATCTTTGAGCAGGAGTGCTTCATAGCTGTTGAGCCTGGCTGTACCAGAAGTTTCATACCTTTTATTCATTGACTGTCTATAAGGTTTCTGCTCTCTTAGCTTACTCTTGGAGTGGTTCTGCTTCAGTAGCACAGGAAATAACGTTCACATGTGAATGGTGCAGCAACTTCCCGTTTTGTCAAAAGCTTAAATGCGCTTTTAGCTGTTCCGCACAGAAGAGAAATATTACCTCCATAGCTGTAAAGTAAAATATGCAAGCTAATAAAATGTAATCATCTCTGATACATTGGTACTGGGTCGTAGTCACAGGGGCACGGGTGAGTGATAACGCTCCCATTCCTTGCACGCTGGGTTAGTAGAGCCTGAGCCTCCTGATAGCAGCAAATGAGTATGTTTGGAGTAGAATAATTACACGTGCTGAACTCTTAAAATGCTACTGGTGAATGTAGGGCTCTCGCTGATTTCTCAAGGTCTAGAGAAGATAGTTGTGATAATTGCGTGCGAGCCAGAATTCTTGTGACTAAAGTAGTGAAGTGCCAGAAATGGTTGGTATAAACGTTTTGTCTGTAATTAGGTCAAAAAGCTGGTGTTTGTCAGGCCTTTAGGGTCCAGCTCCCCCTAGGTGTGACTAGTAGCCAAACTCTTTGGTTCACTCACAGACAGGTACTGCTTGCAAGTCGTCTAGGGTAAAATAGCAGCACGCTAAGGTATAATGGCTGATTGTAATACATGAAACAGTAGGTGAAAATGCACTGTCCTAACATATTGTACTGCTGCATGTTTTAATTTTTGCTTAATGCAGGACTCGAATGCATCAGAGGTGCCTTTTAGTTATTCTAGGGGAGGCTGTGTAGTGCTATTATTGCACCCATGAAATGTAAATGCCCTTGTGGCATATTTATGGTGCTGCTGTACCCACTGAGGTAAGTAGGGTGGCTTGGGAGCGAGGAAGATGTTGAGGGCTGAAGGAACATGTGCAAACAGCTTCTAAATGGTATTTTTTCTTAATGAGTGACTATCACTACATTGCTATTCTATTTAAAAAGACATCTCTAAGTACAGAAAGGTGTAAAGATGACCTCCAACAAATACCTGTTTTCGCTGAATTTTAGGGATACAGCAGGCCAGGAGAGATTCCGCACGATCACAACAGCTTACTACAGAGGAGCCATGGTAAGTGCTCTCACTTCAAAAAAAAAATAAAAAAAAAAAATTAGTCATAACTAGTGTAACTGGTTTGCTGTTCCTAAGGTTAGATCATGTAAGTCTTTAACTGGAGGACTGGATAATTGTGGCTTGAGATACGGGGAATAAATTTTGTGGTTTGATTCGGGTTTTTTTGTTTTTTGAACCTGCTGGTACTTTGTCTAGTCCTGTTTTTGTGATGAAACTTCATGCCCTATTGTCTTTTTTAATATAATTAAAATTTCTGCAGAACATAATAGGCTTATGTTGCCAGGCTTTAATGAGACAAGGTTTTTTAATGCAATCTACACCTTTAAACAATTGAAACGTTTGAAAAAAAGATAATGAATTATTTTAATTTTAAAAGTGTATTTCACTGAATTGTTCTTTCTTCAGCCAGTGGGGAATGTAAAATCTGGGCTATAAATACAGTCACCTACAAAAGCTACTGTTACTTTTTCCTCCATTAAGAATCAAAGTCCAATAACTGACTTGGAGCCTGCATTCTTTGTGGTACAACTGCTTGTAATGGTTCTTAACGCTACGATTTGTGATACTTTATGTTGGGACTCTGTTAATTTCAACTTGCTGATTACTACCTATGCTGCTACCACATGTTCTTATCACTTTGTCATATGTTGAATTTCTTGCTTGATGTATCAAACCTATATGATACTTCTGGATGTATCAAACCTATATGATACATCAGAAGTGAATCAGTAGTGGTAGCTCATATAACTAGATTTTCTTATTTTTATTTAGGGAATTATGCTGGTGTATGACATCACAAATGAAAAGTCTTTTGACAATATAAAAAACTGGATAAGAAACATAGAGGAGGTAGGTGCTTTGGAGAGTACTTCTTACTGGTTCCATCTTATGATTTCCCTGGGACAATTAGTAATCAAGTAATTACTCACTTTCATTATACTAGGCAACATATATGGCCAAATTAGACTATGCAGTGAATACAATAGTGGTTATTAATAGGGAGAATATTACTTCGTTTATCTAGGGATAGAAGGTAGAAAATCTAAGTTTAAAAAGTAAGCATAAAGTGTTTAAAAGCTGCTCCAACTATATGATTTCTGTTGTTCTTTTCTTTCCTTTTGGGTGTGTCTAAGGTACGGGAAGGAGCAAGATCCTGGGGTGTCTACCTTTCACCAAGATGATGACAGATCTGTCTAATTGCAGTTGTTACTGTGTTGTGGTTTTATTCAATTAGAGATTTTTGACCTTTTCATTTGGTCTTGAATAAGTGTCCTTCATGCGAACTTACCGTAAATTATTTAATGGGACATGCTATCAAGTAGGGATAGGTTATTATGAAGTTAGAGGAGAAACCTTAGTTTTAGTAAAGCTGTAGTTAGGGAACAGAACCTTACTGGGTTTTTTTCCTTAAACATAAAATCTATTGGCTTTTCTTTAGTATTGCTTTTTGGCTCTTAAACAAAATTCCTGTACTAGTGACCAATTTAATCCAATAGCGACAGGGCGAGAAAAGTTCTCTTACTGAAGTTTTCTTGCTGAAGTCATTATTACTTAGAAAGTATTTTATTAACAGTCCATTTTAAAAATGCAAATATATTGCATAATGATACTCCAGCCAAATACTCTAGATGTCCATGTGCTGCTTGGAAGTAAAGTGTGTACCATTACTTTTCTGGAATAGCCAAATGCCAGTGCACGTTGCAGCCTGGTACAGAGCTCATGGTATTGTATCTGGTCTGTAATAATACTCAAGCAAATTTAATCTAGGAGTATGTATTCCAGCCTATTTTAATATTTAAATGTTAAATTGCCTGTTTCAGAAGTCAGTTTCTTTCTCACTAATGCCTTCACTTTAGATAACTTTTTAAAAATAAAATACTCATTTGGGGATGAGTTTGACACACAAGTTTCTTTTAAATGGTGTTGTGCTTCATTTCTGAGAAATCACTTTTTCTTTATTCAGCATGCCTCTTCAGATGTAGAAAGAATGATCCTGGGTAACAAGTGTGATATGAACGAAAAAAGACAAGTCTCAAAAGAAAAAGGGGAGAAGGTAAGCTTTGGTGACTTCCCTTACTTGAAAGCCTTCTTTTAGGGTTTTTTGGCTGCTGGATATTTGGTATGTTTCAGGCATATGAGAGATAATGGGCCTCAAACCTCTTATTTCAGCAACTTTCATATATTATAGGATGCCAGGTTTGGAGTTTTTGTTTTTAAATAGCACTTGACTGTCTTCAAATTTGCATAAACTTAATGGTACTGTTGTCTCGAGGGGAAGACGCTGTAAAGAATTTTGACCTTTGCTCTAGCATCAAGTATTCTAAATCTCAACGTAAAGCTTTGTTATAGTTTGATCATGCTGTACTCACTCCACCATGATGGTTACTTACTCTTGTCATAAGTACTGTTATTAAAGCTTAAGTAGTAAGTTGTTATGCAGAACAAACAAGCAAGTAAGAATAGTATATAATCTATGATGTACACAGCTAAAGCAGCGTGGCTGCTGCTACCAGAATTTATGGCATGATTGTATGTAGTTATCTGGTCCATAATTCCATATCAATGAAGATTCTATCTTAATGTTCTTTTAAGTCCTAATTGAGTCTTTTTGTGAGCAATTAATTTCTTTGTTGGTTTTGAATTTACATGAGGATATGACCTGTTACAATATTCTGTCTAATTGTCCAGTAATTTTAATGTTATTGCAAGAGAAAAGCAGAAAGGAAGCTTGTTTGGTTTTGTATTGAAAGCTTGCTGCAACATATAGCATCTCTTCTATTAGGGACGTACGTGAAACATTCCAAACATTTTTTACAAAGGAACTTCAAATACACTAAATAACTTTATCCTCTCTTCCAGTTAGCGATTGATTATGGAATTAAATTTTTGGAGACGAGTGCAAAATCCAGCATAAATGTGGAAGAGGTAAGAGATGGGTGTTAACTGAAGTGTGTTTCTGGAACTAGTACTAAGGAGGCATGTTTCATGATCTACTGGGCTTTCTGACCTGATCTGCTTTGTGAAGTCCCAGCTGTGCTCCTGGGTCACCAATTGTGTTGTATTTAGAGAGCTGCTGTAAAACCCAGCATTTCTTGTTTGCTGGCAGTGTCTGGAATTGTTTTTTTAAATGGATGCTAACAGAGTGCTTTACTGTTACTGTAGCAAACAGTTGCTGTAGACTTCTGTGCCTTGCTACTGAAATTGCAGGTGCTTTTGGACAGGGAATCAGTGTAATTTTAGAACGATGCTTTGTGCAGGAAATTGGGTTCAAGATTCAAGATCAGGTTCACGTAAAGTGAATCCACTTTCAGAATAACATGCTATTGTGTCTAGGAGCCTTTACGATGCTACTAAATATGTTCTTTGCAGATGAGAATGAAAATGTGTACGTTAACCTGAAACATCAGCATAGACTGTCATAGGCTCATGGTAGAAGAGGAGGAAGGTGTATCATATATTCTATCTATGGACTTGCAGTCTGTTTTCCTGCAAATATTTTTTTTGTGAAAAACACAAGATCCCTATTTATGAGAGCATCAGGAAATACGATTGGAAGGAAGAGAGGCTCTAATCCAGCCTGTTTTATCATGAATCACTCTTGTCTCAGGGAGGGTGGGGGGAGGATCTTAATTCTGTAAAAAGCCCGGACAAGACCATAACATGATATCAAAAGGCAGTTATATTAAGATTCATTCATTCAGATAAGGTAGAGTTATTCTTAAATGTTGTTCCTGTACATAATCATTTAAAAGTCTTTCCATGTCTATCGATGTTATACCATTTAAAAGCCTTCCAAACACGTACTTAATTTGGATCACGCAGCTAACAAATTAACTAGAAACTAGATAGATTGTTCCTTTAAAATAATGTGATTGATGCTGTGCCTGCAAAGCGTTCTGTTTTCTGATCACAGGATGGTTGTTACACAGTATGGTTAGACTGGACGTATTTGCATTGTGCTGCATCTGGGATAGTGCTTGACCTGGTTTTCACAGTGTCACTATGATTCCTACAGCAGACAACAGAAGTGTGAACATTAGATAGCAATAGTCTCCTAATAGAAGATTACCTATCTTCCTCATTAGTTCCTCCAGACGATTGACTTGCACTTTCATGACGCTCCCACCAATTTAATTTTAACTCCTGTAGGTCATTAAATGTACAACATTAGTTTGCACTTACTCCGATCCACTTGGCTATCTGAATTATTTCTTTTAAATTCAGAAATGAAGAAAGCATTAAAAAAAATGCAGCTGGGATAGGCATTCAGCAAGTAATGCTTTAGTCTTCTTTCCACCAAATGCTTAACTTGTGGGAAATGACACACATTCTTGTGATCAGCAGTGAATTAATTTATTTTATTTGTTGTAATTTATTTGCATTAAATTAGTGTTTCTCTTTGGATGTGTTCCAAACACAATGTGAAAGGAAATGTTTGGTTTTATACATTCTGTAACTGTTGATTGTTGATATCTCTGGATAGCCTAAAATACTGCTTTTCCCTGCTTCTGGAGAATCGCAGAATTTTTCTGCTACAGAAGTTTCTTTGCTCCTTCATACTTTGAAGTCTGAGATGCTGAGATTTGCCAGAATAATTTTTTTTTTAATTATTATTTTTTTAATAGGGATGTTGGAAGCGTAAATAACATTATAGGTAGCCCAGAGGCAAAACTTTGGAGGACAGAAGGCAAGCTAACATTAATGTCAATTCCCAGTCATTGCCTTGCTGGGGGTTCCTAGTTGGGATGTAGAATACAGTTTGGCCAAAAAACCCCCACCCAACTCTAAGTATGTGCAGCCTTCTCTTCAGTAGATTTTTTTTTTTTCCCCAAAAAGGTACGTGATGGGGAAGTCTGTTCACTTGCTTCAAAGATTGGAGGGATGGAGACTAAAAATAAGTAGTTTTTTCTTATAAAGCATGTTTATTGCAGTTTATAAGTTAACAGCTGTTGTACATAGAATGCCTTGCATCTCAAAGTTCTAGCAGTGGCCTACAAAACAGTGTGTTGTTAATGCGTCTGGCTACTCCAAATCTATCTTGTCTTTAATGTGTCTTATGACTAACAGTTTTCTTTTTTTATTTCTACTCCTCACCAGGCATTTTTCACACTTGCACGGGACATTATGACAAAACTCAACAGAAAAATGGTTTGTATTTCCAATTGGCATTCAAACTAGATATATTGAAATGACTGACATAATAATTGGCTGAGTAGTAGCCCTGCCAGAAAACTCCTGGGGCTCTCAGTGGATGCTAGATCAAATTTGAGCAAACAGTGCTTTATCACATCTTATTACACATCTGTGTGTAATTGTTCTTTATTTTCCATGAACGTTGACATTGGGCAGCATGAAACTGATGTGTTCTTTTGAAATACACAAGTGGGATTCTTGCTTTATTAAACATCAAATTATGTAGTCACTCCTTCAGCTAATACTTGAGATCTGGGTTGTTGGATAAATATTTCTTTTTAAAATAGGCAGTTTTATTGAGTGATTAACAGAGTCTGGATAATTGAGGAGCTCAAGTTGCAACAGATCTCGCCTCACTGCTCTGGTTATTACTTTGCAAGGAGGGGGGGGAAGTGGGGAAGGAAACTAGGAAGGCTAAACTGATTTTTTTCTGCATTTCATGATGATACTTTTTTCTCTTTCAGAATGACAACAGTTCATCGGGGGCAGGTGGGCCAGTAAAAATAACAGAAAACCGATCTAAGAAGAGCAGCTTCTTTCGATGCACGCTACTTTGATGAACTTCTAATGATAGACTGCAGCACACTTAGAACCTTTTCTGCTTCTTTGAAAGCACAGGGTCACAAAGCCTCAGAAATAATACCACCAAGCTGCTGCTGAGAGCTCCATTGAACGTAGACTGCGATACACAAAATACCAAGTGGATTTTGCTCACTAAGCCTATTGACCTGTCAGGCTCTTCTTTCTCAGATATGGAAGCTATGAAGTGGAGACACAAATGCAAGAGTTAACTTGTTTTCCCTTTTTACTTTCTGTTTTATTGCCTGTCGCAAAAGCTGCTATGTTTCTTTTAACTTTGCACATCCATATTGGCCTCTTACTGCCTGTTACAGCACAATCTTACATTTGTATTTGCACAGTTTGACTTGTAAAAAGATACTTAACAGATTTGTGCAGGTTTTTCTTTCTTTATTTAAACAAATTTATTTTCAAGCAGAAGAGCCAGGGGAAAAATTTAAGTCTCACTTCCATTATGTTCTATGCTGTATACTTGTGGCCATTACTGCAGTATGGATGTTGACGCTCTAGTGATGAGAATTACTGTAACAATTGGCATTTAACAATTTGTATGGGTTTTGTTTCTTAGATGCACAAATCTGTTCACACAGAAGCTATGGCTTCTATTCTGAATGTGGTATGTTGCTTTTCTGTCTTTACCAGACTTAGCAAAGTTGTGTTTTGAATTGCCAGTCACTGATTCACAGATGCACCTTTCAGTTGTTTGAATAAACACAGTGTCTTTCCTCACTTAACTTCCCTTTATTAGCTCAAACTGTCTGCACCTTTTTTGTTTCTGATGAGGAAGTACGCTCTGGAGTTGAAATCATCGTCACAGATTGGCCTCATCACTATCACTTAAGTGGCTTGGGGAAGCTGAATGCATGAGTTTTGAGTAACCGCTTTGTGGATTCATTTGTTCAGAAATGACTGCTTCTAAAGGTGACTTCCATTTCTGCTGTAATTCTAAGGACAGTTTGTTTGTGTCTGTAAACATTGACCCTTGGCAACAGAGGTGTCCAAAAACTAGTGCTTCCTGTGCAGTTCTTAAAGTTTGTCAAGTTCTGGCACTATGGAAACAGTCACATTAGGGCTATAATGTACTATTAGTTAAGCAGTTAATACTGAATGTGTGAAGCCCTCTTTGGTCTGCTCAAGCAGTTAAGTTATTTTTTCATCAAAAACTGGTACAGTGACCTAGACTGTTAGAAGCGGAGTTGAAACGTAGTTGCCTTTTTTACTCAACTGAGCATTGTATAACCTAGTCCTTGTTCTACTACTTTTTTATTGTCTTCTGGAAAAGTTCCTCGATGAGCAATGAAAACAGGTGCTTTAGTTCTGTTGATGTGCCAAATTTGGACCATTGTAAGCTTTAACTTTTACAAGTTTGTGTCGAGCATGTTTGTTATTAGGGGATAGTGCATTCTGTCAAAGTTACGGTCTGGCTTTAGTGCTTGCTTTTCCTTCTCTGCGCTGTCGAGAGCTGTAAACAGTCAGTTGGGCGCTCCCACAGGTAACCACTTTGTTTTGTGGCGTCAGGTACTGGATTTGTCATCTCTGGATCTGTTGTAAATAATTTGAAAGTGAACGGGCCAATAGTGTTAGATTTAAAGACTTTTGATTTTGAAAGGTTTAGTGTTGGTAGCTGGTCCCATAAAGTTTTAAGTGGTTATCAGCCTGTCCCCTCACGTAGTCTGATAGAAATAGTGATTGTAACTAGATGGCAAATCTCATAAACTGCTGTTGATGCACTAAAACAGAAAAATCTTCATGGCAACAAGGTTTAGTGACAAAAAACAAAGCAACCCTAACTGCTGTGTTGTCTACCCTTGATGTTTTTCTCGGACAGGCTAAAGCAGTTATGTTTTCTGTATGGTTTAAAAAAGTGCTTCTATACAGAAAGTGTTGTGACACCAATTATGAATGTTGTTTATTTTCAGTAATTTACCTCTGACTTATTTGGTGTCGTAATACTTTGATTTTTATCTCAGGGGTTGTCTGCAAACCAAAACTGACATGTTCTGTGTTTGGCACCGTTTACAGAATGCTTTGTGTTGTTTTTCCTGTCTTCGCTGTGTGGTTAAATGTTCATTCAATATTAGTCTCCATGAACTTCCCTTTGAAAGAGCCTGTAAGTAGTAGAGTCTATGAAGTGCTTCTTGAAGCAGCAGCGAATTTGGGGTATCTGCTCTGTAGGGGGGTGGGGTGGGGGAGGGTGGGGAGAAGAAAAACTTGCTATTTTCTTACATTTAGCTGTGCTAAACTGTACATAAATGTGAGGTAAGACCATAGGAAATTCACTTTATGCATGATAAAATAATGCAGTAAATATTTCACTTTGCTTAATGTTCATGTAAAGTTCATCTTTTTCTATTTGTAGAAGAATTTAATGCAATTTTGTTGTCCCCTGCTGAAACTGAAGAATTCTAATTTCATGTGGTCTTATGGATAAGGTAAAATGCAGATTTCTCTCTCTTTCTTTGTTGTTTTGCCCCTGCCCCTCTTTTCCAGCAGTATTAATAATGGCTGAGTGGCTGCACTTTATGGGTGTGCTAACTTGTGGTGTAGACCTCTTTCTGTGTACAGTCTGCCGTATCAGACGTTGAAAAACGTGCTGTATCTTAGCGTGCAAATCAGCTGTGTTTTACTGGGAGTTTTTTTAGCTGTATTTTCCTTTAGATGAACGGGTGGTGATAAATGGTATGTTCTTGCCTACGCATCAGATGCTGGGTACTACAGGCTTTTCTAATATCACTATGATTGTTTTGTGCAGTCTCTGTTAATACTTTGCTCAAGACTATATAATCTACGTTTTGAAGGACTCTTAACTATACCTCAGTCAACTAGTTAGTATTCTAATGTCCATTAGAATCAAAGTCATATTAATTATTATTCATTAAGCAGCAAATGTATTTCTGTTTTGTTCCAGAAGTTGCCATTAACCTTTCAGGAAAGGCAGACATTTTTTGGTGGATTTCGATAAAACGAAAATGCTACTTATGCTGTTGAGTTTTATGAAGTCTCTCCCTCAGCCCCATGTCTGTGCACTGTAACCTGGACCAGTATTTTTCTAAATAGTTTAAAAAAATCCCAAAAAACCCCAGCCAAACAAAACCCAAACTGGTCTCAGTGCTTTGCAGTTTTAGCTTTCAGTCTGTGCTCAGCAAAACATTCACAAGATGTTTTTGTTGAGTGTATATAGAATAATTGATTTATTATTGCTGTCTGGAAGTTCTATTATTGCTCAAGCTTAAACCACTCATGAAACTTCACACGGCTCACTTTTCTACTTGGGGGACAGTCTCAAAAGTGCTAATTGACTTCTCAGACCAGTAGTTCTTTTTACAGAAAGTATTTCCCATTGTAAATACATTTCCCACACTAGTCTGCTGAAGTCAAGAGAATTAAGTGGATCATTTTCACAAGTGAATAAAAGAATCCTGAATATACATATCACATTAAAATATGGTGAATGGATAATGATTTGAAAGTACAGGAATAATATGTAAAATGCATAAATGTGTTATTTGTGAAAATGCACCTGTTTTTTGATTATCTATTAATGTAAAAGAAATTTTGCAATGTTAAACTTTTTAAGGATTGGTCTGTAGGTGATAATAGGTCTTTTATTCTCCTCCATTCACTGCACTGCTTATGCCATTCTCATTCTTATAAATAAAACTTGTATTTCTTTCTTCCACAAAAGCAGGATTTCCATTTTTCTTGGTTCTGATGGATTTAAGTATTTTAGTGCATTCCTATGGCCTTACGAACATTTTTGCAAATAAAACTTCAATTACAGTTATTTTAATGCTATATAGCTACTAAATTCAGAATAAAAAGTATAGTCCTTGAGAAAATGCTTAATTTTGAAATAGAAGTGTTCTACTGTGTGTGTTTAAGCACATTTTATCTCTGGTATAAAAGTGTAATGTGAAAAGCTCCTGCAGATAAAAGTGAACTTGTCATGTGGTTAACTTGTAAACCTAATCATTAATTGTGTATTGATGTGTATAGACAAACAAAACAAACCCACCCCTTTAAAAAGCCCTTCACACTCCAATGGTTTTATTATTCCATGTGAACTTTTTTACAACAATGTGTGTCTCAAATAAAAGTTACATAATGAAAAGTATTTGGAGTATTCTGTATGAAATATTCCACGTAGTTTTTATACGGTTGGCATTTCTGCTGTTTTTGGTACAGCTGTTGTGGAAAGGTGTCCAGCGGAGTTGCGTCTGTAAAGTGTTGCTCAACTTCAGTGGCAAACCACGAGGGGTTTTGTATGGCTTTGCTTGTTCCTAAATGTGACTGATTTCTCCCAAAACATCCTCTGTCCTGCAGGGATTGCTTAAATCTGTTATTTGAGTGACCTTCAGCTTAATAAGGAACCATTTTTTCAGATGTCAGGAGTACCTTTCTAAAGTACCTTCTGAGCAATGCCAGTAAAGATAACATGAGACACAATCTCCAATTTGATTAAGAATTATCTACTCAAGCTGCTAATATTTTCTTTTTTGTTGTTTTAAATCAGCCTTATGTGAAAAGTGTGACTCTGAAGTAACCTGAGGTATGAATATTGTTAATTAATATAGCAAATATTGTTTGTCCAGCTGCCTGAAACACCAAATATTTAGGGATTTGACAAAAATATTTGTTGGTTATTATGTTAGCAATAGTTTTTGACTTTTAAATTATTGCAGTTTGGCAGTAACTTCCAATGGGTATGAAAATTAGCGAACCTAAGGAAAGAATGGTTTTGTCTGCCCAAGACAAAAGCAGGTTAATGGTTGAGACACCCTAAGGAGTAAATGGGAAACATGGATGACAAGTAGCTTCTAAAGTTTGTGCTTTTTATGTGTTAATCTAACACACAGTATGTAGCTGAAAGGATGTGTTGTTTCTTTACCTTAAGCAACAGAAAGCTAGAGTTACATTCTTGTTACACATTATTATTTGTTGGTTTTGGTTTGTTTTGTTGTGGGTTTTTTTTTCAGATTGCTTCTGGCAGATAAGCTTTGCTGCTTTAGGACCAGCTGTTTAAACATTATCTTGCAGACCCCCTTGATCCGAACTGGTTCTAGATGCTCAGCAGTCCTAAAATCACTTGCAGAAGTTGGTGGTTTGCATCTGCATCCCAGTAACGTTTTAAACACTTTTGTATTCTCCATTTGTTAAGAGGAAATAGCAGTCATACACACAATGCCTTAAAATGGTGATTTATTACAGTTCCTGGATCTATTTTTGGTTGCAGTCTAGCAATTACTGTACAAATAGTGCGCACTTGTAGACCAGAGGCAAGCTGTTGGTACACATGTAGAATGTATATAATCTTATAATTATATAATATAATCTGGTAAATTGACTTTTTCCTAAATGATTCTTTTTTCAACTTGATCGAATAACAGCTCTGTAGAACAAAGTCATCAGTATAAGAATTCAAGATAATTTTTCTTTAGAAAGAGTCTAATCTTCAAGAGATAAACAAATGAAGCTTTTATGTTGCATAATGTCATTCTTGCCATTAGAGGTTTAAAGAGAGGGCATGGAATGGAATGCAAAACATACTGAAGAGAATTTTCAGTGCTTTAAGATGTTTTGTAGTTGCTTCAAAAATTTTTTTACTGTCTTCAGCACGATACCTCAGCACTAAACTTCTGCTGTGAACAAACATTACATAAAAGTTCCCTGAGCACATATTCAGCACATATTGTTCCTTCATTTTATGAAATAAAGTTATAAGTTTTGAGCAGGACATGAGCATTTTCCTCGTACGAGGAATTAACGTGTTTACTGAATTGTGGAAAGTGTGTGCTGATTTCAAAGTGAAGAAAAATTCTGTGAACCTTCACAAAGTGTTGAGAATTTCACCCTGTTTAGTCTTCGATACCTTCCCTGAGTAGCTGATTGAGGTGACTTATTGCAGTTGTGACTCTTTCTGCTGATGCCACTGCTCCAAAGGTGTGTCTGTGATTCACAGCTCTGGCTGGGTGACGCCAAGGCCTTGTGTTAGGCAGTGCTGAGGGACTTGTTTCAAAATGGCCTTTGATTTCTCAGGGAAATGGTACCGTTGTGCTCACTAACCTTTTTGACTTGCTTTTAACACCTTTGTGGAACAGCATAAAGAGATGATGTGATGGTGAACATAGTAATCTTGGGACAGAAAATGGCAGGCTCCAGAACTGCCCACCTGGCTCGTTTCTTAACTGCTGACATTCACAATTTGTGACACTTTCAACACCATTTCATCCACAGACATAATTTAGTTGGACCACTAGCAATGTGCTTATCTCTGAAGTACAATGCAGTCTTTACTTACCCCATTAACTACAGGTGAAGTATACACAATTATGTCAATAATGCTTTTAAAAAATAATTAAAAAATGAATGTTTAATTTATTTTCAAGGCTGTTGGTAAATCCTTAGTGTTACTTTGGTTTTTTTTTTTTCTTCTTTTCCAGGCAACATAGCAACTAACTAGCTCTGGTATGTATTCTAGATGAAGGATGGAATTTTTCCAAGGAGCCTGAACCAGTTCCTACCATGAGATTAGTCTCTAATGCCGCCAAATGCTGCTTCTGAGCTTCCTCACCTGAAAGGCAATGACTTTGTAAAACTCACATTTATGCTTTGAACCAATAAAACATGGGGGAAAGGCAACCACGTGTGTCTTAAATACTGTTTGTAAGTAATTTTCCAGAACAGCACTGGTAAGTGTTCTTGAAATTAGGAAATAGCTAAGCTAAGCAACTCCCTGTTGCTTAGTGGGGGGTGGACAATCCTTTAAAAATAGTAATTAATTAATTAACACTTTTCCGAGTGACACGTCCTGTTTAGCACACGCTGCTCCTTTAAGTGTGCAGATATTTTATCTCTTTGGAGGGAGGGGAGGTAAAAAAAAAAAAAGCCCTCGGCAGCGCAAGGCCCCACTGAAGCCTACTCCCCTCATTTCCCACAGACCCCGTTTCCCGCCCACCCGTTTCCCGCCCAGCGCCGCCTGAGGGGACCCGCGCCCTTCGCCCTCCTCCTCAGCCGCGGGCGGCCGGCTCCGGGGGTGCAGGTCGGTCCCGGCGGGTACCGGGTAAGGGGAAGCTCCGGGCTGCGAGGATACCGGGGAAAGCGGCGGCCCCGCCTTCAGGCACAGAGGGGAGAGGGCGGGGGCGGCGCAGGCGGGGATGTTACCGCACGTCTGTAAGGCTTTTTGGCACGAAACGCGGCGTTTCCCGTGCACAGGCCGGGTGCCGGGATCCGAGCGCGGCTTCCTGCTAGGCGGGGAGAGCCGGTGGGGCAGGGCGTCGGGCACCGGCCGCCTCAGGGGCGCTGCCGGGGGAGGGGCCGGCGCTGGGCCGCCCCGCTCCACCACGCCGGCCGGCTGAGGGGTGAGGCGGCGGCCGGGCCCAGGACCGGCGGTGCCTGAGCTCCGCTTTCCTCAACCAGGGCCGCCGCACTCCCCCGGCGCCGTCCCTACGGGTGGGGCGCATTTCTGACATGGTGACGGCCCGGCCTCAGACGCCTCTTTCGGGCCCCCGTCAGGGAACCCCACAGGCACCGGCCAGGGGTGCTGTCCCCCCGGGGTGGCTCCGGGCGTATCCCCCCACAAAGCCAGCCCCGCCGTGGGCCTTTCGCCGCCGGCTCCTCACAGGGATCCTTGGCAACTGCGCCCGTTGTCCATAAATGTCCCCGACGCTGTGTCCCGCGCCCTCAGTCACCCTCCTGGGGCCGAGCGCTGGGGATGGGAGGTAAAGGCTGTGCCGGCGGGGCACCTCACTGCTGTGCTGTAGTGCTTGGGGGTAAAAAAAACGGTAAAAATCCCGTGGTGGTGACTTGAGGTTTGGTTCCTCCTGGGGCATACCCGAGGACTCGCCCAAGGCCGGGTTGCAGTAGGCGGGCACGGGCAGTGAAGGCCCTGGGTGAAGGGGTGCTCAACCCCGGCCTGGCCTCTGCCCCCCGGGGCTGGCGTGGCCTGCAGAGGGGGCCAGGGTGGCCCACCCAGGGAAGGCCTCACTCCCAGCCCCGAGCTCAGCACCAGGGCCCCCCTTCCAGCTTCCGTGTTTAGGCAGGCCCACCGTTCTCATGCACTTTATTTTCGAGTTGCCATTTCGTTTCAATCCCTAGCAGGTATTCCCAAGAAACACAGCTGCGGCGGGAAACAGACTGTACCAGAAGTGTTTTTAGATGCTGGCCCTGCTTTTCTGTATTTTCTCACACAGTAATTAGGCTAGTCCTTCCTCTTTCAATAGTAATGTAGTTTGCATAAATGGGTAGTTATTTAACTGTTTTTTTAACCACCCTGTCCACATCAGAAGTAAAATTGCTAGTTTAATTTTTCTTAAAAAGTAATTTGCCGTCATGGGAAATGCACTCTTCTTTAGAATGTATTTCTTTTGTGGTATTTACTTTGCAACTTTAACCAATTTATTTGCCTCATGGAGATCCTTATTAGAAATTTCAGACGCTAGTGGGAAATGCAATATGAATAACAGTTCTTTTGGGTTTTTCCCCCCATCTTTGAGTCAAGGGCTTTCATCTGGCTGGTCTCCCTGCTGCTTTCTTCTCTTGTGTGGTTTGTTGCTGTGCTAACTGATGGTAGCCTTTAAGCATCAGTATGGAAAAACGTGCTCATCTTTGGAGCCCTGTTTTCAGTTCTGCTCCAGGGACTATTCTGATTTACCTACTTTTGGAGTAAGTCACATGATGTTTCCATTTACTAGAGATTCCTTAAATGTGGAAGCATATTGGAGAAATTGCTAATATCAGCAGTTGTCTTGTGGCAACGTACTTTCTCAAGAGTTACGTTTAATAATAGAAAATAAAATTATTGCAGTCTTAAAGTAAATAATAAAACTTGGGGACTTTAATTTTTAAATTTGAGTCTATGATACAAATTGGAGATCTAACACAGCTAATAGGGTTAAACCTATTAATTAACCCTTGTACTTTCTTCCATAGTAAGGGCCACCTCTTGGAAAGAAAGAGAGTTTAAACTGAAGTAGTTTATATTTCATTTATCATGGCTTTCCATTACAAGTTACTATTAGAGCAAACTGCCTTTCAGCCATATATTTGGAAGTTTTCATGAGTTATTGTTGTTACTGCCTGCCAATTTTCTTCAACTTATGACACTCTATCCATAAAGATAAAAGTGATTAAGTGACGATAAACTTTCCAAACTGTGTTCTGCTTAAGGATATAGAATGAAATATTTAATTTGATCCTGAAAAGTGTTTTTTCCCTTTTTAAAAATACTGTCTAAATAAGAACACAAAATTAATAGAGTCAGGTAAGTTTTCTGAGAAGTGGGTTGCAGTGTCATAGCCTTTGATATCATAATGTGTTGCCTTGTGACTGCTATATAAAACGTCAGATGAGTGATTACAGTTGAGTGCAAAAGCAACAGCTTCCTTCGCTGGCCTGGAATTGCATGCATAGCATTCTGCAATACTTACCTTGCCCTGTAATTACCATTTTATGACAGAAATGTGATCTTTAATGACTCAAACAGTAAATGTCCTTTATGGGTAGGTTCTTATAATTCATGTAGTTAGTACAAACTGATAATGAGATGTTTTGGCAGTTATCTTTCAAGACATTGATTTCTGATGTTAAGTCAAGAGAGGAAGATTTTACTTTTATTTTCAGTTTCCAAATAATAAGTGAAAACTTTGATGTGTGTTCCAAAAATCTTTCTAAAATCTTCTTGCTTTAGGGCAAAGGTGACCAATACTGTTCTTGATTAGTGTATGTTTCTGCATACCAATGAATTAGATACCTGATTGCACTGGACTTCTGACAGCTTTTTGACAGACACGTGTGCGTGCCTTGTGTGGAGACATGATTGTGTCTAGAGAATGCAAAGAAGTATGAAGTCAGTCACAGTGTCCTAAGCATTTGTGTGCGACCAAGATGAAGACTGTTCCGATAACTATGTCGACTATTACATTGCATTAATAATCTAAAGATTCAGCTATAGAGGTGGCTGAGATGGTCAACACCTCTGTATGTTTTGTGTGTTTACCATAGTTAGAATATTTTAAGTCATACCACCTATTAATAAAATTGCTCTGTTCTTCTGATTTTCAGTTGGTCACCAGAGAACCCCCATACCCTGATTATGTACTGCCATGCTCACTAGTTTCACTAATTCAAGATCTAAAGGTTTGTGCTCCTTGTATTTTGAACAATGTCAGATGCTTAAGTGCCTCTTGAAAGACTCTACAGCGAGTCTGTCATTCTTGATCTAGAGCAGTGATTTCCAACAAGTGAGCTAAGCCTCCCCTGCAGAGGTTCGCCTACAGCAAAAGTGCAAGCACGTTTTCCTATGAAATTTTCTGCTACTTCATTTTGGGACATACAGTGTCTGAAAGTTTAAATGTTAGTGAATTTCCTTATTATTAGGCTTAACTTAAAGACAAAATACAGTAACAGCTTGTCCTAAAAGGACATATTTGCTCATGTATTCTCTTTGAATTATTTGCCTGCCTTTTCCTTCAGGGTATTCATACAAAATTTTAAAATCAGAAGATACTCTAACAAGTCTTTTCCTTATTTTGCTGCTTTTTCTTTTTTATGACTGGAAGCTGTTTAAGTCCTATGACCGTATCTGTAGCTGAGGTTGGAAAAGTCATCATTTCAAATGGGAGTCTGTGGACTTCCATTTTATTTGACTCCATGATGGTTAAAAAAGTGACAATTTGTATAAATTATGTATATAATATATAAAATACATGTTATATAAAATATATTAGATATATTTATTTATACATTACATGTTATTTAGTATATATTATATAATATGTTATATGAAAATATATAATACCCCCACGTATTTGTCAGAAAAGTTTTTTAAAAATCACATTTTGAAAATCATACAGGTTTTTGAAAAAGTTAAAGTGGGCTCTGCAGGTGCTCTCAAAAGACTGATTACAAGAGTCCCATTGACTGTGTGTCAGGTGAAAACCATTCTTGCAGGTAGAAATTTCAGCTTAAACTCATTTCAGTTTTGAAAGAGGAAGGGCAGTCTGTTCAAAAGCATGTTTCTGTGCTCTGCTAAAGCTAAAATAGGTATCTGTGGTGAAGTGATTCATAGAAATAGAGAAATAATTTTATCTGGGCCAGCTGCATATGTTGAGGTTAATGAATAAAATTGTTTGACCCAGTGCTTGTTCTACCCAGAAAGGATTTTATCCATACGTTCTTGGAATATGGGCCATACCTGTAGATGCTTGCTCTTCCATGTTTTCCCTGATGAGTTTTTTTTTCACTTGCCTTTGCTGAAGATTGCAGCAGTATGGAGCAATGCCAGCTCTCCTGTTTTTGCTTTTCTTAACAGCTTTTGACCCTGTCACAATAAAGAGTTAACCTTATTTATCTTATTTTGATTAGGAATAGGTAGTATTCTTTGCCCTGCCATAGAGCTATGGATAAGTGAGATGCCTGCAGAGCTGCAGATCACTGTAATGTTTTTCACAAAGTATTTTCAGTTTCTCAGCGTGTAAAAGAAGATAATTTTCTGATGCTATAATTTCAACCTGTCCCATTTTTAGGGTGGGACACCCTAGAGGTTTAAAGTGGTAGGTTTTTGGTGGGGTTTTTTTTGAGTTGCTAGAGACTTAAATTTTCTAGCAAGGCAAGAAACTGTTCTTTGTATTTATTAACTGCACCCAGGAAGCAAAGAACAAAAGAGAAAACATTGGTGAAAAATGTCTGAAGAGTAGAGACTCTTCACTGCACAACCTCCCTCACTCTTTCACTTTTTGTATACCAAATTTCTTAAAGGAGAAGACATCCTTGATGGAAAAGACCTCCTTGATAGTCCTCCAGAGGTCGTATGACTTCTTGTGGAGAAAATTTGAGTTTTTTTCAACATAAGAAAAGCATAGAGGAAAAAATATTAAAAGTAGTAAACAATCTCCTTTTGTCTATATTTTTCTAGTGGATTAATTCTTAAAAGATTTTATGAAATGTATGCAATCTGTACAGAAGCAGTTAAAAGTTTAGTTCTGTAAAAATAGCTTAGAAATTTTCTATGCTGGCAGCTTTTAGGCAATCTGCTGGAAATGGAATCAGTGAATGTATACACATAGGATCATGGTGCTAGTGCAAATATGATGTGTTGTAATTAACTGAAGAGAAGGGGCCGCTACCATACTTGATTTTATCAGTGAAGAATTACATGCATCCCAAGTTCCCAGATTTTTATTCATAATTTTTGATGGCTATATGTTTTATCATTAATTAATAGAAAAAATCCTTAATAAGTTTTTGTTGCCATTGCTTAAAAAGCATTTGGCTTTCTCAGGAAGATAAGTTGGGTCAGTAGTATGTGACTATTACATTTATATTGTATGTGCCTCCAAAAATATTATAATATGCTAAAGTCTATATAGGTACCTAGTTTGGTAGAAAAATAATCCTTGAGTAATAACACTTGACTTTCAATTCCTTGTTCCATAGTAAGTGTTCCAGCATTCATGTTTGCTTTTACATTTCCTTTTGCTATTGTTTCCAAACTTGAATGTGTGGTGGTCAGAGGAAGTAAAAGAAGCAACAAATTTGCTGACTTGATTTTCTTGTCTGTAAGTCACTAGATGGTGCCATTTCACTTCTCTAGAATCAGAAACCATTTGTCTTACATACTATTTTTAGTAACAGTTGTTAATTATGTTTTTTAAAGAAAAAAAATAATTGGACTTTTGAGGTCCATTTTGGAGCTATCACTTTTTTTCTGGGACTATGGTATATATATATTGCTCAAATAAAACTAATGTATTAATGAAAATATGCAAAATTTCCAAATTCTATTCTTTTAAATTGCCATAAACGTCTAGTTTTACATTCATTTACATTTTATTGAGTTTGATTATTTTACTGACTTTGATGATGAGACCTGTTTTGATAAAAATGCACATTTTAAATGTAGAATTTTTTGAGGGTCTTCTTTTCTTCTTGAGGTTCAGGTAAATAACTGCAGCTAATGTGAATTATGATACGGATTACTTTGGTTGAGGTATAGTGGTTTTCATCCATGGACAATTGCTCTATATTTCTCTATGACTGTACTAAGAATTGAAAATAGGAGAGTCAACAGTGTCTCATTTATGTATCTTAATGTAGTGCTGGGATACCACAGAAACAACTTAGTGCAGTTTCGTGTAGGAGGCTAAAAGTTGTCTGGGGAACTTTTGTTCCATGATTTCACATTAAAAAGCTATGTGGTTATTTAGCGTATTGTTCATAACTTGTGCTGCGATTAAGAGTGATGGGTATTAAGTGATGGGTATTATTTCCAAGTTTAACCACTAACTTTTCTCTTTAGCTGGTCAGAAATGGGAAGGCTTGCAAAACCATTTTGGTGAAATGGCTTTGACACTTTTTCGTTATAGCTCAAATTGAGAGAATGGCAAAGCAGAACTAAACATTCAAAGGAATGCTTTTGATTAATAAAATTACTCATTTTGAATTATCCTAATATCAGATTTTGATTTGCTGGCCAGCAATCTTTTCTTGGTGAGGAACCATGTTCTAAAGCTGAAGCTGCTATATTGTGGTAGAAGGTTGTCTTATGAGTGGAGTAAGGTGCAATGACTTAGGTTAGCTATAGAACAAATTTATAAGTTTCAGAAAAAGAGTAAATACATAACTTGTCTAAAGCTATGCAGTAAGTGGGTTATGGTTCTAGGTTAGAGCTTGGGCAGAGCCTCCGAGACAGTTAAGAAAGGCTTTTAATGTGATCAAATGATCTAAAACCAGTACCACTGAAACATTTAACTGGTGGTGTGAGTTGCTTGATTCCCCGAGGCTTCCAAGACACCATCTCTTTCTTACCTATTACCTTGTGAAAGGCAAGCAGGTACTAAATGTTGAAGGGAGATGCCTACTAAATGCCTATAGGAGAGCTGGAGAGGGACGCTTTGTCAGGAAGTGTAGCCATAGAATGAGGGGTAATGGTTTTAAATTGAAAGAGGGGAGATTTACATTAGATACTAGAAAGAAATTCTTTACCATGAGAGTGGTGAGACATTGGAACAGGTTGCCCAGAGAAGCAGTGGATGCCCCATCCCTGGAGGTGTTTAAGGCCAGTCTGGTCTGGTGGGAGGTGTCCCTGCCCAGGGCAGGGGGTTGGAACTCGATGATCTTTAAGGTCCCTTCCAACTCTAACTATTCTGTGATTCTATGAGTGTTCTTGCTAGAGAAGTGGATACTTCAGCGTATCCTGGTGCTGGATACTATCCTCGTGGCAGCCTGCATTCGTCTTGGCAGTTGGGTGCACCCACTCCAAGTGTTGTACAGCCACGTGAGGCCATCCAGCAGCTACTGGTGGTTTTTCATCTTTTTTCATCCACTCTGAAGGATGAACACAATGGGAAATTTTGTGTGTGTGTTGCAAAGTCTTTTGTTTGCTTTTGTTGGGCTTAATTAAAGTACAGAGAATTTGAAATCTGTCTGCAAACATTTACTTATTGAATAGGCAGCCAAAACTGAAAAGGGTGTCGGAGTTTACTTTTCTGTAATATTCCTGATTATCTGGCATGTTGAAATGTAGAATATATAAATATTGCCTTCTTTTGAAGAGTTCTGTGGGGTAGATTAAGCTCCAGTTTATGTTTTCTAGTGATGAAGAAAGATCTTTGACTTTGTTTAAGTAGAAAGAAACCAAGGTAAATAAAATTAAGTGAAAGTGTTAATAAGATTTAAATATTTCTTGCAAGGTAATAATACCCCCCCTAAGTGTCTTTTTAAATTTTTATGTCCCAACCTGTATTTGTGATTATAAAACCCCACAGCACAATTAAGTCACAAACTGATTTTTCAAAATACACTCAATATGTAAGAATAACTATTTTGCAGTTTCCTTTTAGAATTTCAGAAAATCTGATTAGTTGGAAATAATAAAAAAGCAATGGTTGGCAGTGGTGCTGATTGTTCTGAGCCACTTGATGGCATCGGGTCTTGTTAGTTCACCAATCAGTTTCATTTCTTTAAAGTCTTGACAGTAAGAGAAGTGGAAAGTGGGGCAGATTATCAGGCCACTATAAAATGAGCAGAGGTACAAACGGATGATTTATTTGTACTATGAAAGTTGAGGGGAATATTCCACCCAGCAGTTGTCCAATTGTGGGTGTCCTGCTACCCAGCCATGGGACGTAATTAATTTTCCCATGTCTCTTTGTAGTGTGCCATGTTCCTTCAGTTTGGAGTTATTGGGTCTGCTGATCCTGAGCCTGAAATGGATGAAGTTCTGGGACAGACAGCTGCAGCCAACACACTGCATATTACAGGACTCTGCGTTTTCATTTCACCTCACCGTCTGTTTGACACCAACCATCTCTTCTCATGTGAAGGACTCTGGACTTACATTCCTGCTACTTGCTTGAACTGCCTGTATTTTTATTTTTACAGACTTCCCTGCATCCTCATCCTCATCCTCACTATGAAGGTACCGTAGTACTGTCTTTTATTACCCTGAGCCTCAGGGGGACTTCAACTTTCTTCACTGCAGGTGGCTCCCTGCAAACTCTGAAAAGCTGCTTGTTATGCAGGGACGGTGACTTCCTTTTAGCTCATCAGCATCTCAGATAGTGTCTAATATCCTCTATAATATCTCTGCACATTTAGAGCAACTGATACCTTCTTGGATTTAGGGGAGGAAAAAAATATTTGTTTACTTCATAGGTTTTTTTTTGGTCAGGCAGCTGTTTGAAATGCAGAATTCAGACCTCCTCATGGATACTGAGGACTTAACAGTTCAGCTGTAGCTTTCTGCAATAATAATGATTCAATATTAAATGTATATGTTTAACTACAGATAACAGATTTAAAGTTGAAGACTAGGTCTTAAACTTAGATGAGAATTAATGTATTGATCTTGCTACAGAATTAATGAAATTAAGTTTTTGCTTGAACACCGTAGGCTTGGCAATGGCAAACCAGCTCCATTTTCTTCCACTGTTGTAGCTGAAGTCAGGAAGCCTTTTTTTTTTTTTTAAGCTTCTGTATTTAATACAGGTGTATATATTAAAAGTAATTCTTTGGGGGTTGTTTTTGTACATTAGATATGATACATGCAGAACTTTGTGACTCAATGCTTTCTGAGCAAATTTTGAAATACGCTTAGTTGCACGAGATGTGTTGTACACTGTTCATTTAAAAATAAGTTATTTGTCATGATCCCGCTCTACACACCTTTTAGCAGAATAGTCCTGTGACTGGTCAACCAGTTTGGACAAAGTTGGACCAATTTGATTTCAACCTTTGTTATATAAACTATGATAGGATGTCCTGAAATGGTAAGTTCTCCTTTCTGAATCAAAAAAAGAAAACCTGACAGCTGCTATTTTGATAACCTCTTTCTGAGAGGAGAAATTCTTGACCTAACCAGGAAGTAAGGCAGCCAGTAAAGCACCTCTGTGAGGATATTCGTATTTGCTTACAGGAAGTGAATACGCTTGAGTTTGGACTTGAGATTATATAGTCATGTTATGGGTGCATTGTGACACAAAGAAATGGGTTTCCTTATATCACAAGGAAATGGAATGAGAGCTTTACACCCCTTCTGGCATCTAAATCTTTTACTTCTTTTCTGGCTTAAGTTATTTAGGCTTCATTTCTGCTATTGGAGTCTCAAAAATGGGTCATTCCATTTAAAAAAGGAGTGAATTCTAATTTTTGTAAATTGATTTAATTTAATATGGTAGCATGTTCACTACATCTGTCTTTCTGATCACGCTTGATTTCTCCAGACATCTGAAATCTTGTGCATGTAAGAATGATGAAAGAAATGTTCTAGAAAGTATTAAAAAAATGTGATACTTCAATAGAAATGATAGTGGCTGAAGAGCCCAGAAAACATATGGGTTTAGATTTTTTCAGCTTAGAGACCACTGGCAGTGCAATATGGTAATACAATATTAAGGAAAAACAAAAATTCCCATGTGCTTGTGTTTTCAAAGACAGCATGGATTTCACAGGAGGACACCATGCAATTAGTGTTACAAGTGGGAGGAGGAATATTATTTGTGTGAATGCCTCTTCAGTTTGTTCTTTTGCTTAAGAAATAGTTCTGAAATAGGTATTTTTTGCCTAATGTGTAGTGTAGTATGTAACATGAGACTTTTCCTCACACTAAGGGTATGGTTCTTCACTGAGCTTTTTATGCTGCTTTTTACAGATGGCGAGGATGTTGCATGCAAAAGAGAGGAATTGATCAATGTTTCAAATCAGCTCAGCTGAAGATTAAAATACTAATGAAAATGTTACTCTTCTAGAAGAAATATGAGAAACGATACAGGTGTCTTTAAACACCTGTATTCAAAAAGTAAGTAATGTTCCTTGTAGCACACAAATGCTGCTGATTAAATAGCTTCAAACATTTAAACAAAATGATCTTTATGTGCTTGTTTATGTGAGATAAAAATGCTGGCAAATGCAAGGAACTTAGTTGTAAGTTTATGCTCCTAAATTTCGAGTAAGTGTTGATAAGTAAGTGTTCTTTCACTCAAAAGCTTGCTTTTGACATCAGACAATTTTCTTGGAGGTGGAAGGGTAAGAATCTAAAACATAAGTATGTATTTGCCATCTTTAAAGGGGAAAACACATACAATAAGAATTTATTTATTTAAAATTACAAGTATGGTGATGGTGCTACTGAATGTAAAATGGATCGAAGTATAAAGTTCAGATTTTTAAGTTGAAAAGATCAGTTACTGATGTACAAGCATTTCAGACCCTCACTTTAGATGTCAAATTCAAGAGGAGTTCTGTATACATCTGGGGCTAGACTGGCTAAATGCTGTTCTTCCTGAAGTTGATGACATTTCACGCTGTCTTCAGTGGAAACAGAGTTAGGTTTATGCTTCTTGCTTTCAAAAATGCATAATAAGACTCAAAAGTATCTAGTTTATGAGAGTGGAATAAATAATTTTGATTGCTTTCTAATAATTAAATTGCTAAATTCAGAGAACTAAATCAGCAAAACCATCTACTGTATACTTGCAGTTGTAATATCTACTGTAAAATCAATCAAGATTTCATGATAGAATGGCAAGCCTGCTTAAAAGCAGCAGCAGCTGCAGTATCTCCACATCATTGATACACACACTATAAATAAGAGCAGGATAGTAAGACAAGATGCTTCTCTTATTCCAATGACAGACAGAGGCTGACCTCCATAACAGATTTGTGAGGCTGTGTAATAACTGGACAGTGAGCTGTTCCTCTGGCAGTAGTATTTTTTCAGCACTGAGTTCCTGGGCTTGAACCTCACTAACAATCCATGTGGCTCTCGTTGTATTTACACTTGTCTTTTCCTCTAATATTTCTGTTAAAAGCCGCTGGTGAATTTACTGGCATAATTTGCTGTGATTTTAAAAACTGTGTCTGCTGGACAACTTAGTTCAAATTCTGATCTCAAATACACATTGCTCTTTACCTTGTTTATATTCATGGTGCTAAACCCAATACCTTGATTTAGCAGGAGAGAGTGCTTGTAGCTTAATGAGTGTCTTCAGATTTGAATACCTGTGGGAAAATCTGTGCTAAACAAACCATAAAATTGGAGTTTAGGATTAACTGTAAAATCAATTAAAAGACCCAGTCTCAGTAAGCAGCAAACATGAAAAGAATGTGGTGAGGAATTTAGCTCAGGAGTATTCACTGATCATATCTCCCTGGAAAACAAGAGAACAAGGGCTACAGAAAACTTTTGGCTGGTATGTTTTCAGAACACTCATGAGACTTATCATTAGCCAAGAACAAGAGATGTGTTCCACCAATGCAAAATGAATCAGTGCAATGAATGAAAAGGGGCTGTTGTGACAGAGCAGAGCATCAAAGTTTGGAGATGTCTTCGTCCTCCTTGTACGTGCCTGGCTTGTAGATGACTCCTCTGTTGTCTTCACCTCCCTTTTTGCAGCTAAAATGAAACAAACGTATTAAATAATTGTAATTCCAATGAAGAAAAGGCACCACTGGTTACTGGAAATGGCTCATTATGCATGCATGAGATTATTTTTCTCTGTACCAGTGCAAATGTCACAGTAGCTTATTGTTAGAAATATTTTAGGAGAAGACATTCTGTGTGGCAGAGTCAATGCTGGTTGCAAAGGAATCAGGCTGTAGAAAGGTTTGTAATTTTAGTCTTTTTTCAACAATTTGGCGTTGGTGGCAAACAGCCTGGCTAAATGATCTCTGTCAGTACAGATTTCTTCCTCTTAAATTATGTGAACTTTGGGAGGGTTTTTTTCTAAAACTCCATTCCCCTTTTGTTTTAATTACTATTCTAGGAAAAAATGAAAGAATTAAAGAAGCAATTAGGAGCAGCAGTGCTAGCAAAAATAATAAGAAAAAGAACAAATGGCAATTGAGAAACATAAAAACTGGGTGAGTCTGTTACTGATGCAGCCTCCTTGTCCACCTCATCTGGAAAGGGACTCTTATTTCCTAACTGCTTGTGGGAGCAGTCTGTACATAGAGTGGAAAGTAGTTTTGTGTTCTCCCTGGTACTCATATACAATTCCCTATTTCCTGTTCGTGTATCTTTTAAGGGGTTTACATGGGCACTGTTCCAGTAATTGTTACTTTGTGGAAAAAGAACCTTATATGGTTGCTTTTCACCAAACCCAACCATTCCTACAATGGCAGAATGGTGGCCCCTGTGGCACAAAGGCTGCAGCAAGTACAGACATTTTAGCCATATAAACATATTTTGCTGTCAGTAAAATAGAATTACTTTAGAGTATATGATATAGGAGAAATAACATCTATAGTGATAAAAACAGATCAAAGCTTGTAGGAAGAGATTGTATCTTATAAAAGATCAAATATCACCACTATAAAAAATGTACAAGGTTTCAGACAAACAAGCTCTTCTTTGTGTGAGAAGGAAAATTTGGTTTGACTTCTTTTCCTGTGATGTGGCAGCTGGGCATCTTACCTTTTCCTCTTCAGTAGCCAGAAGGCTACTGCAAGAATGATGAGAACTCCCAGAATGCAGCCTGTCACAACAGAAACAACAAAACCTAGGAAAAGAGGGAATGCAGACAGAACAGTGAATTCGATTTACTTTAGAGGAGAAAGTTAGTCTCTAATCCGTCATAACATTTGCATTCTGCATCTGCAACTTTCCTACAGCCTGCTCATACCGCTTTGCAATTATGGAATGGATAACTTTGCATAGATGTCTACTGGAAGGTCCTAGTCCCACAACTGGATCCACAGTTCACAATCATCTCTGCATTTAGACACCCACTGAAGTTGCAAAGCTGACATGCAGGCACAGGCACAGCAGATCAGACAGTCTTTGGATTTCAATGTTATAATGTGTAAGAGAGCATAAGCAAAACTGAAGAATTAAACCCAGGCAACTAAGGATGTTAAAATTCGATGCCTTTTGTTTTTTTGAGGCAGAACACTTTTGAATGTGGACAGCTGAAGAGTGACGTGCTTTGTTGTTGAGAACGTTGCTTAAAGGCATCTAAGAAGGTAAGAATGAATTTGGGATATAAGAACTGAGCAATTTCATGTTTGCATTGAGTCGTTAAGCATTATCATTATAATGCTGTCTTTGATAATGACCTTCATATATATTTTTGTCAATGAAAGTATTTTTTTTTATTTTGGCCTTCCCAAAGATCCTGAAGTTGAGCACTCTTTATTTAACTGTATTTTCATAATTCATTTACACATTGTTTTTTATATTTTATGAAATTACTTTATTTCTAAGCAAGATCACAACCTTTTGGGCATGAAACTGACAGGTTTCATGTGTTCCATGTAAATATTTTCATTTATTAAATCAGCTGTTGAGAAAACAGGAGTCTACAAGGTGGAGTTTAACCTTATACCATTTAACCCATTATATGCTCTATTAATTTTAAGTCCAACTGATTAGAAGAAACTTGCAATCCATGGAGTTGAAGAAAAACTGTATTTCAAAAAGGAGCGTTTTTTTATAGTAAAGGTGTGTCAAATGGACTACAAAACATAACACCAAATAGATAATTGTAGAGATAGTTTATAGTTTGAAGAGGAAGGGTAGGGGGCATTTCTGTTTGATGAAAAGACTTTATTGCAAAATTTAGTTGGACATTATTTCAGCATGGTGCTATAATCAAAACTAGATACCAGTTCTCATTTAACTTGTGGGCAGTGGAAAGTTTGAACATTGTAATAAATTTCAGCTGTGTGTATGTGAAACTGATTTTATTGGAATAGATTGCTGACAGGCAAAATACGTTATAAACATGTTTGAGTTTTGCTGAATAATCCATTAAGATTAGAGACATTTTGAGATGTAGTACTTGTTAATAGTGAGTATGATGTTACTTTTTAATTATTGGTATCAAAATGTGGATGATGGAACAGTTTGCATTTTTGATACAACACACAGCTCAACGGCCCCATCTTGTGGCATCTGTGCTTGGGTAAAGATGGAAGCCCTTGGCATTGAAAAGGCAGAAAAATTAATCCGAAAACCTGCTTTATAGGGGCTTACTGTGTGCACAACAGGATTTCTTTCACAAATTCCCGTGGTTGCCTGTCCCAAGCTACGATTCCGTGTATGGCCTCTCCTTCCCTTCTTAATAAACATGCCCTGATCCTACCTGTAGCACAGCTGGCTGCATCGGGCTGGGCACTTGCAGCCAGCAACCAGGTGCACTTTAATTGTACCTTTTCTTTTTTACCTTGAGGTGAGGGGCTGCACCTGTGAGGGAGCCTTTGTAACCATAATAAGTGGAATGTGAGATTACAGGGGTGATTGATGAATACCTTTTTTGAAATGGGTAGAACATTTTCTATGGTTCACTGATGGAGTCAATGAGCTTTTGTAATTAAATGTACTTAGACTGAATGGGGTTTCTGTTAAAGTAGCACTCAGCAATGCCTTTTGTAGCCATAGAGACCAGTTCTTGGGTGAGAACAGCAGGATGGGCAATAACCCATACAATTCAACTCTGGTAAATCATGCCAACTTTAAAGATACATTGAAAATGCTTTTATAGCTGGTGTCACCTCTGCGTGGGAGCCAAATAATGTGGCTTAATAGAGGGAGAGCCAATGTTATTCTTGGGTTTGGCACTTGTTCACAGCAACAATTTTGAGAAAGTCACATCTGGGTCAAATTTTCCCCCATAGATGGAAATAATAATGCTTACATTATTTCTGTGAAGTGTTTAGAGATTCCTGGATGAAAAGCATAGTATCTGATGTTCAGTTACTGGGACCATGAATTGTAACTCTCTACCTTTTATTTTTAAGCATTGAGTGTGATTTACAGAGAGAAGGTAGTCAGGTGCTGAAAGGTCAGCTTAAGAAACAGATGGAAAACTGCATTTGCCATTTCTGACTGACCAGTCTGACTCAGAAAATCATAGATGCACTTAGCAATCAGCAACATACCCTTGCCAAGTCCACCAGGTATTGAATCTGCACAAATTGAGAGGGTAGAAAAAGTAAAAGATGGATCTCTAGGATTCCATGGTGAACTGGTCTTAAACATAGGGTAGCTACTTACTCCAGAACTTATGCTACTTCAGTAAGTGTTTCTGCAGTGACATTGCTATAGTAGATTGTTTGTACGTGGATTTAAGAAAGACCTCACAGAGGAAGCCTTACAGTCTCAGACACTTGGCAGCTGTATTGAAAATCCTGATTCTGCTGTTCAAAATCGTACATAATCTGCCTTGAGCAGAGATTTGAAGGGGATTACTGAAACAGCCATTCTGGACCCAATTAGTTCTCTAGTTGGTAGCCAGTGTTTGAGATTGGAAGAAAGTTTTAACCCTCTTTCTGGTCATAAAAGAATGTCATGGAGGACAGGATATTTCTAGTTGGCCACAAAATCAGAAAAAGGACTGACATACTCTAGTTCTTTCCTCTTTTCACTATTTAGCCATCTTTTAGTTTACTCAAAATCTTCGATGTGCAACTAATACCAGATTGTATATTAATCATGAGGCTATTAAAGATTGTTGATGATCTAGTAAACTTGTAACTTTCTTATGTAATTTGGTTAGAATCTAGTGACAAGAGAAGTACTTGTGTAATTCTCATTTTAAAATGAGATTAAATTGAGGCATGTTTCTCCAGCCATTATAATCTGCAGGCGGTGTCATAGGGACCTGGTAAGAGGCAGGAAGATAGAATAGAATATTATGACTATGGGTTTATATAGTATACAATGAGAAATCAGGGAACAGAACAACCAGCAAAATCCCAAGTGTGACTTGGGTATGCCCTATATGGGAGTTGTATATAGTCACAGAAATAACGTGACTGCTCGTATTGCAGTCGAGAAAAAAGGTTTCCACTTGTTACCAACAGTATACAAACAAATCAGTTTACTTAGCTGATAAATTGATAGGGAGGTTGTTCTATTACTTGTTCTTGACTCTGAAGCAGTAAGATTAAGGTTATTGCTTAATGCAGGGAAATAGGCATGAGCAGAGATTGCAGACACTCTTCGTCATGCAGAGCAGAAAGACATTAATGGTCTTCCAGAAAGGGAAAAATCCTAATTTTTGTTAACACATGAGCTGATGTAGACTGACGCAAAATTTTGGTAGCCGATGGTATTCAGTATTTTGTTTATACTTAAATATTTTGCTATCTGCTACTAGTAATGGGGAAGATGATGGGATACATTTGGCAGCAAAGAAGCAAGGAGGTATATGGAGAAATGACAATGAAAGCAGAAAAATGCTTCAGCTGCTCACTGGAAAGAACTAAAGAACTAGTGTGAATGCTTACAGTCCTTTGCATTGTAGTCTCAACTTTTTTTTTTTTTTGAGGCATATGGAATGATTGCATTCCAAGCTTCCAGAATGAGGATTAAGGATGAAAACTACTCAGCTATTTTTGGGGAAGTCATTTTTATAGGCCTTTATTTTCAAACCAGAAGCTGTGAACAGACAGGAGAGCCCTTGAGAACCTGAGCACCTTTCAAGATGCTCAGTGAAAAGTACAACATTACATAGTGATGACTTTACTCATTGGGTCTAACATAGAATCTTCATCTCCTTAATCATATGTTAAACAAAACGATATATTATGCTGTTTCTCTGCACCTCAAAATTAGGAGAGATGTAGCATTTGTCACTGGAGCTCTGGAGATTATGAAATGTAGAGATTTGAAGCAGAGCTGGAGAGTAGGAATTTACGGCTTGTGGTTCAAGCTGTATAGTCAGTCAGCTCAGAACAGTTAAAAATTATTTCCTTCAGTAAAAATAGAGAGAAATGAAGGTCTAAAACATTAGAACTCAATGAAAGAAATGCGCTTAAGTACACGGACAATAACATCAACATTCTTATTTAAATAATTACTAAGTTATGTGGAATAATTCCAGAGAAGGCACTCAAAAGAAACTTCATGGTACAATTATGTTCCTCTTATGGGAAGCCTTAGAAAGATTTTAAAATGTTTTCGTGAGAGCTGATATGGTCCCCAGCCATGGAATGACTTCTGAAATTGTCTCTGGGTTTTATCTCAAAGATGGAGATTTCCTTCAAATAAGGGCCAAATGCTGCTGATGCTCCACACTGCTGCATTTGGGAGTTTTGATGCAGCTAATGTGACAAAGAGACCAGCCAAATTTTGATGACAATTCTAAATCATCTCTGATTTCAGAGAAATATTTTGTCTGGGATTTGTTTTGGCTGATCTCTGATTTTCACTTTCCTTCTTTATAGCTTTATATTAGAAAAGATATACTATGAAAGGGACTGTCTGCAGAGGGAAATGGCAGGAACAGCTACTGCAGTTTGCCTGCAATTCCCTGCCATGACTATTGTGTGAAATTTCCCAATGCAGACAACTCCTGTTTTCCATTCTTTCATCTACACAGTGAAGAGACTAGCAGACAAATTTGAAATCATGAAACAATGTTTTATTGTTTTAAAAGTTTACTGCTTGACCAGTCTTTTTTTGTGAAGTCTGCTTTTTCTTTCAAAAATCTTTTACTCTCAATTTCAAATAGTATAGTGGCTTGCCTAGATTCTGCCTTCAATGTATGTGCCAGCTTTACAACTGCTTGGAAGTATTTTTTTGCAAGACAACACAGAAATTGGAACAATGTATTTAGAATAAACAATATAACAATATACACAAATGCCTTAATGTGTGGCACAGCTAAGCTTCTCACCATATATGCAGGTTTTTGTGCAACCTCCCTCCTCCCCCATAACCTATGCATTGTCATTGTAACACTACCTAAATAAGCTTTCAAATCAGTTCTTCCTCATAAGATCGCAAATTTTTTCATTTGTTACACTGGGTCATACAATCCAGTGTTATGAATTATTTCTATTTGTCAAGTTTGAATTCCTCAAGGACCTCTTCTGATGCTATTTCCCCAAAAGAGTCTCACTAAAAGGCAAAGCTGTGGTTCCCTTTAAATGTGTGCTCAGCATAAAACCAATCCTGATATTGCTGAGAACCAGCAAATGTCACTGGTGAGACCAGGCCAGCTCGAGCACTTACGCTGACTGAAACAGCTCAGCTGCAGAGAACTGTTTAGTGTTTGGAGTGACAACAAATATTTCTGCTAAGCATGACAAGGCCAAGCATGTCTTCCTTCTCTTATCTCCTTGCCTTTGATCAGAAGGGTTGCAGGGCTTGCCTGATACTCATTGTGGAAAATAACCTTCTTATATACTCTTCATGAGTACCTCATTCTTGTACAGTTGCCCATGCAACAATGCGGTAAGAGAAGGAAATGGAACAAAGTGAACTGTGGGAAAGTGAGATTTTTGTATTTTTATAGTGATAAAGTACAACAGGACTTTCACGTTTACACAAATCACTGTGCACTGTTTCTTTGCATAGAAAGATTAATACAGCTTACCTTCACGGAAGGAGATAAAAACCAGCCTTTCATGAAATTCCTGAACATTTCGGAAGTTGTCAACCATTTCCAGTGGTTCCGGGTCATCACTCTCTGTGCAGTACATGGCTGTTTCCAGTGCCAGTAACTATAAAGGGAAGCAGCCTGTTCAGCTCCCAGAATACAGAAAAAGCAACCCCAGTGTAGGATCACTGAGAGTGTTTGTTTGAAATCAAAGAGTCAAAGGGAAGAGTTAAGTAATGAAGTAATACTTATGTCTTACATTGCTGTGAGCCAAATACAGAATAATGTGTAAACAGTGTGACATCTCCAAACCCATACCTGTATTTTGTTTACATCCTGATAAAATTAATCTTGATTACTAAGGATCCATCCACCAGGAAAACTGGATGGGAGGAAAGATGGTGACCCTTTGTGGCATGTTCTCCCTAGCACAACTCTCCTAAGCAGCACTAAAAGCTATTTTATGAAAGAACTCTCTCTACTTTGGTAAAAATGTGTTCTGGCAGAGTGGACAAAGTTAAGAATGGACTTTCATAACAAGGAGCATGCAGTAATTTGAGCAGAGATTTTGATAATAATGTTTTTCTCCTGTGTTTATAATTAGGTGAATCAGAAGATAGTGATTGGGAGTTTATAGTCTATGTAAGTGGCCACATAAGAACAAAAAATGTGAATTAGGTGAGCACAAAAAGCATAAATTGGAGAAAAGCCAGGGGATTCAAGATTGACAAATAACACATCACGTGCTTTTTAGAAACTTAACCTCTACCTAACCTACCATAGGATCAAAGTATAGTGAACAGGGTTCAGACATGAATCCTGAACAAAAATGATCTTGAAGTGACTAATGGAAAAACTCAAAGCAGGGAGTAAGTACATAGTGAAAATAGAAATTAATCTCAACTGATTGTGACTTTTCAAGCTGATAATATGCCAGTTGCTATGCAGTTGTCTGTCCTTTATTTATTCTGATTCTGAAAAAGTGCTAACCACAAATGGAATAGGATATTGATTTATGTCAGTTCTTTGATATTCTTCCCACTTAAAAGATTTTAGCAATGATCATCTTTCAATTGTACAGGAATGTAAGAGAAATCCAGGAAATGAGAACATGCGTTTACTGTTCTTAAGCAGACACCAATCAGAAAACACATGCTGTATTTAAACTTGCCTGCTCTTGTGAAATTTTAACGGGGTGTCGGAAAACTGTCCAGAGAACACTAGGGTAGCAAGGAGGAGTTGTCAAGGATCCTTCATAGCGATAATACTCATCCAGTCTGTCAGGAAGCAGTTCTCGAACATTGAAACCAGGGACTTGGACCATCTGATCTAAAATAGGGCATTCATGTTAAATACTGCATCATTACTACACAGGTAGTGTGCCACTGAAGTGAATTTGCTTTTCATTAAGTAGGATGCATTTAGTCATATCACTAGGAAAAAACAAATACATTTTAACAGATACTATGTCAGTTTAGTAAGAAATCTTTTTTTAGATACTAAATCAGAATTCTGTAAGATCAACTGTGGGCATATTAGCCAAAAAACATCATGTGGAAGAAATAAGGCTCAGTCAGAAACATTTGGTGCATGCCAGCCATACGCTCTTCACAGAAAGGCACTGCCTTTATAAGTCTTTCACAGCTTGTGATGGGTTTGCCTGGGTTTTCTGGACCGTTTCTTCAAGCAGTTCAATCCCTCTCAGGGTGACTCTTAGCCATTCTCAATCCAATGGCAGGCTCACGGCCACTCACCCTTGTATTTCACATTCCGGAAGTGCCTGAAGATCTTTTCATAGAACGGGTTGAAGGGTCCAATCTGTAATGAGGAGGTTATTAACAGCTGTGCAAATCACCATCATCTGAATATGAGTCTTTGCTTCTGCACACAGCAGACAGCAGTATATAACAGCCCCTGTCATAAGGCGTCCCCACTGTCCAGATATTCATATAATAGAATATAATACTCAAAACATTAGGACTGCCCTCGGAACCCCAATAATGCTCTTATTTGCTTCAGAGCCATTAGAGCTGCTTTGCCATAATGCTGTCTTAACAACTGCAGTGTAGACCTCTTGTGTGCACTTGAAAGGCCCTATTGCCCTTGCCTGTTGAGCATGGTGTGCAAATGAAGAGAAACCATTTCTTCTGGGAACATTGCAAGCATAAGTTCTCAACTGACAGGCTTCTCACATCATCTGCTGGTTTCTGCTTAAAGCCACATTTTTCCACCCACAAACATTTTTCAGTCTGCTGCTCCTCACAGTCCAGGAAGATAAAGAATGACACTGTTGGGTACCGCAGGGCGGCTGGCAAGGGCTATAACGCAACTATCAAACAAGACCGTGTTTTTCAACTGCTACCAGCAGCTTTTCAGTCTAATAATCAATGCCTTTTTTATGAATTCTTTGGGTTGGTGCTTAGCAACTCCTCTGACAACCAGACAACATAGTAAACTGGTAGCCTTAGATCCACTGTAATAGCCACCAGCTGTCTGAAACATTTTCAAAGACCTAATTTTCATTGTTCTCTTATTTGATTTTTAAACACCATTGCTTAGAAATAACCAGAATCCCAGTATGATTCCCTAGCATAAGATACAATACTCTGAAACTTTTCACAGCTGCAACTTCCAAATGAACGGAAATTTAACACAAAATTATTGTCAAAATCTTATAGCTGCTAGGAAGTGAGCTTGGATAATATTAATGATAACGAGACCTTTGTATGCTAACTAGAACATTTTCACTTCTTTGAAATGTGAAAACCTGAGTGTTTTCAGGTTTTTTTTTTTTATGCTGCGGAAAATCCTCACATTTAAAAATCATCTTTATAGGTATTTTGTTGAAGAGTTTAATCCTCAAGAAAAAGAATTATATACATACAAGCTTCTAAAATTTTTTCTTTCGGATTGTCATTATCTATAACTGCTTGTATGTGGGGCTTTAGAGGGGAAAATTGGAAAGCTGTCCTTCTGTCATCTTAAAAAGGCACTGAATGTACTTGTTTACTGTAAGCCGTGATTCAAAGAATCTGGGAAGTTTGCAACCTGAAGACTGTGGTCAAATCCTAATTACAGTGGCCAAAGCCAGGGCTGTGTCTGCCTCTGCCTCTCTGCTGTGTTAAAACTGCTTCATGCCACAATGGGCAGTTTTGAGTGAGCTTGAAATTCACTGTTGTCTGCTGTTTGATAAACTCTACTAATACGTAGTTTGTAAATGAATGCAAAAATAGATTTTACATACTGAAGTGAATTTAGTGAAAATTACAAGGAAATATTCAGAATTCTTCTTTTCCTAAAATCTGTTCCTGTTGAGGTACGTCTGCTGGAATCTGGCCCTTTTTCGTGAGGGAGAAAAGGAAGAACCTTTATTCAGCCACACCATCGCTGAATAATCTAGGTAATTTTGTATGTTAAATGTCTCTGGTGATGTAGTGATTGAAAGCTTATTCTAAGCAAAAAAAAAAAAAAAAGGGTCCAGCGTCCTACCTCAAGAAGAATAGCCAAAACTGCCAGTCCATCCGATTTGTCCATTGCTGCTGTTATATCTGGGTATTTCTCAGAGTTGTAATGTACAATATGCAGCTACAAAGAAGGAGATACTATGTTACGGTAACGTCTGGGGCATGCTGACATTTCTTCTTTACAGCTTAAAAGGAGCAGTGTGGCAACCTCAGGCTAAGACAATACAATGGGATCCTTCAGTGATTTCTGGGTGTAGTGGTAAGATCTTTTTAGAGAAAAGCAATAGGTCCTGGGACTCCCACTCCCAGCCCCGCTGTAGCAGAATTACCCCCCCTCTACATAAGGAGCGGGTGGGGGGAAGAGAATTGATCACTTAAGCTTCAAGTCATCTTGACTGTAGGAGTAGTAAATTTTTATGAAAAACTAACAGCTAAAAGATATACCTGGTTTACAGAGAAGAATCAAGGTGTCAAATATCTAGCAATTTGCTTGCAATTACTCAAATGACCGAGAGTCACCTAAATCCTAACTCTCTGACTTGTGGCAGTGCATCAGAGTCCACCCTTTATGTGGTGCACAATGCATATATTTTTTAGTATATAACCAGATCATAAATACTTGGATTGCAACCTTGCAGCCTTTTAGAGTCATATACGCAAGATAAGGATCCCACTTTGGAGATCTGTGGGACCTATCCAACCTTCTTTGTTTCTTTCCCTGATCTGAGCTTCTCTTACCTCTGCTGCAAAATGCTTCCCACTGACTGTGTGCTCTGAGCCTTCTGACTTGTTTCTGTTTCCCCAGTGCAGGTGAAGTTGAGATGCCGTGTATTCAAACGGGAGGTTTCTGATGTACATAGTAGGCGACAGATACATTTTCACTGTAAGCAGACCAAAACCAGATGGGATTAAATGATACCACAGCTTTCAAGCACAGGGCAAATAAAAATACTGTGTCTAAGTATATTATGTATCGAGCATGAACAAAGCAGATTCTTAACTCAAATCCATCTCAGTCTATGGTAGGAGATAAACACTTTCGTTGACATTCACCCTTCATAGGGAATTCAGGAGAATTTAGAATGTACCCTTTTTCTATTTTTTTAAACTAAAGGAACTGAATGTGAGAACTGTTGCTAATGGAAATCTTTTTTCCCCCTGGATGCAAAATTATCTCAGTCTTGAGATAGTTATTGGCGTGTCAAAGCAAAACTTAGGTTCCTGTGCCTTCTTTCAGTCCCCTTATAGTAGTTGAAAATGGCTTAATAAATTAATATTTCTCATGGTATTTTTAAACTCTTGTTATATTGAACTCCTTTGCCTCTTAATCTTCTTTTAGGAACATATGGCAAAATCAAATAAACTTCCTGCTCTCCCCGAAACCCAGAGCATTGATGTCAAGCAGCAAGATAATCTCAGGCCTTAAGAACTAGCATTTCCTCTCTTGACATGCTGGAGGGAGGCCTTTGGATGCATTACCCTCCCTAATGCTCTCCAGTGTGGAAGACTGCCTAGATTGGGGTTTTTTTTGGTGTAGAAATTTTAGTAGTAATTCTCAGCACAGGGGAATCTGAGTTGTTCACTGGAGAAGTTTGGTACTTCATATAGCAACAGTTTATGTAAAGAACAGATCAATTGCTTTGAAATTTATCTGTATTATTTTCCAGTATTAATACAGTTTGTTTCTGGCATGTCCCAGACATGTTTTGCAAGGCAAACAAGGCTCAAAACCTTAATGAAGGAACAGCTGCAAACCTATGTATTTTTATGCCAGTGCTAAAAAAGTTTTTTCTGAGCTCTGCTGTTTTCATTCTACCTGAAGGAAGTAATTGCATCTGGATTAGCTGGCCAGTGAAGCACATTAATTATATGTAGGAATGACTTATACTGAAATATTAAGCATCCTGCTTATTTCCTCTCTAGCCATAAGAGAAGATAGCAGCAGATGGTGTAATGATCACTCTAACAGAGGCTAATTTTTCATTGCTCAGAGCAGTTAAGATTTGTATCTGAGTGAGGTTTCTCGAGTAGGTCACATGGCCCCTGCTTTCTAGGAGGGCTCTGACTTTAGAAGTAAGTTCCCGTTTTTACTGAGAGGGTCTATATATTTTGTCTTGGCTTTATTAGGAAGCAGCTGAACTTCTTGTTTTAGGGTCAAGATCTGTCAATGTTAATCACATAGGCTTTATGAGTAATTTGCTTTTACCTGTGTGACTATTACGTGAGGGACAGGATCTCAGTGTTGTTTTTTTGTCTCCACCTGCTCTATGGCACTGTTAAAGTCCACAATGACAATGTTTCCTTCGCTGCCCGTTGCTTGTCCCTTACATCAGCCTAATACATTCACCTGTGACAGCACAATCTTTCACCCAGGATCAAGAAAGGCTCTTAGGAAAAGAAGGTTCACAAGGAAAGGATGTTCCAGCCATTTCTAATCTAAAGCAACCTGGTTTTGATGGAGCAATTGATCAAAAGAAAAGCCAGGAACCATGCCCTTACTGAAGAATGGGTTTATGATGTTCTATTGAGCAGGTTTACCCCACTGAAAGATTGAGGAAAAAAAGCTGTTTGCATGTTGGGTGCCTTTTAACCAAGCATGCCAGAGACTGTTTTATAGTACAGGTTCTTTTGCTGCTTATGCAGTAGAGTAGGATACAAAGAAAGAGGGCTTTATAACTGTTCTTATTTCTATATCTTCAGATGTTTCAGGAAGGAACAAAAAATGGTGGGACTAGCTTACTGGGATAGTATATTGTATCAATACAGTAGACCTTTATGAGACTGCAGCTTCTCTGCTTTTACCTAACGCACTGACACTTTGATTCAGTACTACACTGGAGAGCATGTTTGTATGCTATTTCTAATTATTTTTGTGTCTTTTTATCTACCTGTCTTATGTTACACAAAAAGGTTTCTATCTCAAGCCATAAGAATACAATGGTGCTCCTAGTTTTTGTTGTGGTTTTTTTTTTTCTTTCTCCCCTCCCTCATGTAATTCAACTGAGTTGCTTTGGTTAGACTGGAATGCCAGAGACACATATTTTATCAGTTTATCTGTTTTTAACAGAATCACCAAATCTGTTTCAGAGCAATCCAACCAAAGTAATAAGAAAAGCTCGGGAATTAATTTTGACATGCTTAGAGTTCATTTAAAAACCACAGGCAATTTGGCTTACTGCAAATCCATTTGCACTTAGTACATTCCCAAGTTTCCCTAGCCTGTTCCCTAGATGTAGGTACGTTGATGTGAAGGCTTCATTATAATGGCTTAATTTAATCTGCTAATTGAAATAGTTCACCCATTAAATAAAAAATCTTTCCTTTGCAATCCCTTGCTGTCATTGAGCTCCCTTACCTGAATGACCATTATTGATCAATGTGAACTGGTCAGTGGAGGGCACGTTATAGCCTATGAATTCTAAAGGCAAGAGATTAGAATCGTACTGGAGAATATCTTTGTGGAAATCTATTGGTGATTGGAAAACTCCTCCACAAAATGGGTATTTCTTTGGCCAGGCCTTCTCTCCGTCGGGACCTGTGTAAATTAACAGAGACACATTTGTCAAGCCTAAGCTATGCAATTAATATAAAAACTCCCCTATTTTAGCCTTCACCCAAAATTTGGAAAAGACATATTTTCTGTATTTTTAAGAGGTTTTTTTTTAAAAACTTAATTTCATCTTTCCAGTGTGCCATTAGATAGAAAAGGGCCAAATGCCAACAGAAATCTCACACAGAGACACTTTACTGAACCCTCCATTTTTTGTCAGTCTCAGGTGCTGTTGATGTTAATGCTCCTGGGGAACTGCAGGGCTGGCAGCTCAGGAGGTGAGGCCTGTGGGCAGCAGTACCACAGCCAGCCTCAGGGCCCCTCACCCTGTCCTCATGGTACTGTCTCTCTGCAGAGCCCACAAGCGTGGCAAGTAGAGTTTGGATCTGTGACAGTATTTGGATTATTTACTGGCATGAAGTACTTTTCCCTATAGCAGTACCAGGCATATGCACAGTAACGCAGCTATTCCAGCCTTCTGAAGAGAATGGCTGAAAGATGTGACTTCATGTTGGCAGAGAAATGTTTCCATACTTCTCCGTCCACAGAAAGCCAGAGCCTTATAGACTTTTTCTTATCGTACAAACTGTCTGGCTCTATCTAGCAATATTGCATAACCCACAGTGAAAAGCTAACTTGCAAAAATGGAAGGTGTTATGATAATATGACCTGCAATAACTTGCTCAAACTCTGGTGAAACTTTTCTTCATCACAGTGTTTTGCCTTAGGCAGGATCTACAAAGAACAGATAATATAAAGAGATTTTTAATTGTGCCTTTGATTTAATTACACATTAATAGCTAGCAGCTGTTTACAAGCTGTAAGCTGAGATCATTTGGATTTAAATACCAAAAGAGATACTTGCAACTTGTGTTTCTCCTTGACTCTGAAGATTCATTGTGATTCTTTCTAAGGCAGGAAGGTCTTTCAGGATCACACAACCTGATCTGTATAAGACAGGCCATTGGGCCTCCCTGAATTAATTTCTCCTTCAAGGAGGCCCTATGTTCCAGAAAGGAAAGAGTATCTACTCTTCCTTTAAGCATTGCAGGTAAAAGATACTTAATTAGTGCCCAATGGATAATTACTTTCCTGGCAGCTTGCCAAGTAATTATCAAACACCGTGAGTTTGTCTAGCTTTGACTTTATTTAGATAGTGATTGCTTTTAATCCTTTGCTTAGAAATTGAAGAGCTTCCTGTTCGTGTACTTCTGTTCCTCGTTGAAGTACTTATAATATAGAGTACATAGTTTCTCACTTCTTTTAAATGAAAGAGATTGAGTTCCTTGAGTCTTTGGTTAGAAGGCTGCTTTTCCAATCCTATAATACTCATTGTGGCTTCTTTGAAGTCTCCCCAGTATGTTAACATCTTCCATGAATTGTGAATGTCAGAAGCTAATGTTAGATCGGGTCATCAGTGGCAAAGCAAGTTCAGATGTTTTCTGAACGAAAATTAACAGTCAGGAGAACATTATTAGAGGCACACGTTTTTATGTGAAAGTTTCTGAGGATATGAATAGTGGAGGTGAATCTGACTTAAACATAGTACATGTGACAGAATTGGCAAGTTCAGTTCTGGTGCTCAAAGACAGACTTATTTCCTGGTTAAAGCTCTTGAAGATTATTCAAGATGTAGGTTAGCACATGAGATTGTTTGCAGTGTGGATACTCAGACTCAATCAGTGCTTTTCAGTATAAATAGACCTTGATGCTGCTGTAACTTCCATCTTTGACTCCAGTTTGCTGCCAATCACATTCATTGCTCTTCTCTTAGATCTTCACGGTACTATCTTAAAGTTATTGAAATTCTTGTTAAAAGCTAATAAATGTTATGCTGACATAATAGAAGACTGTTATATTATCTTCTACATGTATTTGGCAAATAACAGTTCCATCCAGAAGAGCATAAATTCCCTGGAATATACATCCTCAAGAATATTTCCCAGGAAAATATATATCAAGATATACCTGGAAATGGTAGTTTCTTGAGGCTGAAACTTGATGTGCAAGACGACACTGAAATTTAACACTTTCCAGGGAGCTAAGGCTGGCAGTGCCAGAAAAACTGGGGAGAAGCCTGTATTGTAAAAAGACTTCAGTAATTTTAAAAGGTTTGGGGTTTCTGTGCACTGATAAGATAGTGAGTTTGCAAGAAGACTTTAATATATTACATATCATAGGTTTGGAAACTTGATAATTAAATAGGTAATTTTTAATTGATGTATAAAATAGAAGTCTAGTCCCAGCCAGCGGAAACCATGTCATGAAGTACTACTCACGTTTCTGGTACTTTGTTTGGATGACTAGAATGCCCTTAAGAGTCGGCAACAGAGTATGGGAACTTCCACACCAACGTCAAGAGTTCAGAAGGGAAACTTTTGTCTCTTCTATAAAAAGCTATAGTTATTGCAGTATTTATATATCTTGATCTTTACCAGCGGTTATCCTTTTCTTGATGTAAATCTGCAACTCCACTCACAGGCCTCTAAGCTACAGCCATTTTTGCTTATTTCTCACTCCTGCTTAATTAAAAAAAAAACCAACAAAACCCAACCAAGCCAAACAAAACCCCTTTTTGATACAAAACCAGTTTTTCTAGAAACCCTGCCACGTAGGCTTCCTAATTTCAGTGCCTCAAACCTCCTGTCTCAAAGAGCTGAGCTCACTGCTGCTTGGGTTTGCATATGTGAAATTGAGATTTCCATGGTAGATAAACCACACAGCTGGAAGGCATTTCTCAGCTACCTCTGTTGAAAATGAATGATTGATTGTGAACCAGATTTTCCTTTTTCTGTGCCAGCACATTCAGATAAATTCAGTGGAGATCACATTGTGTTTACAAAGGTTTTGTCAGATCACTACTGAATAAAGAATAGCATGTGGATGTATTAAACTTGGCCTGAACTACAAGGCTCAAAAGGTATTAGCAAAAGAACTATCGCACAAATATCCTAGTTATTAATTTACCTCTTTTGTGACAACATTTGTGACAAAGGGAAAGACCCAGGCATCTCAGGTGATATTTGCTGCTATGAGGATCCCATCAGGACTGTGTCAGCAGAGCAATAATTGTGCCCCGGGCCTGTCCTACCCACCCAACACTAATTTTCAGCTGTCAGAATGAGCAAATGAAGGTACAGAGCAGTTGGTATGGGTGGAAGCAAGACCCGTCCTGCTGCCACTGCTCCCAGTGCAGCCATGAACACATGATACTTCTATGGAGAGTGCAGACTCGGAGTGCTCAGCCTGGGGACTGCCTTCTTTTACATGAGTTTCCAGGACCACGTTCTTCTACCATGCTGTAAATAAACCTGAGCCTGGCTGTGCCCTCATGTCTATTTTATAAAAGATGTCTGTAAATAAAGTAGTATTAGTTCTTTGGATAGTCTTGCTGCCCAGCTGCGCAGTGAGGTGAGTGAAATACCCTCAGCACTGTTGGCTGCATGTGTCCACTGTATCATCTTTGGCAGCCTTTACGTTTCCATGCCTGAGCCTTCATCCATCCCTGCAGCCCTAGCACTGCTGGCTGATGCGGGACAGGTGTTCCTTTAGGAACAACAGTGGTGTCAACTCCCAGGATGTGTACATTGGCTGACTTAAAAACAGAATAAAACAGGCCTATGAGACACCAGTGTTAGCAACAGACTTTTGCTATAATAATGAATTAATACTCACAATGCTCAAGCTTCTCACAGGGTGTCCAAATTTTCTTGATCTGAAGTAAACTAATGTCTTAAGATGCATTAGGTCAGTAACACAGAGAATGCCTGTGGTATTTTTGCAGCCAGGGCAGAGCGCTCTGCCCTGTTTTCAGCCAGCTGGAAGCCGTGAGGCTGCCGTTAGCCCAGGGCTGAGTTAGTAGTGAAGGCTGAGAGTCCAGGCTCCCTGCCACAGTAACGTGACCACATGGTTTCCATTTTGCTCAGAGCACAGGCAGAGCTTAGTTATACTATTCTGTGTGCATATGTCCAATATATGTATGTCTTCCACATACATGTCCAGAGGGAAGCTTGTGAGAGAGAGGAATTGCCAAGGGCTGTAGCTGTCTCTCTTATTCCATTCAAGCGCTGTATGAGAAATTTTGGGCATGTTCTAATGTGTTCACTAAAGCTGGCATTTCCTAAGGGGAAATGGAAGAGTCTTAGCACAGGGTCTCAGCACCTCACTGAGTTGAAGCAGAGTATTTGGCAACAGTAAAACTAAAGAGTTTGCAAGTTCAATTAGCCTAATGACTGTTAACAACAGCTCTTGTGTCTCCTCACATGCTAAAGCACGTTAATAATTTTGTTGGCACTATTGCTTTAAACTTGGCTGCAAAGCTAGTTTTCTCCATTGTAGCTGCTTGTCCACTCTTGAGGAGTGATTCTCATTCTTTGATTTCTTTCCAGCCCTCTTACATTACAGAAGCAGAAAGCCAGAATCCAAAGAATTGGAGCCTGGCTTTCCAGTTCCCTTCTGGGGCAGAGGACTTCTGGCCCTGCACCTTCCAGATATACAGCAACATTGCCAAAAGCTGCCTGCGCATGCTATCCTGAGTTATGAGGCATTGGAACAATTATTTTAGTTCGTTAACTGAAATCACTTTTCTCATTATACAGCTCACCTACTTTGTCCATTTTACAGAAGGTGAAGAGTTCCATCAGAGGATACAGAGCAAGCCTGGGTCAGAGGGGTCTGAGGGCTCATGCCCCAGCTCACTGGCCTGTGCTGTTTCATCCAGGCGCTTTTTTTTGGGTTATATACAAGAGTAATGAAATCAGGAAGAATAAATAGCATTGCTGCAGTTTGGCTAAGGGAGAAGCAAATAGAGCAGAGGTTTAGCCTTTATATTTATTGTATCTAATGCAGTAGTTTCCATTATAACCAAGCCAAGCATTCATTTCTGTGGAAAGCTTGCACTGAAAAGATAACGATCACGTGCAATGTCATCTTGCTTTGCTACCATGCCCTGAGCTGCTAATGCTGTGTCAACATTTAGTTTTACATATTGTCATTCTGAACAAATAGAACTCTCAGTGACAATCAGCACCCGGACTTCTCTTCCACCCTCAGTCTTGTACCTTGGCCCTCATCTTGACATCATCTGCACTGCAATTATAATGGCTTGACTTAATTTTAGTAGGAGGCATTGCAAAGTGCTGCAGGGATAAAGGTAAATGCTGGAAGGTGTAGGCTGCTGTAAGGAACCAGATTCAGTAGGAGTGTACAGAGTGGCTCTTTTCTGGCTGACTGCAGGCTCTCTAATCACAGTTTTTCTCTGTGCAGACCGATGTTGTACCTCTGCTTTTTTCCTGGTATATGAAAAGAACTATTCTGTACAAGTTCAGTTGTCACTTTAATTTTTTGAATTTGCTATTATGTGTTTTTCTAAATATATTTGAAAATTGGTAGTTGAAGGAAAAAAATAAGAATCTGTTTTGTGATCTTTCCCTCTATCCCCCAGTACATGTTAGAAATCAGACTGCAGCATGGAAGTGCTTAATAGGAATTGATGGAGTTGGGCACTGAGAATGACATACTCTGAAATAAACACTGGTTCTGGAATTCCCAGAACGGGTGAAGTAACTGATTTAAACAAGCATTACCCTGGAAAGGAGGGCAAAACTTCTACTCTGATGGTAGAAGTCTTGCTTTCCTCACTATCCAGCAGGGTTAGGTTCATTTGGTGGCTGCTGTCAAGGTGGGAAACCCAGGCCTTTGTTATTCAAGCTGTGTCAAGCTGTTTTTTTCCTAATGAGAATGTGAAGTATACATGTACACATAAGTATATATATGCATACTGGCAGTTAGATTAATACCTATAGACATGCAGCTGACAGTTTTGCTTACGTGAAGTAAGTCAGGTAAACTGGAGCACAGCCAAAGGGAGTAGTTATTAGCAGCAAGTTCAGTCTCAGAGGTTCTTTGTGTTGTCTTGGAGCAGCACCAAAGGCTTAAGAGCAAGCATTTTTTGCTGAGATTCTCAGTTCTACCTACCTCCGTGGGCATGTGGCATATAAAACAGTACTCTGAATAAGGAAAAAACTGGCCAGAGGATTTGATCAACTAAAAACAAAAACTTCTAGATAATTTTTCCTGAGCAGCCATCAGATCATTCTGGGTTAGTAGCTGACTTAAAGAACTAGTGTACAAAATAACACAATAACACTGCTTTCCTGAATATAATTTATTCTGTCTTGTCAGTGCTGGGATTTTTAGGGAGCTGAGTCGCCAGTAGCATGATATAGCTGACTTGCTGAACTCTGACTCTATGTAAAAATGAAGACCCATGTGGATAGGGAGAGATATGCTCTCTGCAGAACTAGGCTGAAACGTGCTGCTGGTCTGTGATGGGTGAGGAAACATGGGGCTGTGGGGAACTTCTGCAGTTGTGGGACCAGTCTTAGTCTGCTGAAGTTCCTGTCATTCTGCAAGGCAATTTAGAACCAAATAACTGACTCTTACTCAGCCAGATACGAAACCTAGTGGAAGAATGACACTTCAAGACAATGAGTCAGATCCAAACCTGGGTAAAGATAGTGAACCCAGTAGCTTCTCACCTAGATACATTTGGCATGTTGTCCTTAAAATACAGAACAAAGCCACAAATTACTCCATATAAATCAGTTAGTACTTACCAATATACGACCATTTTGACCCTGTTCAAAGACAAAGAAAATATCGCTGTGAATATTTGAAATTGATCTTACTCTGTAAAGAACAAATTGCCACTTAAACGTATGTACTGAATTTTGCAATAGTTTTATCTGTCTTTCTAGCCCCAGATGTTGAGCAAAACAGACACTTCTAAAGATTATGAACCCTTCTCATCCAGATTATAATTATAATTATCCCTGTGATCCTGCCTATAGGGCTTGACTTTCTTGTGGTCACTTAAATCCTGGAGTGAAACTTTTGTCATGGTTTTGGGAGGGGTGTTTGGTTTGTGTTTTTTTTTTAATAGCCACAGACTGTTTATAGGTACATTCCTGACTTTTTTCTGGTTAGGAAACGAAGGAGTATAAATGAGATGTAGCTATAATGAACCCCCTCATGCCCAGTTGAGGAGTTTGAAAACATCAGTGAATTGCCAGTTGTTACACTGAGAAGTGATGGACAGTCATTTCTGTACAGTGGCTCTGGGATTTGCCAACAGATAGGAATAATTGGATTTTGGAAAAAGGGAGTATGATACATGAACTCATATAACTCTGAGAATCCTGGGGAATTGAGTGTTAAATTGTTAAAATTATTAATATTCATCCATTGCTTAAGGAACTGAACTTGTATGCAGTGTTTCTGCACATCTTTGGAAATGTCTTGATTTATTACATGCTCTTTTTAATTATTTTTTTTGTGTGTCCTGAAACCTACACAGTCATTCAGCTTGCCTTGTAATTACAAGTGCTTGTTCTGACAGATCTGAACAGTTTTGGTTATCAGGCTAATGCAGATCTTTACTCTCCGCAAATGTAATTTTATTTCTGCTTAGAAAACAGTCCTGAATTACGAGTCTTGCAAACACTCAGTGTGTCTGTGTGTGCGTGCCTGCATGCAGGCAAATATTTATCCTTACATGCACATGTCTGCTCAGTACACGATTCTTGGCTACATTTCTTATGCTCTGAAGTGTGGTCACAGATACAGCTCTTCTCCAAAGAATGTCGTATGAAATATTTGGGATTAATTTGTAGGGATGTGCAAAACAGCTGCGCTTATTCCTTTTGTATTGATATGTGCTGGGAACACTCAGCTCTTCGCTTCCAGTTTGCTGGGACCAGTGTATCTTGTTCTTTTATACTGGAATTTTCAAAACAAGGTCTGTATAATCATTCTGACTGAAGTGCCCAGGTTTCTAGTGTAGAAGAATTCATGCACTGTCTTAGATTTCAAGATGAGAAACCTAATTCTCCTCTCCCCTTGTCTCTGCAGGGGATTATCTCTTACTTATTTTTTTTGGAGGTGCTTGTGTCCTCTGGTCAGCATATTCTGTAGGTAAAGCTTTCACAAAGATAGTAACTGACTGTCAAAAGGTTTTAGAAATCGCCACATCCTCATCTGAGCAGGATTTGAAGAAATACTGGCTTAGCTACAATAACTACTCTCTGCTCATGTTCTTACTGCCCGTTAAAATTTGTATGAAGTGTCAAAGCTAGGATTTTTATAACCTAGAAGAACAACGTTAAAACAGTCATGATTTTCAGTACTTTGGGTGTTTATGCCAACTGAAACAAAAATAAATGAAAGCTTAAAGTCTTTCGCCAAGTGAAATTTCCCTTAGCCTGTGAGCATTTTGATGATCTGCAATTCACTACCATTATGACTTCACTGATGCGCACAATAATAGCAACCAGTACAGGTAGGGCTGAGGCACATTTACTGCTTGTTTCATCTAACTTAGATTATGAGAATCTTCTTGATTTTGCCTGAATAAGCATGTAGAGCTGCAAAAGTGATTTTCTGCTATGGGCAAGGTTGATATTACCTTTATTCTGCTTGATAGTGAAATGAGGATGAGGCAGACTGTCACACAGTCTCCCAAAATAGGAGAGTCAATGGAGTGTCTGATTCACATCGAGAAGGAAACTATCAACAGCTCCGTATTGTGAGCACTCTCCTGTCTCTCTGCTCATGCTGGGGTGAGTCCTGATGAGTAACAGAGTTACATGCCCGTGCATGACAGAGGAAGTTCCTAGAGCCAGAGTATCTGTGTTTCACTGATATATATCCAGGGAATTAATATGTTTCCAGTGTCACTTGGGAGCTGGCAAAGTGGGAATGCTTTTAGTTGTGAGAATCTGTGTTAGTTGTATCTCTGACTTGGAAAGATGTCAGAGACAGGCAGATGCTGTAGCTCTTGCCATTTCATGATTCTGGCTGTCTAATTCTTAGATAGGGATTCGCCAGCATTCTCTTTGGGATGTATTGTAAGACATAAATTTTTGACACATCCTTTCACTTCCACACCTTCTGTGTTGTCAGAGAAAGCACCTGGAAAGTACAAAGCTTTATTCTGTTATACTGGGAATCACCAAGCTCTAGGAACCTTCAGGTGGGAGACCCTGCTAGAGAATATAGCTACTTTTCAGAGAATGTATCCCCAAAATAAGAAAGTGATCTTGAAAGTTTGGCTTGAACCCCTTATGTAGCTCATGCAAAAAAAAAGGGTAAAATGCTTGTTTTGGCAAAGCTCTGTCTGAATCTGACTGCTCGGGATTACACTTCAGCTTTCAGGATTTTTGTCCCATGAATATATATGCTGAACAAGTCCTCTTCACAACCCTTTACAATGATTCTCCCTCATATCATATAATTGCACTAGGTGGATTATAATTAGCTGGAATGGATGAAAATTGATTATAATCAGCTTGAATAGATGAACATTAACTCCTAAAATGAGAGTGAGGAGCGCTGACCTCCTGAAACTGTCCCTGTTTAAAGAGAATAAGGTCTAGTATATGGGGTGCTTCACAAGGATTGCATTCCTTTTCTCTGGTTTAAAAATAAACAGGCAGAGGGAAAGGTGTGATTTGTCCACTAACAGAGAAGGGCCAGTCTCTTCTTCATTCTATGAGAAATAAAAAGACCACAAAGCAAGGAATACTGAGCATGCAAGAAGTCTGTAATGCAAACTAAATCACAGAACAAATTTCTTTTTCCTGCATACATCAGAAAACTTATTCAGAGAAATTGAAAGAAGGGTACTAACTCCAAACAAACAACTGTAGACTGCAGCAATATACAACTTTGAGCATGCTATTGAAGTAGTAATAATTAAAAGATGCCAGTTTTCTTCATACATTAGCTGCCCTAGGTTACAAGTGACAATGAAATAGAAAGCTGAAAGACTTTACCATTCAACGGCGCTTGCACTGAGAGTTGTATCTTTAGGAAGAAAATAAGCACAGTAGTGCCTGTGACTGTACTGAAGCTCTTGACTGACATCTCAAGGAAAGACTTATAATATTCCGACAGTTCACAGGTTTTTCTGCACTCTGAAGAAACTTTCTTGTAGATGTGTGCCAAATAGCAGAATGCACACATACAGAGCTTCTTCTAATGAGTTATTGCCCTTTTCTCCCCTTGTCTCTCTCCTTCCTTTTAGGACTGCTTTTTATAAACCTCCTGAGACTCAACCCAAAACAAATGATGTAATCAGACCTGCCTCTAGGTCACAGCACCCTCAGAAAACTGATCATACTCTTCAGTACCTCCGTTTTAGTGAGCTCCTCAGAAGGCAGACTCCAGCACGTAGAGAGGGAATTTAAATGTGGAACTTCCGAAATTATTCAGCAGAGACACAAATGCTTAAAAAAGCTGCCCTCTTATGGGCCCTGCCACAGTAGAGGTTTTCTAGCCTATTTCAGAGTGTATCCCTCAACTCCCATTTTTGGACCAGTGTCATTTAGCATAATGGGCCACTGTGAGGACTGGAAAGAGGGGAAGAGAAGAGAAGCTGTGTGTGGGGCTGTTAATAACTCAGAGGGACTATGGGCACTTTGCATGAAAACCATCTGACTTGTCAGGAAAGGACTTATTTTAAGCTAAAAACGCTTGTAACTGGGAGAACACATGAAGCAGGGGAGAATGAAAATTCCTGAAGAAACAGCCCCAGAGTCTAATGTTACGTTGAGGACATGTATGGAGAGGGGTAAAGAGGAGCACAGGGTAGAAATTGATATCCTGTTCTGAAGTTGATTGAGGAATAACCTCTTAAACTGAGTGTTCCACAGATAGCTGAGGAGTGGGAGGTAGGATTGGAGAGGCTATTGGTTTTTGTTGAGTACATTATTATTTATAATTGTTATTAACTGCTTACTACAGCAGCTTTGTAGCAAATATTAGTTTTGATTGGTCAAACTTTATTTTCAGCAGCTTTATTTATTAACTGCTATTTAATTGCTCAGAGTTGATTATTTTTTCCTAGCATCATTTATGAGGCTGATAAAGAAAAGTTGAGTGAGCATGGCTCACTTCTGTCTACCTGCTGTAGGGCATGAGTCTGCCCTATTGCTGCCGTTCATCTGTAGCCCTGTCCCCAGCCAGGCAGAGGCAGGCTGCAGAGAACAACAGCAACTCATTACTGTTTTGCAGACTTTTAGAAGGCAGCTGTCATTGAGTACAGTTTCTGTCTTATAGAGCTCCTTGGTATTTTGTAAACCTATATTGTAATTCTTCCTGGTTTGGTTCAGCCAGATGTAATCTAGAGGGAAAGGGCATGACCTGTAGGGAAAATGTTTTTAACATGGCTTTTTAAGTGCCATTGTCCAAAAGAGAGGGACGCTGTCTACCATGTTTGTACAGAGGGGCATGCTCAGTCTGTTGAAGCATGTGGGCTATTGGTACACATTTGTCACTGCATGCAGGACCTTCCCTAATCTGCTGGAAGTTTGGAAATATAATTTGGTTTCTGTAGAAGAAATGGTTTTGTCATCAGCCTTCACATAACTGGCAACCTGTCTGACAAGCTGCTATGGCTGGTATCAATTACAGTTGAAAATTACTTCCTTTACAAGAAGACCCTGTTGTATTGGAGGGTGTGGGCTGAGCTATCTGCCAAACTGTGTTTTCATATCTCTTTACTTCCTCTTTTCTGTTCTTGAGAATTTCACCATGCTCTGACTCTTAGAATCTTCCTCAGCTTTCTTTTTTTGCATTTTCACAATCTACATCTCCTCTTCCCCAGTTTCTACTGTAGTTTGGCTTGACATCCTTGGGAGGAATTCCAGGTGGTGCTTGTGCCTTCAGTGCTAGCTGGATAGAAAAGCTGTTTCCTTGCAAAATACAAGCCACAGAAAAAGAAAAAAAAAAGCTCCCTAACAGTTACTTGCCTGTATTCTGCATAAACCACACAGAGCTTGCCATTTTATTCTATCTTTAAGAAGTTTTAGGTTCTTTAGGCAGCTGGTTTTCATCCTAGCATCAGTCCAAGGTGGAGACAAAGCAGGGTTTTCATAGATTGGTGGGGCTCATGAGGAGCAGTAGATTTGGATCTCCAGTGGGAACGGTCAGGTTGAAATTTTGTGGTGTGGGTTTATCAATCTTTAACTTCCACTTTCTCCTTACTTAAGTGGTGTTTGTCAAGGCATTAGTAACATAGAGATTCATGTCATAGTCATCCTGGAAAGTGCAAGGGACAAGTTTAAGGCAACACATTATGCTGAAAAATGTCTTCCATGAATATGAGTGTTTGCCATATTAAAAAACATGTTTACAATGCAGTATGCAATAAGTAGAGCTATGAACATGTGAACATGTGCTGTCCTTCAGGAGATATGTACGTGAGCTCTATTGAATGTAGTGCACTGAGACTGCCATGACCACCAGCCAGGATTTTTACTGCTGCTTTCTGCAGTTCAGGTTTAAGTACACTGAAAAGAGCATCTCCTTGCTGATGTTTGTGGTTTTGATAGGGTAGCAGTTGCAGTGGACACACAGGTGGAGTGTTGCAAGTAGATGGACGTGGGTAAATATCTTTGTTTTGAAAATGACTATGCAGATTTAGTTGTCCAGCATATGTTCTGTGGTTCATCAGCAAAGGAAATTCTGCTCTATTTCACTTACCTTTTGAATTCTGCTAATCTGATTACAAAGGCAAAGACCTCTGGGGTTCCCACGGCTTCCCTCCTCAGAATCAGCCCATCACCCTTTATTCATTTTGTCCAGCCCATAACATACCACACGCAGAACAAACTCCAAGTACAGATTGACAGGCACAACAATGACACTTGGCTCCCATATTGGGAAATTTCTTCCTATTAGCTCATGTTTTCTAATTTGTCATTCATTTTTGGATTAATAAATACTCTGTTTATATTTGTTATTCCAAGAATTAATTCATCATGGCAATCTGCTTTACTGTGATCACAGTAGGTAAGAATGAGGCACAGGAAAAAGAAATGAAAAATGTAGATATCAAGTGATGCTGTCACCATTTCCACCAAAATGCATGCCACCAAAATGTCACCATTTCAAAATTTTCAGTAAGTCAATAGACTTCTAATGACTACACAACATACAAAATAGGTTCAGCAGGTCTGTTTATGAAAGCTGTTCAAACTATAAAGCCACAAAAGCCATTTTCCAAACTGTATGGAAAAAGTTCAATTAGCTCTGCAGTTGAGATTCAAGGGTGCCAGGGTATAGCCATATTTCTGACATGCAAATTGCCAAATTTATTTACTAAATCAAACTCTGCCATTGTCAAACAGACACATTTCACAATGGTGGACTCAAGAATTTTGGAAAAAGGAAATGAAAGCAATTTCAGATTGCAAGAAATTAGAAATACTCCCTGTATCTTTATGATTGCTTTGAGCTTGCTTGCACAGTTTTGACAGTATCATCCAATATATGCTCAGACAAAATTTATTTTGCTTTTTTTCCTGTCCTCACTTGGCTTTGCCCTATTTCGGTTTTCCCATAGAATAAATGTTGTACAGCCATTGCTATATATACCTTGTTACATCTTGTGGATTTTTTTTTTTTTGCAAATTAATTCCTAAATTACTTCCCATGCTAAAGCATGGGAAAGGGTCATATCATCCTAATTATGCAGGAATCAAATGAAGAGTCATCTGTTCTAGCAGGAAATCATATTGGCAATGTGGGCTTTCAGATGTTCTTCAAGGAGTGTCAACACATGAGTTGACAAGCAGGTATACGAGATTAATTGTTAATACCTATTAGAGCTCGCTGCAAAGTTAATGGGAATGTTTTTTATCTTATCACAAGCTGGTTAGCCTGAATGCTGATCTGTCAATATGTACAAGTGACACTATTAAATATTTGATACTCCCTGCCCATTAAATGGATTAAATATACTTGTAAGACAGTACATTTGGACTTTTCACTTGCAAACTTTGTGATGATTTGACTGATGACCCTCACTCCCTCTTCCTGATGTGTTTAGCTTCAAAGACGAACCTGAAATAAAATGGAAAAGATGGCTTTGAGGTGAGCAGTGTCAAAGGTCAGGGGAGATGCTGACACTGCATGGGTACTTTTCTCTTAAAAACATTTTAGGAAACATATGGATAAATGGCCATAACAAACAGACTCTTTATGGAGCCCATGCATACTGCACACAGAAAACAAACAAGGTGGTCAGTTGGATCCAAAATAAGAAATTAACTTAAAAGTCTGCAATAAGCAAAACCAGTCTGGATCGTAGTGCCATCTAGTGGGGTCTTGCCCATCCACCCCCCAGCTTTGTGAGGCTGGTGGGTGTTGGGGTGGCTGCTGGGTGACAATGGGTGAGATACAAAGCTATGCAGGTTTACTGGTAACCAGCTATGTGTAAGCAAAGTGTCTAACCCCAGGGCTGCCTGAGGAATTTTGGAGACCAAGGCACAGCACTGACAGCAGATGTAGTCTGATTGTCTCAGAAACCCCAACAGTGCTTGGGGGGTCTTGGGTGTTGAGCAGTTTGCATCAGTGACCGCAGATAGAAGCCTTTAAACTGCATCCTGTTTTCATGTTTGAGCTTTGCTGGAATGTAGGTCCATCCTCTCGGAGGCTCTAGTTGTGTAGATAAAAGAGATTATTCAGAGCGTCAGTGATAGTTGTATTCATTTTGACAGTGGTTCCCCTGGAAAAGTCACTCTGTTGTTCAACTGGCCATTTCCAGGTTATGGGATTTTATGAGTGGCATTTTTATCTCAGGTATGTTCATTGTTCCCTTGACATGATCTTCCTTCAGGACTTTATCAAAACTGCATTTACAAATTACTATGCAATGCAGGAAATTGTTTGGTATCTTTGTTTATATCATATCTACCCTACTGAAAGATCACATACTTTCAGTTAGTTATTTGACAAGCAGATGAAGGTGAGAATAGTTAATCCTACTAGGTGTTGCTTGCCTGCCTTTCACAGCCAAACCTTGGTGCTAGGAATGCCTCCCTGCAATGCTGTGCAATGCACAGGCAAGGTGAAAACCACAGGACTGTCCTGCACCAGCTGTAGGATACTGTTTCACTTCTGTGGCTTGAATCCTGTGGCTCAGCATTGCACAGGCACATCTATATCTGTACGCAGGTCAGTGTGACCCAGAAGCACTTCAGTGGGCCAAAAAGGAATTTTAGTGGAAATCCCATAAATTCATTTTGAGTCTTGCATTTATTTTCCATTGACAAATAATTGCCCTGCAGAAACAGCAGATATTTTGCTCTGTTCCAAAACTTCGGTCTTGCTGGCATCAGATTACTCTTCAAAAGGCATTTGGAAAGTGGAAACTAGGGATAGCTGTAGTTTCATCCCTGGAAATTAGTATTTAGTCTTCTTAGCTGCAGAATAAGGACTTGCACCTGAGGAATGACTAGATGAGGACAAATTGATCCCAGAAAACTTTTATATTAGAGGAAGCCCTAAAAAACCCAACTCGTTAATAATATTTCGGGTGTCTCAGAATAAGAACATATAATGTTCTTATATGAAGGAGATGAACATATCCATTTGATTTTTCGAAGGGATACCTCAAGTACCTACCTATTAAAGATAAGTGCATATTAACTCCTTATTGGCAAAGATTAGGTTTTGAAGTGAATTTTGCATTGTTAGATAAACTGTGGGGACAGTAGATAACCTTCTCTTCCTTGGCAAAGGCACTGAGTGTGCATCCTGGGGCACAATGCATAATGTTAGATTTTTTTTTCTGATGTGTTTTCGTTCTGTTCTTGACTCATTTGCTTTACATCAGCAAGTTTGGAAGGTAAGAACTACTTTTAAAAAAACCATTCATATTGGGGTTGATGCATAAAACCAAAATACTGATCACTGGTCATTACAAGCCACAGAGTTAGAGCAGGAATGCATAAATCCTGCATAAATGCTCTGCCCTCTAAATTATATTCTACCTCTCTGAAATTCCCTATATGTTAGTGATTTTCTGTCTGCCCTCCTAAAACATGATGCTCTTACGGAAGAAATTTCTGTTATGGCAGAATAGCCCAGTGTAGTCAAATTCAAGGGTTCTCGCATGTTCTGAAGTAGGTACTAAATGGGCTGGGAACTGGCAGACAGAGCAGAACAACACTCCAGGATTTCCTGTATGAGAAGGCCAGGCACTACTGTGTGCAGCCACTAGCACAAATTCAAATCAATTTGCCCATCCTTTTTTTCTTTCAAAATAGTATTGAGATTTGGAGCCTGTCTTCCCTGAAGTCAGCTCTCAAACACATCTACAGGAGCATGTAAATCACATCAGGCACAGAACTAAAACTCCCTCCATGTATATGTTGGTTTGTTCAGAGAAAGTTTTCAGAAGGATTCATTTCTCTTGAATGGTTTCAGTTGAATTTAACCTATTACAGTAAAACATCACTGCAAAGCAGCTTGGCCTCAGATCCCAGCTGTTGGGAAAAGTCAACTTGTATTTAAACAGTAGACTAAACTGATGCTTAGAATAAGTTAAGCAGCACCCATAAAAGCAGCAGACTGAATGCTCTATTTACAGTGGCTGTAACTATAACCATTTAGAAATATTTCTAATCTTGGCATGCGTGTGAGTCAAAAGTCCAAATATATTGCCAGTTAATTTCAAGGCATTACATTTGGTTTCTGAGAAAAAGACCTGTCAAGTACCTACTTAGTTGCACATAGGGAATATATGGAATGAATAAGAAACTGAGCATATGCCAAGCTAAATATTAACCTTTTTGGTGCTAATAGATAATATGAATTAATAAAGGTTCTCAGTCACAGAGATGAGGTAGATATGCTACTTTATAATGAAGTGTAGATGTGGGGACTGGCCACAGCTGCTGCATGCTCTGCAGGGACATGCCTTATTCTATACGACTTTTAGGATGTAAAGATCACCTCATATGCGAGTGGCTTCCCAGAGCCTATTCAGGGGACTGACTGATGCTGGTCCTAAGTGTGTCATTAGGACAGCAGCATTCTGCAGTGGGTCTGTGGAAAGTTTCCCAAAGATTATGGAAAACTGGTGTCTGTCCATCTTCAGTAAACAATATTTGGAATTGTTTTTTGCTTGAAAATAGAAAATAATTCTAATAGCCTCTTTAGTCCTTTGTAATCAAAGTATTCTCTTGTGAAGAGAACCACTGTTTGTTCCTAAACTCATTCAACATTCTAGGAACTGTGAACTGCAGGGGTAGAGTGAGCTGAAAGGAGGAAAATGAGCTCTGCAGACAGGCCATTAATCTTGAGTCATTGCTACTGAAATCTGTGTTTTAATATCATGCTACATCCCTGTGGTGTTGCAATGTTTGCCTTCTTAGGGTTTGGCAAAGAGAACAGGAAGATTTGAGATTTGCTGAAGGCCTAGATGTGGATAGGGAACACCGAGGACAGAACCTGTCAGCTTAAACCACATGCAGCCCATCCTTAGTAGGGCTGCCTGGTGAGGATCCTGGACTTTGAAGACATGGCCAGGGAATCAGCATTCTGTACAGCAGAGTCCTTCCTGCTTCTCTGACAGTAATTCAACAAGAAGCTCCTTTAATGAGCCTGAGCCAGTGATTGCAATGCCAACTGAGGTTACCTGAAGGGCTAGGATGCCATGTGCACCAGTGCATTCTCTCGGCTGCCCTTTCTCCCCTTCCAGCACGCTTCAGTAGGATACCAGATTCTTTGCAGAATTTCCAGAAAATAATATGAACATTTTGGTAGGGGTGAGAGGCTGTGCTGAGCATGACCGTTTAGTTTCCTTTTTGGAAAAAAAAACCAGAGATGTTCCTTTTTCATCATGCAGCTCATCTTTACCTTGTGGCTTGGGGCAGAAGGGAGGGGAGCTCACTCCACTGTACCTCTCCTCTGCTTTTCCAGCCAGATGCATGAATTCACAGAGCCCTCTGTAAAGCAGAGGCATCTTGTTTTGGTCGTTGGCTCAGAGCACTCTCTTCTGAGATCTGTATTTTGGTACTGACTGAACAATAGTGATGGGGCATAAAGTTGAGAATGTTTCACTGTGGTTGTGTTCTGAAGCATATTAAAATGGGGTTTGTAAGGCAGATAGGGGAGACGCATTAAGAGTTAGCTCTCTTTATTTGTTCCATTTATTGGAATAATGGTGTTACCCCTCTAGAGAAAGACCCTTGTTGGTTTTTTTTTCCATTACAATCTTTGATTTACCAGCCTGTCCTTGGTTCTACTTTATCAGGGATTCAGCTCTTTCCCCATCATTACAGTGAATCTGAGGACCCATGTCCTCAGGTAATGGAGGGGAGGTGGTGACTGTATGAATGATGTGCAACAAGAATTGGTATCTAAATTAGGTTCCAACAAATTTCCTTGTCACCTGCCAGGATAGTGACCTCTGCCACCACATGAAAAGCACAAATGGTATCCTGTGTTATGAAAGGTTACCTAGTAAAACTGTATGAAATAATAAAAGAATCTGAAAGGCAAAACCTTTTCTGTGGTCACTGCTGTGACTAACAGGGTTTCTCTAAATTCATTTAAAAACATGTTGAGGCTTTGCTTGGAGAGGGGAGAGGGGTGTTGAGAAAGGATCCCTGTGAGGTGGCAACAGACCAGAACAATTTTCCAGCACAACTTTCCAGCAGACCTAAAATGTGAATTCATGATGCTCTCAGGTGGGCTTTATATAACAACTAAATAATAGGTATACACTTGTGAGTCACTGTATTTGTCCTGTCTACACACGCTGGAAAGCCCAAAAGTATGGTTAAAAAAGGCTCAAGCAAACAAGTCAAGAAGCAGAGTACAGCAAAGTGAGGCATTCTGCTAAAGTTGGAACACAGCTTTCTCCTCCTCATTGCTTCGCACTCCTGGATCCTGCCAGAAATACTCCTCAGAATAACAGGATCATTTTTGTTGCTGGCCTCACCATCGGTGTCTCTGCTACGTCTGCCTCATTTACCACACGTGGTCATGGTGTTGGCTTAAGAGCTTAAACATGAGACATTGAAGGAGGAACCAGATACAAGTCTTGCTATAGGGAAGACAGAGGCATTCAGGGTACATCGTCAGTTCTGGCCTTGTCTAAGTTCTAAGCTGGCATGGTAGAAGGGAGCGATCTAGGGTACCAGGAGTCTCCATGCTGGTTTTGGTTTCTGACTGTGTGACTGACTTTCTTCTGCTTAATTTCTGATTCTACATCTTTGTAAATATCTGTAGGTGCTGCATACTTTACACATTAAAGCAGCATGAATGGGGGAAGTTTGGAAAAATGGCCTCACTGCTCTGGATGCTGTCTTCCACTGGTGCAGTTCTGCTCTTTGCCCTCAGCTTAGAGGTTCAGTGCAGTTGCTGCTACTGTACAGAGGATAAATGCAGGGGCCCATGTCACAAACTAGCTTCATCAACACAGGCTGGCTGGCCAGAGTTAGACCAGAAGTCCTTTCGTTTCTCTGGGAGTGTCTATGTGGCTGAGGGATGTTATGTGCTCATTAACTTCTGTGCAACTGTAGTTCTCCTTCTATTACAAAACAAAAACAAATAACTAAGCCAAGTTTGCTTGTGACTGGAAAAAAAAAAAAAAAAAAAAAGGAAAAGAAAAAGGACAAGGAAAACAAAACCCAAAAAGTCATTTTACAGCTTTTTCCAAAATATCTTTAAGCTGTCTGGAGTGACTCATTGATGTCTGCTACACATCAAAAGATCTAAAGGTATATTTTAAAATAAAACGAGAGAGATGAATATTAACTCTTCTACAGCCTCAGCTCCAGATGTATTTATGGCTTAGTGTTCTGGGTTGAGGCTGTTCTAAATCAACAGGAGAACCTATGCTTAAGCAACTACAGGATGATCAAAATAGCTGTCTCTTCATGTTGGGCCAGCGGAATGAGTTCTGCTCCTACAGAAACTCAAGGCAAGCTCTGCTCCAAGCAGTATTTTATTAGCTTTGGGGACATAAAAAGCCTGCTTGGTTTGTCTTGCTGGTAAACACTTGGCCAGTCAAATGTTGGCTTTTTTAAAGCCAACGTGAAAGAAGTCAGTGTTGTAGTTTTCCAGAAATGTAAATCTCTTAATAGTGACTGCAAAGAACAGGGAGTTAAAGGTGGAGGACAAGGGAGAGGGAGACGGGGGCTGGTTTTTTGCATAAAGGCATGAAAAATGGGTATGTTTTAAATGAAATTTATTTTGCTTATATTTTAATAATGTGTTCCAAAAATCTTTAAAAATATTAACTGTCCTTTAGGAATGCATGGAGTCTACATCTTCTGGCCCTCTCTCCCTTGAGGAAGGCAGTGCACCAGTGGTGCAGCTGCTGGTTTGAAACCTCCCCACAAAGGGATTTTTCATGCAGCCCCTGGACCTCCAGCCTGTTTACTGTAGCAGTTTTGTGTCTAGGGCTGCAATATGATATTTCGTACATGGGGATAAGCACATTGTCATAGCAAATAGGGTAAAAGGGGATCAGCATAAACCAGTACTGTAGATTGTAAGCATTCCTGAGTAGCCTCTCTTACTACAGAACTCTGGAATGCTGCAAACCATTTTCTTACAGAGGTACTGCTGGGAATGGGAATGACTCCTTCACTGACTGGCCACACATGGAGAGTGTTTCAACATTAGCTGCACAAATCTGTCCAGATGATGGTAAACCAGGTTGATTTTTAATTTCAGTTTTGATTTCGTCCCTTAATTCGGCCCTTAGTGATGCATCTTCACAGTCCCAGACAACTTGCAGCCAGCCACGTAAATATAAGTTCAAACTGCTAAAACTCTGAAATGTTTGTAGGTCTCTCTGAGAACAGAATAATTTGCAAACAATATAAGCAGCATGTGCCATCACCACATTCAAAAAGTACAGAGTGCACATACTTGCAGAAGAAGTAAAGCCTGCAGGTAGTCCTGAGTCTTACCCTTCTTGTAGACAGATACATTGTGGTTTCATATTGCTTATGGTTTTACAGCACCATCAACAATCTGCTTATATTCCCACATTACAAGGTGACATACAAGTTTTCTTTCTGTAGTTAAGTCAGGGTTGACTCTAGACATTAGCAAAACAGCTGCCTGGAACAGCAGCCTGCTGGCAGCAGAAACACATGTGCCACAAGCCTAGACCATTGATCTGGCTGTGGCTACGGCTGGTATTCAGGCAGGAGACAGGATGGCTGTGGCAAAGTTTGGAATCAAGAATGATCAGCAGCCCAGCAACTGAAGTTGCTGCTTTCAGGGTGGTTTTTTTCCTCTTATTATCTTCATGGCTACAATGGCTCCTTTTCAGACTTTTATCTTAGGAATGGCAAAAGGCAATGTTGTCTAAGTGGATGAGAAGCTCTAATGAGAAGCTTTACCTTCATGCAGAAATACTGATAGCTTAAGCCCTGAATCAGGGAGCAAGATTCATAATTACATATCATGCTTGTAAGGACCTAAATGCTTTGGCTATTTAGATCAGCCTTTTAATCTACTACAGCTGTTACATTTACCTATCAAAAGAAAAAGATCCTATGTTTGGCAAACATTTGTTGGTTAATCTGTATGTCAAAGTTTTGGCCCTTATGCTGAGCCTGCCGTTTTCCCTTGGGCTTGCATGAAGTGGTATTAAGTAAGATAAAGGAGAACTGGGTGTCCTGAATTAAAAGCCCTTTTTTAAACTACACTACACACCTCACAAGTTTAATAATTTCTTGGGCTTGGATACTCGGTCATATTTACAAGAGTAAAATCTCATTCTGCTCTAAATGCAAGCCTGGCGATCTCTACCTACTTAAAGTACCATAGTTAGGATAGAGCCAGTACAGCAATGAAGTCTTATGTTGTGTAGGCTTTAGTAATTTTTAGGACATGATGGGTCATTCAGAATAATCTTCTACTGAAACAATAATGATTTAATGAAAGGATCACTATGTTAAGATCCCAACATAATTTTTTCAGCTGTTTGCAACTTTACAAAACTGTGATTACATGCAGTGGGGATAGATGGTGATCTTAGACTCTTTTTTACATTGCTTCTATGTTTGAATCAGGGGAAGTGGTTCAATGAAATATGGAATGGTGTTGATAGGGATATGTGAATCAGTGGAGACATCACCATGTAGTTATGCAGCTGCTGCTTGACTATCTTTAAGTGACTGATGATGGGGCAAGGAGGGGCCACAAAATGCAGCAGGTCTTACCAAGCTTACTAATTTACTGACTGGAATGTCTATTCTGGTCCCTGTTATTAAAGCACACTTTTAACGAAAGGGAATCATTGTAATGAAGGGTTTTACACTACTGCGGTTATGTGTCACCTTAGATTCTTTTAGACCCCCAGATCTCAGAACAGACAGAAATGCATGTTAATGTGGTACAGTCTCACGGTGAATTGGGGGTTGGTTGCGTTATGTGAGCATGGATGAGTTACTAAGCACTTCCAGAGGAAATGCCAATAAGTCTTTTTTTCATGGTGCATCATAAATTTCTGGCCACACAGGCATTACAGAAATCAGCAGGTATAAATCCTGGAGTTTAGCAGGTAGAAAAGTAGTAATGTAGACTTTTGGATATTTTTAAATAGTTGCCTTAGTAACATTGAGTCTAATTGTACAAAGCTCTGAGTGAAGGAAATAATAGACATTGAAGATTTAAAATTCTGTAAAAGGTCTTCAGATAGTTTTATTCAACGTGAATTGTATCACTCTATGTACTAACTTCCTGATCCTCCCCGTCTACAAAATGCTGTGCATTCAAATGATTAAAATATATTTGAGTGTTGACCTTTAGTGTAAAGCAAGTCAAAACCCCAGAAAACTCAGGTACATCTCTGTTCTTCAATGTTCAGGATTATCTGTGTCACAGAAGCTCTTTGATGATGGCACTGCATAGCCGGTGGCACATTCCCCTTTTGCTATAATGAGTAAATCAGTTTGGTGTTTGGAGCTTAGCAAGACCTCTTTGAAACATCTAGTACTGCTCGTAGGGTGTCCCTGTGGCTTCTTATTTCAGAAGAAGGTGAATCTCTCTCTCTCACTCTGTTTTACCATCTCAGTTTCAAGTTCCAGCTAGGGCAGAAAAATTTCAGAAGGCCTTGTTCAGCCTTGAATTAGCAGATGGCAAGCAAAGGGAGTGAGGAAAAGAAATCTGAACCAGTGGTCTCCTTTTCACAATTCACATTGCTACTCAATATTGTGAATAACTGAACCTGAAGAATAACTTTGCAACAAATAACATATTCTTAAGATGTGGCAAGAAAAAAACCTATTTCCCTGGTCTAAGGAGCTGGTCTCCAAACAGGCTGAAATGTTGCCATTTGTCAGCTCATACAAGTGTCATTCAACCCAGTTATCAATGAAGTGTATGTACTGGCTGTTTTTCCCAGGGATACTTTGCTTTGGAGTCAAAATACTTCAGAATCAAAATGCTCTGAGACATTGGTACCTTTTGTGGTATTATATTTACCGTTCTTTGTGGTCAGTAAAGTAGAACCAAGATCTAATACATGTGCAGTACAGTACAAAATTCTTTGTATAAAACCAGAAGCAAGTACGTGCCACAAAGAAACAGGTGGGATGCCTTGGCAGCTTACAGCAAACAAAAAAGCAAAAATAGCTTGTAGAGTATTTTGGCTATCAACAGTCTTGTTTAATGTAGAGGGAAAAGTGATATCATTTGTGTACAGTTACATTTCACAGATACATATGATACTTTTACTGTAGTAATATGGAAATGTTAGAGGTGAAAAAAGTGATATTAGTTCACCCAGTTTATCCTGGGGCTTTCCCATCATACCATTTTTAAGTGCTTGGAATTGGACTTTAGAAATTAACTTTAACACTTCTTTTACAATATTTTCTTTACACACACTTTTCACAGGCAAATAGATTTCACCTTCTGATTCCTGAATTTTATCTGAAATAGTATTGTATAATTCTGTGCCATCTCATTCTCTTCGCAATCCTCCCTGATTATCATCAGAGTACTTCCTTTAATTTTTGTGTCTGGATTATTGTCTATTTTACTTAGATTTGTTAACAAGCTAATCATAGCAGTGAATTTGGAACACAAACACATGAGGTGTTTGTGGCTTAGAAACATCTATGGTTTTGCCCCATGTGACGTAAGAAATGGTACTAGTGAGTTTCAGGTTCTTTTGAACAGTTTCCCTGTCCTTGACTGAACAGATGGGCAAATAGCCTGGTCCCAGCTATCATGTTTTCCAGACAGACAGATAGTACTTGGCTTTCTCTCCAGAAGGATAGAATGAAATAAAACATGCTGATCTTAAAAGTAGCTTAAGCACAAGTACAGAATCATTATTATATTTTCAAGATTGCATTTGGAAATAGTATCATATGAAATTTACATCGCTGATTACAGTAAAAGCTAAATGCTGGTGACATGAAGTAATACTGCTGGATGTCACCCTGATGCACTTGCATTATTGAACAGACTCTGGAGGACAGTATAAGAACTGTTGAGGCTGGTGTTGAAAGCTGCCGGACATATGAGAACTTTCAGACATTTGTTTAAAGCATGAATTAAAAATAACCTTTTGTCTGTACAAATAACACTTTAAGAAAACAATGTGGAGAATTTTAAAACTGCTGACTTTATTTGTATCATTTATTTTTCACATCTCTCTTCATCTATTCAAAAAAACGCACCACACAGAACAGTCACATTTACCTTTATATATTCCTTGCATTGTGACCAAGTGCAGACAAAGCAAAGTTTGGATCAGAGTTAAAGCATTGCTTGGTTCAATAAGATGCTTCTGCAATCCTTGGAAAAGTGATGTAAAATTAGCATAGGCTCTCACAAATGAAAGCACGCAAAGATTCTATGAATAGCCGTTTATTTTATTGAAAACAGGAATTCTGGTTGAAAGACCACAGCTCCTTGCTTGTCTGTTGCACTACTCTCTTCCTTCTACTGCTGCTTTCTTTTCCCCAGCTGCAGCTCTTGGAATACAGTGAACTAGAGCCACATCCTCAGGATTTCAGCCCACTCATCTGGGAGATGAAGCTGCTGCAGATTTCCCATTTCTTGCATTCCCATTTAGCATTCTTAACAATGTGTTGCAAATGACAAGATTATCTTGGAGAGATTTTAATACTAAGGCATTGTTTTGTTGCTGCAGAGGAATATCCAATCTAGGGGACTGCGCCACTTCAAAATACCCTTTCCACAATGTCCACTTCTAGGAACTGGATTTTGCAGGCATGCTCAGCAATGGGAAAATCAAATCTGTTACGGCAGACTTCATGGAATACTAAGTTGCTGTCAAGGCCCAGAAAATGCTCCATCTCTTTGGGCAAACATAAACCGTGGAAAAGGACATGTTTTCTTCTGACAGCAGCACATTAAAAATTATGCCTTCGGCCCAGTCTGACTCATGGGCTTAAAGGAGAGTGAAAAAACCTGTTGATTTCATTTGAAAGAAAGACTCAAAGTTTCTCAGCCAGTCTGAACTGGAGTTAATAGAATAACCCAGTGGATACCACCTGGGGAATCTGACCCATAGTTGTGATTGGGTGAAGGAACATCCTTCTGGAGAAACGTATATATATATATATATGTATACACACACACACAGAGGGAAATACACAAGAAAAAATAAATCTATGTGTGCTGCATGTTTGTACACAATCCAGCCCACATGGATCCTATCCATAGCATGCAATTTCCTTGGCCGGTTTCCTTCTTTTCTGTGTGTTTTAGGGAACACAGCTGCTCTGTAAACCTTAGACGCAAACTTGAATTAGACTTAAAACAAACAAACAAAAAAGGGCAATCTTCTATTCTGATGTATCAGCCTAGTACAATTGTACTGCTATAGTCAACATTCTTCCCCACAGGAAGCAACTCATTAAGAAATGAGGGATCCCTCCTTAGCACTGGAGAGAACCATTATATACTCATAGAATGGTTTGGGTTGGAAGGGACCTTAAAGATCATCGAGTTCCAAACCCCCTGCCATGGACAGGGACACCTTCCACCATAACAGGTTGCTCAAAGCCCCATCCAGCCTGGCCTTGAACACTTCCAGGGATGGGTCATCTGCAGCTTCTCTGGGCAACCTGTTCCAGTGCCTCACCACCCTCACAGTAAAGAATTTCTTTCTTATATCTAATCTAAATCTCCCCTCTTTGAGTTTAAAACCATTAACCCTTGTCTTATCGCTCCACTCCCTGAAAGAGTCCCTCCCCATTCCCATTAATCCAATGGAAGCAGAATTTCAGGTAGTTTCTTACAGTGATGATATAAGCAAGGGGAATGAAGATCAAGTCTGTCCCTTTGGTACCCTTGCACAGTACTTTGTGTCACACCGCCCCCTCAAGGTATGTGTGCAGAAATGTCATGGATATGCTTTGAAGGGAGTCATGCCTATTTACATGCTTTAACCTTACGTTTGAAATAGTGTCACAGATGCTTGCTCTGGGCATTTGCCTACTTTTAAATTTTTGCCCTTCATCTTGGGCATCTTGCCTTTTAGAGAATAATCTTGATCCTTGTAAGTCAAGTTACTTGTGGTGTTATGATCAAACACTGAAAAAATATGTGACCTTTTTTTCAAAGGACATGCAGGAAATGGAAATAGATTTGCTAATGAGACAACATGCTGCCGGAAATGTGCTTGTGGTATTTAATGTGCTGTAGCTTACTTTCATACACAGATGCACGCAGCTAAGCTTCTGCCTGCTGTAGAGATGGCATATAGCTCACAGAGCTGCTAAGCCAGCCTCTAGAAAAGCTTTTATTAAGCTGAGACCCTGTATCAGAACTTATCTCTATTCTGACGCTTTCTGTTGATGTTTTCCATGCCAGTTGTCTGCCTCAGAGTTGCATCTGCACTGAGGAAAGAATTAATTTCCTTGTGGTGGGTTTCTGTGTTGTCTCCATTGCCATCGCCATCATAGATGAATGTTTCACTTTCATATCTTGGGAAATAAAGAGGTGAAAGGCAATATCAAGTTTCTCGTAGTGGATTGGCATGCAGTGTTTTCAGAGTGTTTACTGCTTTCTGCATCCGGAGCAAAACGCTTGCTAATATGCTTTTCAGTTGAGTGTTCAGGGCACCTGCCAATCTCATTCCACACATCCTGAATTTACCACTTGGAAAAGAAGAAACATGTGATGGGAGATGATAGTGTTTCTATCTTTATGCTTTTAAGCTAGAAATGGAGGGTGGATGTCTAGCCATAAACAGGAAGACTCCAACGTGTTCCTCAGCTGTAGTTCTGAAGGAGGTTAGACTTCTAACTTAAGCAAACAGGTCTAGTTAGTAAAAAACTTGATTTAAGTAACTTGCCAGATGGCATGCAAGAATTGTCTGGCAAAGACTGAATTAGATTATAGTTCTTCAGGTTAGCATTCATTTCACTCCTCCAGTGTTGTCCCTTCTTCATTCCACACTCTCCAGTTTCTCCAGCAAATGAGGAAGTCATCTAAGGCAACAATCTGCTTTCATTGATCCACTGAGTGATGTTCCTCTAGTGAATTTGAAGGAAGCCAAGACCACGTGGAAAATTCTGCCACTGCATCGTTAGGCCGTATCATAATACATACATAAGGGAGGCAAGTTACTATTTTCAAATATTTAAAACTACAGATTTTATTTCTGAGAGATACAGCATAACTAAAGAACCCTCCAGGCAAACTTCCCCGCTGTAAATTGTTAGTATCCATGCAAGATACCAGAATCTCTCTGTTGTAGTAGACACAAATTTCTAACTTCTAATGCTAGTTTGTAGGCTCCTGTTCTGCACTGATCACACCCATTATAAGCATGCCGGTAGGATTTATCTTGGCTATCGTCTAAATTACTCTGATCTGAAGAAGGATGGGAGCAAGAGATGGGACTTCAGCTCCAAATCAAGTGATTTGTACTCAAGGAATGTTACTGAAAAAGCAAATTGAAAAGGAAAATTACATCAAGAGCTTCTACTCCAGTTTTGCTCTGCATTCAACATGTCTCACTGGGAGCCACTTAAAACTATCCTTGTTGTAGTAGTGCTTTTGAGATCCAAGTGCTCAAAGACTTGCGTTATTGATCAATTATTTTCAGTAGGCAAAGAGGCTGCATTACAGATGCACTTACTGCTCTTCTAAATTGTTCTTATACATCTTCACATATGTGATAACTGCTTTGCATCATGACTCCCTAACAGATTAAATCATCCTTACTTAAGTATTTATCTTGGCAACCAGATAAAAAATGTAAAGGCTGCCACACTTGCTGTGGGCATGACAACTAAAACAAACAAAAAAAAATGCAAATTTTTGGGTAAAATTACACTGTTTAAAGAGATTCACTGAATGGCTGTCAACCCACAAATGAAAGGAGGAATAAATCTCCGTTATTATCTTGCAAAGGAACGAAGTGTCACAGTGTGGATGGTTTTGGATCCTAAACATGAAACATGAGGGATGGCAGACGAAGGGCCTATCTTGATAAGCTAATGACTTTATATTCAGTAGTTTTTCATAGCTAAATGCTCCCCAGAGAAGTTATAACTGGTGCTTGTCATTGTGGGAAGTGCTGTGCTTAGCAGAGTTAGGCAGTCTCTCCCAGCCTCTTGCAATTCCAAGCACCTTTTGTTCTTTTGTTCTGGGGATCTTAATAACTCCACAGCAGGGGAGAAAGGACATTTTTCTTTGTGCGTAATATTGCAAGTTGAATAGTTGCATCTTAAAACAAAGGTAATAGATGATGGTCAAAAGCCTCTTAAATTAAACCAAAGTAATGTGTTGGTTTTTTTTTTTTTTTCTTTGAGAAGTCCTTTAAGCTTGCAGCCTTCTGGACTAAAAAGAGGAACTCTAAGAGAAAACAGTAAATAGGCCTTGTATCTCTAGAGATTTTTGAGGATGTCTTTCTTCCACAGTCTGCTATGTTCATTACAGTTTGCTGCAATGGGTCATGCCTTTCTTCTGTTACAAGATGCTACTAACCCTCCGCCACCACCCCCCGCCCGAAATTGTAACACTCTTGTTCACTACCCCATTCAGGCTGTAATTCTGTTAAATCCACGAGGGGCTTGGGGAAACAAACAAGATGACCGTCTCCTATTGATTCTTACCTCATACTTGGATCTGTGAGTATCTTGCCAGAAGATACTCTTCCAGCATGGCTATGCTGATAAAAACGGTTCTAATGTAAGGTATTGTGGCTCTATTGGTTTCAGTGCATGGCCTTTAGTGGAGATGTAATAGTTAATACAGGAGGGGTTCAGCTCCAGTGACTGTGTGAGACCTCACTGCTCTTTTGAGACAGGCCCTGGTTTTGTTTACGTAGCAAAGGAGTTGGTTTTCCTCTCCAGGTATATTATACCAACCGTGAAGTCATGAATGCGAGTGCTAAAATACAAGTAGATAATTAAAAGTATTTAAACATGTTTATTTTACTATATTTAATCCTTATACCAATTCTTTGCTTCTGAAAGACACAGTATACTCATAACATAATCCACACAGTGAAGTAAGAACTGACCGTTTTGGTTAAACTCCGGTTGCAAAATACTACTGAGAGAAGGCGGAGTGAGGGGAGGGGCAAAGAGAAGGGCAGATCCAACTGAGGTTTCCTTCTCGTTGTTTGTGTGCAAGGACGGGTGGGGCATGACGAGAGTTAAACGAATGCATTGGTTAGAAAAGACAGAAAGCAACTGCAGTCAAACTGCTGCTTTAATTTCATTTATGTCTTCATTATATATTGTGGCAGAGGGTGGAGAAAAACCCAAAGGACCCCTTGGCTAATACATAAACATGCCGACACGACCACCTTTTTGCTCCTTAAACTTGTACAAGTAATTCTTTGCTGTGTATCAAAGTTGTGTTGTATGAAACAGTCTTTGAAATTCTGTCCTCCCAATTAACTTTTGCTCTATTTAGATGATATTTATTAGAAAACTATAGAAATACATGCCTTCTGCAGAACCTCTAAAATATATGCTGGAAATGTTACTTAGCTGATGGATCAAATGAGACAGTTTTGAGGGCCAGTGGATATGTGAGGAAGCTCTATGGTTTTGTGTCAAGATAACATTGCAGCCATTTAATTCACAGTCTGGTATCTATGAACTAATTCTGCTTCTAACTACACAGCTACAAATACAAACTAAGTCCGCTGAGCATAGTCAAAGTAGTTTCTAGCGCTGTGGAAAATTGAATCTTTCATGCTCTGAATTTCCCCCCGTTGTGTAAACACGGTGAAAAAGAACAAAGAGGGTAAAGAACAATGTTCTACCAAGGAGATTTGTGACCACCATGGCATCTTTGATATGCATATTTAAAGCGCCTCATCTGAAAATCCATCCAGAGCTGTCAGTTTCTAAGATAATCTCTATGAAATAGTGCTGTGCCACATAAAATACATTGAGATAGATGCTTTTTGTATCTATATGCAGGACACACAACAGGCAAAACCAGTGACAAAATTCTACTCACGTTACTTACAGTGAGAGGAAAGGTCTAAGCCTGCTAATATTCAGAAGTCACAGTTCCTTAGATTAAAAAAAACACAACACACCAGTTTTTCAGGTATTATGGTGTTGGACTTTATTTGCTACATTTGAAAAATGCAATAGAATTTTGTATTGATTCAGGGTAAGCATGCACACTGCTCAGCCATAGAAGTTATTCCGCACTGCCTGGAAAAGCTGTAACGCAACATCTGTACTTTTATTACCACTTAACTTAAACGTTACAGTCATAGAACCATAAGCTCGGTAGTGAGCTAAATCTGAGGCGAGGTAACTCTTTGAAAAATAAGGTGTGAGGCGAAGGTGTTTGCAAATAATCAGCAGAGGCGAAAGATGACTTCTCGTCCGCAGGGAGAGGTTAAACCAGGGCGCTTCTGAAGACAAACCCTCACTGGGGGCAGCGGGTCTCACGGAACGGACGGCCTGAACGCCGCGTCTGCCCGCCAATTTCACGGGGCCTCCCCTCAGACGCACAGCTCTATCCCGTTTTTGCGAGCGGAGCTCGGGCCTGGCACCGCGCTCGGGTGCAGAAACCCGCGGCGGAGAGTTTGGGAGGCGGGAGGGACGGAGCCCCGCGGGGCCGGTGTCCTTGCCCGGGCCGCCGTACGGCCCCTCAACCGCTTCCCGCCCGCGCCTCCCCTCGCTCTCCTCAGCCGCGAGCCAGCCCTGCCGGAGCGGAGCCTCCCTCCGCCCCGCAGCGGGAAGCGGCGGCAGAGCGGAAAGCCCGGCGGGCGGAGCGGCGGACGGGAGGCCGGCTCCTCGGAAAGCCCGGCGGGGAGGCGGGGTGAGGGAGCCGCTGGGGCGCGGCTGCCCGCAAAGCCCGGCGCGCGGATCCGCGAGGTTGGCCCTAAGATGGCTGTTGTGCGCGGGGAGCCGTTGCTGTAGCGCCGTGAGAAGCCGCTCGCCCCGCCGCGCCCCGCCGCCTCGCCCGCCATGGAGTGCCCGCACCTCGGCTCCAGCGTCTGCATCGCGCCCGACTCGGCCAAGTTCCCGCAGGGCTCGCCCTCCTCCTGGTGCTGCAGCGGTGAGTGCGCCCGCCGCGGCCTAGGCTGCGCCGTCCCTCGCGGCCTGAGGTGGCCCGGCCGCCCCGCGGCCCTGGCGAGTCGGGCGGGGGCTCCTCTCCCCGCCGCCGGCCGCTCCTTTGTTCCCCGCGGCTGGTGCAGGCCTCGCCGCCCCTCGGCGGGAGGGCCAGGGGGCACGGCCCCCCACCCCGCCGTGGCCGCCCCGCTGGCGGTTTGGGGGATGGCGGGGGGTGCCTCCGCGCTGTTCCTTCCACCCCTTCCGCGCCCGGCGGAGGAGCCCCGGAGCGGCCGCCACATGTCTCGGCGGGACGAGGGGGGGGGGGGGGGGGAAGCAGCCCCGGCTCTGCCCCGGCCTTGCCTGGCGGCCCGCCGGCCCGGGGCGGGCAGTAGACTTTGTCTCCGCCGGGGGCCGGCGCCCCCCGCCCCGCCGGGCGCGGAGGAATGCGAGATCGCGGCTCCTTTTGTCTGCCTGAGGAGCTGCGTGCTCTGCCCTGCCCGGGGGAAGCCTGGCCGGGGGGCGAGAGAGGAACCGGTGGCTGCTGTAGGGTCAGCGTGTTCTTTAAATCTGGCTGAGCTTACTTTTTTACTTTATTAATACACATTTTTGAAAGGACTTTAGGGAATGGTTTTAATTGGACTGCTTGGCTCCCCCCTTCAATCCGAGGAGCAGCCCGGTGAAGATCGTTTGGGGGATCCGGGAGTCACGCTCACCGACTCGGCTGTGTGGGGCGGTAGGAAGGTGGAGGTCATCTTTTTTTAGTACTTTGCTCGCTGATTTAATAATGCAAATTACCGTCTTTGAAATGTATCCTCTCTTCAGTACTGTCCCTCGAGTGATTTTGTTTGTTCAGGGGCTTTCCCTTTAAAGGTGCCATGTCCAAGTTGTTTTAAATTCAGCTTTCTAATAGATCATCGCTCCCCTCTACACAGATAACTAACCTCCGGTGATTGCTGTCATTTTTGATACATGTTTTTGTTTGCTGTAAGTGTAATGTGTTTAGTTCTGCTCGGTGTGAAAGCAGATGGAACAGAAGTACGTTTAGGGTAGTAAGTAGGCCCCACTTGCTGTGCCTTGGGGCACCGGGGAGAAAACCTCACTCAGGAATGGCTGATCAGGGAGCACTGAAATGCTAGATGTGTTTTGAAGCGTACCTGTTTTTGTTAAAGGAGTGGTGGTTGTCCTTTGTCTTGCAGTATCGGTGCTTTTGTGTGGGAAGGCTGCTGCTCAGTTCAGTTCTTCCCTGATTGCAGTTTCCTGGAGCCAAGGTGTGGTAGTTCTGCTGCTTCCTTTGGCAAAACCAGTTATTTTACTTTTGATTTTAGAGGGAGTACACTTTACAGAGGGATAATGTGGAGAATGATTAAAAGGAAAGGAGTAGTACAGGAAAATCTGTTTTCCCTAATGCTTAATTGAAAAAAAAATATTGATGACAAGAAGTCTAACTCTGTATGTCCATCTGTTATCTTTTAGAATATCAAGGGTAAGCAAAGTTGTCAACCAGAAGCATATGGCAGTAGGGAACCACCCTTCAGATAATTTTAAAATGATAAAATTGCCAAAACTGAAAATACATGCTCAGGTTTTAATATAACTTTCCAACTTCAAAATTCAGCCCGTGTACAGCTACAGGACCCTGTTAGGCATGCTGCTTCTCAACAAAGAAGTTCAACAATTAGAATAATTTTTTCTTTGTTGTTCAGAGGTGTTTTTCCCAAAGCAGCACTTGGAGAGAGAGACAGTTGCTGTGCAATCAACTGATTTATTACAGCTGGGGGTCAGGAGGAAGGTGTGGACACTTTGGGGAACTGAATAGCTTCATGAAGATACTGTGTTTAGGGGAGTGTCTCTGTTTGCTATGCTTTTTTAGAAAATAATATATATGCTTTTTTAGATAATTATTATAATAAGTCACACTATAATGAGTCACACACAGTACTCACACAGATAGGAGAAGAAGGTAGGTACATTGAATTTAAAACATTCCGATGAACAAGCAACAGGCTCTTGTTAATTCAAAGCAAATGAAAATTGTTCTTTTTAAAAAGTAATACTAGTATAGCAAAATATAGACCCTCCCTTTTCAGTTCCAGCTAGTAATATGTGCTTAATGTTACATTACCTTCCTAATGGTGTATATAGAGAGTATTGTCTTTTTCTTATTTGTGTTTGTTTTAGTGAGATTAATTTTTTGGAGGTATGTAGTACTGGTTTTGGTCAATTCGTATTAAATACCATTTCTGATTTGCTGGTTTTGTTGCAACTTGGTAATATAAAATTAAACAGGGAAAATGCCATGCAAAAGTTAATATCTTGTCAAAATTTAAGACATTTTCTATTGCTTTTGATGCTGTTTTCTAAGGTTCTTTGGACTTAGTTCTTTTAGTTGTTGATGTTGCCTCAGTTGGAGGAAAAGACTTAGAAAGTAATTTTCTGCAGTCTGTAATAATGAGGCATCTCTCATCAAGCACGTTGTCTTAAAATGACTCAGAACTTGTCGTCAGTCCTGTTCAGAGTTGCTGCTGACCTTTCCAGAAAAGGAGAGTAAGTGAAGATACTGATACAGGAAGCTTGCTGGTGTCCACGTGACCTGCTAGTGATAGCAAAACATTGCAGAATAGGTTGGAGAGTGAGTTCTTAGTTCATACTGCCAGTTGCTATTTTTATCATTGAGTTTCTGTGATTGGAAGAGCTGGAATTGTCCTGCTGACCGAGTGATAAGTAGTGGTGAACTACTTTTTCCTCATCTCCACAAAAACTCTCCCGATTGCAACAATAACTTCACAAGGTAACATGGAGGCACTTCTGAATATTGTTTGGTATTGAATATTGTGTCATTGTATAATGGAGGGGTGTTGCATTTGACGCTGATATTTGGGAGCTGGCTTTACTGGAGTTAGGAAATAGATTAGAGGAGCGTGTGCATCAGTCAATTAATCTTTTGGCCTAAATAAATTCCCCTTGAAGCTACCTGACAGAGTAGTTGTGGAGGCCTTTTAATGAGGGAAGACTTTAAAAAGCAGTAAGAGGAAGCATTGACAAGTGCATTGATCCAAATATGAGTGGTTTTGCTCCAAATTAGAGAGTAATGGTGTATGTTCATTTTTATGTGTCTCTGGAATGTCTGTTATGTTACTATTGTGTAGTTTGGAAGTCTTGAGAGTTTAAGCACTCCTGGCATGCTTTCCCCTGCGTATTTAATCCGGTCAAGCGTGCTCTGTACAGTAAGTGATGCAGAAAGCAGCATGCATTTTCTTTGAGGAGCTTTAAGACTGTCAAAAGAGAGGACAGAATGCCTTTTTGCAGATCCAGAGGCACTTTGTTGTTGTTGTGATTGGGCATTTAAGAGGAGAGGCAATGAATATATAAAGTAGAAATTGTACAGAAACTGAAAATGGCTTTTAATCAGTGCTGTCATGTGAAATACTGCATGCAGATGTCTGCTAATTCCAATTGGAGTGCAGTCTTTCCACGCACTTTAATTTCTGAAACTTCTGCTGAAGTTGGAAGCAGCGTAGCTGGAGGCGTTGGCAAGACTGCAAAGTGTCACAGACTGAATCAGTTGAATTTGTATGGTGTGCCACACCTTCAGCACTGTTGTGCAAATCATGTAATTATGAAAAGTACTCTGGAACAGCTCAGATGTGGTATTTCTCAACAACTTTTCATAGAGTCATGAAACCACAGGGAGCCATGCCTCACCTAAGTGAGATTGCAATCTTCTAAGCACACCTGTGCAAGTCTGAAGAATTTTTCCAACTTTTTTTTTTTTTTCTGCGTGGTTAAGGATTCATTAGTTCTCACTGGACTCATTGATCATTCGGTGTAGAATTGGAAGTTCTTTCTTTAGAAGAGCAACTGCAGACAGATAGGATTGTGTCTGCTGAGACAGATACTTAGTGATTCATTTATTTTTTTTTAAAGGGGAATTGTACTTCTGAAGTACACTTAAAACTGTTGCTTTTCAGATTGCTGCCAGTTGAATACATTTTTTTCTTAACATAATTTTTTTTAAATATTGAAGAGCAATTCTGGCTGTAAACTGGTATTTCCTGCTAAAGTTAAATATATTTGCCTGCCATCTGTTTCTTGCATTCTGATTTCTGTTGAATAAGAGCTGTAATTTCACATTTGGTCAGAAACATACATTGTGGCATTTGAAAATGACACTGGGACCAGAAAAAGTACAGAGAGCTATCACAAGGAAGCTGTGTAAAGGCCAGTGAACGATGATTATGGTGGAAATCCACACGCTGAATTAATGACATTTTTTCCGTGTTTGAAGTAATTTACTATATTACTTAGTAAATTCAGTTAGTTCAGAATAACCTTAAATATCACTGAATGCTTTATTTATGTGTGAGAGCAAACGTTTTGGGCTGAATGGGAGAAATTTCAAGCACGACTGTACTGGGTCAGACTGATTTTGATTTTATTGTTGTTGTTGTTTGCCCTCCTCCCTCCAAATCGTTCGGGTTTTTTTTTGTTTGTTTTTGTTTTTCCCCCCTCAGTTAAATCAGTTACACTGTTCTCTTTTCATTGGGGTAGGTAACAACATTCTGCCACACTGTGTTTTTTGGCGTTCGACTGTAGCAGTTAGTGCCAAAAAAAATACACTGTAAAAGCTCAGGTACACAGACTTTAACTGTCTTGGCTTTCCTTTTCATCTCAGCTCCTCGTTAAGTGTTTCTTCTCCATCTCCATGAGTATTTGTCTTTCCTTTTGCTTTTTTTCCTTTTTCTTACTAGGGTTCGTCATTTCCTTTTTGCTTCCATTCTCACTAGAATACAGAAGGAGTGAGAACTCACTGAAGCTGGAGAGGGGTAGATAAGACCTTCTTCCTGTGAAAAACTGTTCAGCCAGCTGCAGGTAGACTGGGGGTAAGCTTATGGACAGTGTGTGGACCTAATTGTCTGTATGTGTGAGGGTTATTTGTCACACATCTGGAAAATGAATTTGACCTGGAAATTATCAGATTTAGTCTGAACTGTAAATGACAAAATAAGTATGTAAAAAACCCTTACATTTTCTTAATCAGTCACTTAAATTTAATTTCAAAGTTGGGTAGTCTTTTGTCTGTTTCTCTGGGTCACTGCAATGCAGGAATGCTTGTTAGAACCTATGAAGTCCGCCAGGGAATGAGTTTAAGTAAAGCTTATTATATTTGGTTTTGTTTTTTTAGACTCCGTTCTGATTTCCTTAAAACTGTTAATTTTTTTTTTCCCATTTGAATCAGTTACTGATAAGCTAACCTTGGGGGCAGTCATTATCTTTGCATGTGTGTTAATAGTGCTTTGGAACTGATTCTATTAGAAGATGCAGTTTATTGAGGTGGGATAAGGGTCTCAATTTCAGTCTCATGAACTAGACCTAATTTTCCTTTTAATTACAAAAAAGGGAGTCTTTATTTTCAAATACTTGGTATGTTTTAGAAGTCAATAAACTGAAATGGATGGTGATTAATGTTTTCTAGTTTGTTGTTTTTTGTTTTTTAAATTTGTTTATACTCTCTACTCAACAAAATTACAATCTGCCACAAAACTTGAAAGTTAGCTGAGGAAAGAGACAGCTTCAGAGGAAAATAGTAGTCAGGCATTGAATACATTGCCTTTGTTTCGAAACTACATCTAATCTTCATGATGATTTTGAAGAAAAATTTTTAAGGACAAATTTTACTACTGACTGTTCCAAAGTATTTCATGATCTAACTAAAAATCACTGTTTTGAAATGACTTTTCAAAGTGTACCATGCGGTGAGGAGAGAGGATAGTCTCAGGCATCGTGGAAATGGGATATATAAGGCACACACAAGCGTGTAGGAGAGAGACTCTTGTGCATGGCAGACTCTTGATTTATCCACAGATTAGTGCAAATCTCATTACAGCTGGTTTAAATGTAAGCAGGATAATTTTCACTGCTTTTCCCAAGCCCTTTAGGTATGATCAGTTTTTCTGATCGTTGCAAGGTGCTAAGGCTGATAGAGTTAGACTAGTTAATTTTTTTGTCACATCTGTGTCTGAGGTTCATGGAGTGAAAGTTCCAGTGTCTGGAATTAAATTAAGCTTTGAGCCGTTTCTTGTTTGGTCAGTGCCACTTGCTTTTGTGTCTTTAATGATTAATTTCCTTGATTATTAGAGGGCGTTTTAAACTGTATATGACACTTATCATTCAGCAATCTTAACTGGTATGTCAAAACAGTCCTGTGGTGGTTGGGTGTTTTTTTCCCCCTTTGGAATATCTTGCATAATTTTTGATCTTGTAAACGTAGTTATGAAATTTCTTTGACGGATTTTATTACCCATTTGAATCTAATCACAATACCCGAAGGCAGCCTGGCAAAATAAGATAATTCTTCTGGAAGTTTGCTCCTCCACACCCTGGATTGCAAACAGACAGCTTTCTAACTTTCAAGTGACATGCTACTATCAGGCTTGGAGGTAGGAGGTCCTTATCGATACCAAGTCAGCAGATACTGATTTTCAAGGTAATTCATAGGTACATCATTTAGGATTCTTTGTGAACGTGAGCATCTGCTTGTCTATGTCAAGATACAGGTACATTTTCTCAAGACAGCCATGGCCCTTTTTCAAATGTCTTTTTTTAACCTTTGCTTCATAAGTTTTTCATTTGGTGATGTTTTCGTCCACTGAGAATTTGATTTCTTTCTTTTTTGTTCCCAGGGATGGTTAATAATGTGTCTTTTGCTTAGTATTGGGAAAGTAGGAATGAAGTAGTGGAGACTACAAATGAGTAAATTAATTACTAGGTTTTTATAAAAAGAAAGCTTCTTTCCGCCCTTTTCCTTTCTATTTCCAGCTTCAATGTTTTGACCTGAGATTGATTGCTAACTGACTCAAGGACATTCCTTTCCTTAAGCATTTAAAAATTACATTATGTTGTTGGATTTGCTGTGTTTTTTCTGGCTGTTGTTTAAAAATGAGTATTTGTGTGTCTCTCTCTAACATAAAGATTGAATAACTTCTTTTTTCTTAGTGTGCTACTACTATAATAAGGAACAATATTGGTGAGGGCTAGAAATCATTTAATTTGAAAATATGTAAATATAGATGTGTGTGCATGTATTTAGATTTGGATACTAATTGGTTATCAAAGTAGTCAAATCACTAGAAACTGTAATTTAGAATACAAAGGAGAAATAGATGCACTAACTTTTTAAAAATGTTTTTGGCCATGATTGGTCAGCAAAATAAGTCTGCTAGTGATGTGTTTACTTCTTTGTCTCCTTTTTTTTTTTTTTTTTTTTTTTTTTTTACAGTAATGTGTGTCTTCTCACTGTTGCTTTCAGGATGTGATTCATATGGTTCATAGCAGGAGGATCAACTGCTCACATTTCTTAACCTAAAGTTCGACTTGACTTGTAGAAGGGCTTAATTACCAAAAAATATGGCACTACTGTAGCCTGCGAGCTGAACACGTATGTGTGTGACTGGTAGTGCTAAGTGACCTTATTTCTTTACCATAACAAAAGCAGCAGCACAGCGTGCTCTATGTCTTTTTGTATATTGCCACTATAGGTGATCTGACTTTGGGTTTGCACCCTGTTCCCCCCCCCACCCCCCCTCCAGATTCTTTAACCACTTCCTCAGGAACTGACATGTCTGTTTGCACTGGTTGAAAGAAGTTTTCCCTACCTACCTGTCTGCTTTTCCACTACTGGATTAAGAATATAGGCAGATTAAAAAGCATGCATTTTTTTACTTCCAAGTTTTTCAATGTGGAATTCTGATTGTGTAATCAAAATACCAAACTGTAAGCCAATGTAGTTGAGCATAACCAGGGAGGTGAATAACATGCAGATGAAGCTATCACATTGTTCTCTGACAAATGTTCTTCAATGCTAGGAATGTGTTGGGGACTTCAGTGACCTATTTATTCTACGAAAAATTGTTCACCTACCTGTGTTTTACATTCATACTTAGTTGATGTTTAGTATGTCTGAATTATATATGGGTTTCCATTGTAATAGAGTGATTCACTGTAACCATCTGTAACCATTTCTTAAATGAGACTGAGCAACGCTTTTATTTAGCGACAGAAGAGGAAACCATGCATACTGTTATGCATGAGCACAAACAGTTGATTTCATAAGTTCCCTCACTATTGCAAAACGGCTGCTTATTTGTTTTCTCACTGAAAACTTAATCTTTTTGGTTTTGGCTGAAAGATAATAGCAGAAGAAATAACTTTTTTTTTTTTTTCCCCCCATAGATGTAAGGTGAGGGTAGCTTGTTTCTTTCTTTCTTGAAATGTTCTTCGGAGTCCATTTGAATGTGATTTAAGTCAGGGTAAGACTGGATACTGCTGAGATTTCTGTTAATTGTGCATCTCCTTGTTTCGAGGGTATGAAACACCAAACGAATGGTTAACATTTTTGTACTATTAGTAATGCTTACCAGGAAACTTGCTTCTTTGTAAATACTCCTGCTTTGAGTTAAATGTAATTTAAATTTCTTTTTTTTTTTATCTTTTCTCTAGTGTGTCAGTGTTATCTGATTTTTAAAACAAAACATTTTAAATAATATAATAAAAAGCCATTTCCCCTTCTGTCTGCTTTCGTTTTGACTAGAATGCTTTTTTCTAAAATAGGTAATAAAGATGTCTAACAAATGAAACTTATTTAAAATACTATTAAATAGAGTATTTATTTTTCTAATATCAGTTTAGAACAAGTTTAGTGCATTTATGAACTTCTTGTAATGGGGCTGAAGGTAGGATAGAAAGAAGGCTTTTTGTGAAATTAAATTTGAAAACAAATGGTAATACTCTTTAAACCTAAACAGTAAAACAGCTGCCTTGTAAATTAAGGTGTAGAACATGTCTCTATAGTTTTCAAAGCCCATAATGTTCTTTTTTCCTGCATTCTCTTTCTAGAGTGGGGCTTCAGCCTACTCAAAGGTTTAAAAAAAATCTCTTGTAACATTTGCTTCCTGTTTTCAGTCGCCTGGTTTTCATTACAGTTACTCATCTGGAGTTGACTAGTTTTTAAAGTTCTTAAAATATAGAGCAGATACTTTTACCACACCACATGTGTATACAGTTTAAACATACCACTCCCCACCTTTTCTCCAACAAAAAACTGCAACCCCAAAACAAAAAACCCAAACAATCCCAAACAAAAAAGACCACCCCACTAATCAGCAACCATAGACATTTAGCTCAGTATTTAAGTTCTGGAACTTATTCCTAGATTATAAAATAATGTTAACATTCTGCTTGGATTTAGTGTGCTTCTATGTATGTTAATGTCTGTTCTGTCTTACGATTTTACCAACATGTTGAGATACTCATTTCGGTATTTTTGATTCCTCCTGAATGTAAACAGACAACAGTCAGATAACAAAGCTTGCATGTATGCTTGCAAAACCGCCTTTTTAAATGCACAAAAGAATGCAAAGTCTAAAAGTAGGAATACAATCCATTGTGTTAATACATGTGTACTTAGTACTAAGTAACTTATATTGACTGTTAGGAATTTTTACGTGGTGCCCTTAAAAATACTGATGTGCCTTAGAGGGAGGATATATTTTTAGGCTGCTTTGATTCAGCTAATAAAGTATTTTTTCAGTGCCAGAATGTCCAATCCTGCACATATCTAGATGTCCTGCAGTCTTGACTGATGTTCTATGATGAGTAAGACTTCTAATTTTTGCCCTGAGAAGCTGTTTTATTGTATGTGCTGGTTTATAATCAAGTTTATGGGAGAGAAGGAAAGAGTGCACATGACTCTATAACATTGTGATTTGGACAGTTCATTGTAAGCGGAAAATCTTTGGTTCCACTCTCAATTCTAACAATTAAGTGTTCCATCTGGTGAATTTTGCATGTAGAATGCATGGATATTCATTGCTGCAGAAAGTGCAACCTAGGTAAAAACCATTAATGCTAGGCTTGGTGAAGGTCACACTCTCTGTCTTCCTTTGTCTCACTGTCCCCCTGAAAACATGGGGAAGTGGGAGGTGCCGTCTTTTAACAGAAGTCCTCCCTCAGCACTTGGGAGTAGTCCAGAAGGAAGATCTCCCAGGGGTAGGAGCTGTGTACGTTGCACCTGAGGCGTTTGCATCTTGAATGAATGGGTATTGCGTGGAGAAAACTTCTCAGCTGATTTATTCAGTCTTTGAATAAAAATATTTGAGAAGACTGCATCCAGGGGGTGTTCCAGAGCTGTAAATTCCAGTGGGGAACAGAGCCTTTTTGCAATCCCAGCATGTAAACCCAGATGAGGGACATCCAACACATTTGTCTCCTTGCTATTTCTCATAGACTAATAACTTCAGCAATTCACTCCGTAGAATACTGGCTTTCTCAGATGCCTGATACTTCTTTTGTATTGCTCACGGGAAGTTTGAGGTGTCACTTTTAAAGTTTTGTGTAGAGTGCTGAGTTTTGGGATGTCTTACCCTTGCCTGCAAGTAAAATGACATAAAGGACTCGGGCATTAGGGCTAGTAGGCATAGTTCATATCTATGCTGATAAAATTCTTCTGGTAAATTAATCAACCTCTCATTCTCCCTTTTCCAGTCTATAAATAGGACATGGGCTCTCTATGACATAGTCTGAATCCCATGACTGAAGAACTTTGCGTTTGAGATGTTATTACTAAAGGGGTTTGCATAATTTTGGTTAAACGTTTGTGTGGAGTTTTGTGTCCCACCACTTGTGATTACTTTTTGGGATTTCCTGCTACCAGAGCTTAATTAAACAGGGAATTGAGGTAAAATCAAGTTAAATGTATGGGAAAGGAAAAGTAAGTATTTCTCTTGAGTACTTTAATGGTATTCTTTGTTTGGGTTTTTTTTGAGATACACACATGTATGTGTGCATGTACACACATGCATACATAGAGCATGTGTATACGTCACGCAAACAGTATGCCATATGTATGTAGCATATATATGTATTTGTCACCAAGTGCTTCTGTTTGTGGGTCAGTTTGCTCAGCACAGTATCACTACACCAGAGCCGCCACAACAATGTAAATATTATTGCTCTTTGTTCAGATGCTGAGTGGAGTAACAGTGGCCTTTCTCAGTTCAGCTGCTATCAGTATAGCTGACATACTATGTCAACATAAACTGAACCAAAAAAAGGTCACTTAAGCCGAAGATGTTTCTGTGCAGGTCATTATGTTATTGTAGTTTAACCTTATAATTATACAACTAATACAGTAACATTGGATAGTAACAAAGTCCAGGCTGTTTTGGAAAGGCCATGGAGACTATTGGAAATAGTTTAATGAACCTAATCTTGTTTCCATTCAGTGTGCTCTTTACAGAAGGACCAAAATATTGCTATTATTGTGCTGATATTTTGTGGCCTTTTCTTTAGTGATGTAATAAAGGACTATTTTAAAACTTGGATGTAAGCACAGTTGTGTAGTAGCTCTGGCCTCGGGTCATTTGTGCTCCTGTGGCTGGTGGAGTCCCCGGTTTGCATTCATCACATGGCTGTGCTGCTGCCAGAGCTCCGGTGACACTCTATCTTGCAGGTTTCTCAAGTTGGCGGCTTTACGGAATCTGCTTCCTGTTTGTCTCCTCCTCTTCCTGCTGCTTTTTTTCTTTTGCCAGTTTCTGAATTATGCAGTGTGCTATTTAAACAAAACTATTAGTTTCACGGGTTGTTTGTATACTTTTACATAGTTGTAACTTTCCTGCAGTGGAAATCTGCAGCTTTGTTCTGTTAAGGAAACCAGTGTTTGCCAGGACCATTCCTGTTTCACAAGACAGCACTTAGAGTCAGCTTTCAATAAGGAAAAAAAAGTGAAGATTCAGAAATACATATTTAAGTGATCATGAGAGTAAGATGGGGTGGGGGCCCAGCGATGAGAATGCCAAACTGATCAGTCCACTCATTGGACTTGGCGAAACTTAATGAACGTTACTTATCAGGATGGTTTACAGAAAGTGGAAGCTGGAGGGGGAGAGACATCTCTCAGTGTTCCTACACTTATGTTTGAGTCTGTGTGTAGTGATGTTTGATTGTTTGCTCTCTTGGGGGTGGACTGATAGTCTTCATTTACTGAGGACTTTGTAGGCTGCATAACAAATGAGTATTCAGATTTCACTTAAATCATTTGGTAAAAGACAGTATTTCCCCTTCCAATTACATGACAAAAAAAATATGTTTCTAAGCTTCTGAATAAGCTGGTATTGGTGTAAAATGGCAAATGACTTACTGCTTCAGACAACATTGTGGCATTGGAGGTTTGCTTTCCCTTTTCTTCTGACATATTAGTATCATCTTTGCCTGACCACCTGAAGCTATTCTAAAAATGTAGCAAAGTGAGGCAGTTGATAAGCATTGCAGTAACCACTTTAGTTCAAGCTGAGAAAGCAGCCAGTGTTCCTTAACCTGTATAATACTAAATAAGGTGTAACAAACATAGATAATTAAGGCTTTTTTAATATGGCTAAGATGTTTCTTGAACATAAATTTATTCCAAAGTAGGAGCTGCTAACATAGGGCACCCCTCCTTCTCTTTTTTCAAATAACACTAAAAAAAACCAACCCCCAAATCCCTATTGGAATACTGTTTATTGAGGGAAGACATGCATACCTGTACAAATGGGTTTGTGAGTCTTTCCTCATGGTTCTGTGTGTAACAGTCTGACTTGAAAGTCTTCAACACCCAAGTCTCTTTTAAGGGCGGAGTTCCAGGGTGATGCAATATGCTTTGGATTCACAAGGGATTTGCTATTGGTCTGTCTGTCTTGTTTCTGATCTACTTTTAAGCCTAGTGCCTTCATGTCAGTAACAGGTCTAAAAGGAACATGCATTTTATTTATATATGAAGCCAAACTGTCTACCTTGACTTTAGATTTTAAGCAGTGCAGCCTGGGGAGACCTAATAGCGGCCTTCCAGTACCTGAGGGGGGCTACAGAAAGGCTGGGGAGAGCCTGTTTACAAAGGCCTGCAGTGACAGGACGAGGGGCAATGGGTTTAAACTGAAG
>JAOQGH010000069.1:23062735-23087123 GCA_025769975.1 Gallinago jamesoni | reverse complement strand
GTGGTGGAGCACTGGAACAGGTTGCCCAGGGAGGTGGTTGAGGCCTCTTCCCTGGAGACATTCAAGGGGAGGCTCGATGAAGCCCTGGGCAACCTGGTCTAGTTGGGGGTGTCCCTGCTGACTGCAGGGAGGTCGGACTAGATGACCTTTGAAGGTCCCTTCTGGCCCAGATGATTCTGTGATTCAGGGCAGTGACTGCACTTTTGCTGTGCATTCCATGGTGCCTGTCTTGTTAGAGTCCTGACTAATGCCTGAAGCTCCCAGCCTAATCTAATTTATTAATAGTAAGTATCAGACAGTAACTGCTTAAAGATCTGAATTGAGGAATACTTGGAGAGCCAAGCTTTAATGCAGGTGTCTATTGAGCCAATTTCAGAGAAATACAGAATGCAGTCTTCAGCAACCTTTAAAAAAAAATAAATCAGTTGTGTAATCCTCTTAGAACAGAGCAACTGTAGGTCACAAATTTGATACTTGCTTCTGTGTTTAATCTCAGTGGGAGCCACTTCCATGTTATTTGAGTTATTTGTGGGAGGAGATGTTTGTGCAGAAGATAAACTACGCATTTATACTGTGATGCAATTGGGGCAAAGTTCTTCCCTAAAAGTTAAAGCAAACAAATGACCCATCTTTTCCTCTTCGCCGATATGAAAAATGGAACATTTTAGTGAACGCTGTTTTTTTTGGCATTGTGCGGAGTTGGTGGACTTGTTTGCTGGCTTTGTGCAGAACCCTTAAACCTGGTGTGAACTCTGCAGAGTGAGCGCTACGTCAGTATAATTTAACACTTGACAAACAAGCAGTGCTGATGTTTAAAATATCTGAATGTGAAATTCTAATTGTCTGGTACGTGGTGGAAAGTAAGAATAACAGTTTGCATCGTAATGCTGTTTGAGAACCAATTCTTTCCACAGATGATAACATAGTAAAAGCAAAAATGTTATTTCAAAGTGGGAGATTTCTTCTGAGATTTTAATGCTAGGAAGACTGTTTCATGTTCCTGGCAAGGACAGTGTAGGGTAGTGGTTTGTTCATGCAGCACTTAATCTGTGTTTGAGCGGATGAATGGTTTTGGCTTCTGTTTCCTTCTGGTTAATTTTTTACCTTTCAGTTTGTATAATTTAGGAAAATAAGACTGTATCAGGTTAGACTGGTGGTGCATTTGTCCTGTTTTTAACTGATGATGGCTATTTAAGGTCTTTCTCTTCTGTTTGCTAGTGCTGAAGGTTGGTTTTCTTGATAACATTTTGGTCAAATTAGACAAACTTCTTTTGCTTTTCTAACTTGAAATGTGCACCAGAACAGCTCTACCTGGCTGTCTTCCATCTGTTCCAAGATTACCATCGCAGTTGTGGGAGCCCATCAACTTTAGAAATAGGAGAGTTTGATTTCAGAAAACCAAAATGGGAAAAGTGAGACATGAGAAAATGTGTTTTTCAGGTAAAGTAATAATCGCAGCCATTGAAGAAAAGAATTCTGGAGTCTTTACTAAAGTGTTTAAAGTTACTTCAAATATGCAGCGTGCTTTTTTCCAGTTAGTTTTAAACATTCCTTGGATTGGGCCTGTGAACTGAAATACGTCAACTATTTATAAAAATGAATTCAAATCCAGAAAACAATTCTTCAAGAAGCAGTTTAGCTAGCTTATTTTTCTATCTGATTTAAATAAAAATGGTGAAATCTAATGGTGGAAAAGTCTATTAGCTCTTCTATACAGCTAAGCTAGTCACTTTTCTTCCCATTAAAAATTGATCCCCTCCTTGCTTTTTCTTTTTAATTAGCATTTAATTTGATAAAGAAACTTCTTTCACTTTTGTTAGCTTAGTTTTCTCTTTGATAGTCTTTGATTTCAGTGGTGTGATATGAACCACAGTTTTTGTAGCTTGGTGAAACTATTTTTGACTTTTGCTAGAAGTCCTGAATTAGCCTGCTTGGGTGGTCCTGCCCTGGAGCAGCTTCTGTGGATGGTTTGAGTTGCCCCACTTTTTTTTTTTAAGGTGTGACTCCAGACAGGGAAGGCTGTTCTCAGGCTTTTCTACAATAAATAACAATCTAAATAATTTACATGTATGCTAGGATTTAATCATCTTCTCTTTGTCCCTTCTTCCCCTGGGACTCACAGACACTTGTGTTTCTGATGTCTTATTTTTCCTCTGTGACTCTCTTCACTGGCTGCTGCAAGAAGCAATTATTTCTGGCATGTAGAAAAATTAGGTGGCATCATACCCTTTTGTATTTTGGGGATAATTGAAGTAGTCTTTTTATTGTTGTTTTCTGCCCTTGCAGAAGTGCACTTCACAATTGATTTTTTTTAATTTTCTCATTATATTAGTTGGATATTTAAAAGTGTAATGTTATGTCTTTGAATTCTGTGGTAATGCATAGTTGTTAACAGCTTTACTTCATTCAAATCTAAGTGATATATATTGTGGCATCCTCCCTTCAGTGACATGGTCGAAACTGGAATTCCTCTCAAAATTTGAGGGTTCACTTGATTTAGTTTTAGTTCCAAAATTGCTATTGTTTAAAGATGTATATACTTTTTCTTGATTTGACTAGTGGAAATTTTGCTCTGCTTTCTTGTTTTACTGTGTTCTGACTACATGAGTTATTTATTGAGATTTTATTTCTAATCTGAATTTTCAGACTTTGTTACTGAGGTAGGAATTCTGGGATGGTGTTTCATCATTTTCTAGTATCTTCTTTTTTTTCTCTTTTAGCCCTTTAGCTTAAAAACATCCATGTCTATTTATTTTAAGCTTTCTAGACTTAGAAGACAGCTAAAAAATTAGATAACATCTGGTGTCGTGAATGGATTGTGAAACACAGCACTGTGTTCATTTTAACTTTTCAGGTTGTGGGTGACTGAAAGGGTAAAATCTTTGTGGATAAAGTACTTACAGCATAGGAATACGTATTGTATAAATGGTGTGTATTACCATGCATCACACAACTATTTATTCTGTGTGTTTCTTATCAGATTGCCCAGCTTTCTTACAATATTTTCTTTACAATGGCTTCCTGTATAACTAGTTTTATGAAACAGAAGTGAAGTGCTGTGGCTCTTTTCCCTGTGTATGGTGTACTGCCTTATTAAAGCTCAAAAGAAAGGTGTTTAAACTTTACCAGTGTTTTTGCTACTTGTGCTCCTGTTATTTCTGTATTGTATTTCAAAATAAAGTAGACCTCATGTGGATGTAATACTAGCAAGTTTAAATTTTTCATGGAAAATAATAGGTAAATGTGTAGCCTGAGACTAAAACCCAAGTCGGAAGGTGGCTGATGTGCTTTAGTGTGAATAGATCTTCAGTCTGTTAGATTAGTCCCTATTATAGGTTAGTAAAACAGGACTGGCTATTTTATAGAAGTGTGCTGCTAAGCTGGAATCAGCAGAGCTGTTGCTAGTGCTCAGGATGTGTTATACAACTGTAATATCAGAGCCAATTAATTTAACACTTATTTTATTTTAAATCTTTTATAGTGTGCCGGTCAAATAAAAGTCCGTGGGTCTGTCTGACGTGCTCAAGTGTCCATTGTGGAAGGTGGGTACAAAGTGTTAGTGTGCAAATCTTTTAATCAGACCTTTATCTTTCTCCTGTGTTGCTTGATTCTGAGGCAGTTCATTCAAAATTTTCTTTAATGCCTTATGATTCTCTGAAATAAATTCTGCATGATCTCATTTAACATTTTATGTTTATACTGAACACACTTCTTTGCTACTTTGAGAATCAGAGGTCATACTCAACATCTTTTTTCTTTTGTGGAAACAAAAAGCGTGCGATGAATGTGATGGCTCCGCTCAAAAAGTTCCTGGAGAACTGCTAGTACAGTTGATTATTGTGAAGTTCCATTCTGTAAATGGTGTTTCTATTGTAATAAGGCTAAATGAATAAGAATTCTTGGAAACACTCAAGTCCAAAGTTGGCACAGCTTATTTTAAGAAAAAGAGCAACTGTCCAGCTTAGACAGAAAAATGCCTTAAATGTACTGTAATGTGATTTCAGAACAGTTATTGCCAAAACATATAAGGACTAGTTACCATCAGAATCCCTTCAAAGTACACCTGTTTTTTATCTGAAGAAGTTGAAGTACACCAGATTAATTTGTAAAAGAATGATAGAGTCAATACTGTTATTTATGTGTCAGGATAATTGCAGAAAATTTGCTGCTGCAAAAATGTTTTAGATGCACATATTAATGAGAATGCAGTTAGTACTGACATTTAGACAGTATCCGAGATGTGAACATGTTTTCATCCGTAGGGTAGCATTTGTGCTGGTGTGCTTTTATTCTGGAAAAGCATCACTAAACTTAGTGACTTTGTCTTTTAAAGTGGATTCAATTAGCCCTAGATTTTGGTTTTTTTGATCTGAATAGCAGTAAGTGCCCCAGTTTTAACAATGTCTCTTATTAGGAGTTTTCAACGCAAACGCATTTTTTCCCCCTTTTCCCTGTTTTTATTTATTAATTTATTTTATAAATTTTAATTGGTGAGAGCTACGAGAGAGGGAGCTACTTCAAGTTATGTGATGGTGTGAAATAGAGAGTTTGGCATATTTTATTTGTTACCAATTTTCAAAAAAATATTATTACTGTCTTCATATGACCTTTCTTGTGTGCACTTAGTAGAGGTTAAGTCATTATTTTTACAGTTTATTTTGACGTTTCAAACTGCTCCTGTCCTTAGAATGGGAAATAATTGGATGAGAAGAATGCAGTGCTCTTGTAAGGGGAGCACTTCTGGTCATGAAAGCACATAGCATATTTTTCTGTTCCGATAATGCTTGAAATAAAGGAAGAGAAATAAAGCTTTTCAGTTCTTCACTTGAAGTACATCGTTCAAGTTAGAGTCATTGGGAACATTACTGACCATGCTATAGCAGCAGAGCTGTTTCGGGTGGGAACATAGCTTCCAGTACCTAAAAGTGCCCTACAGGAGAGATGGGGATGGATTCTTTATCAGGGAGTGGAGCGATAGGATGAGGGGGAAAGGTTTTAAACTGAAAGAGGGGAGATTTAGATTAGATACTAGGAAGAAATTCTTTACTGTGAGGATGGGAAGACACTGGAACAGGTTGCCCAGAGAAGTTGTGGATGCCCCATCCCTGGAAGTGTTTGAGGCCAGGCTGGATGGGGCTTTGAGCAACTGGTCTGGTGGGAGGTGTCCCTGCCCATGGCAGGGGGGTTGGAACTCGATGATCTTTAAGATCCCGTCCAACTCTGACCATTCTATGATTCTGTGATTTACAAACCTCTCATTTGCACCATTAGGCAGCAAACAAACTCCTTTGAGCACAAGTGTCTTGTTGGGGTTAGGATGTAATTGCTGCAGGACTCAGAGAGCACAGCGATGTTGGTCACCCCATGGCCTCTGTGCCTTAATGAGCACAGCTGTGTTAGCAGAATTGTTTGTACCTGCATGTGAGAGCAAGTGCAGGATACAAAGACTTTCCTGTGCAGCCTGTCCAGTTCCTATCAGTTAGCATCACAGAGTTCAACAGGCAAGGAATAGGGGAGGAGGGAATTCAGTTGAGTTCTGGCCATGCACTTCTAAGTGCTAATGATTTTGAGCTGTTATGTAGGGATCTTGCACTTTCTTTATTAAAGATACTATCTAGATGACAAATGTTGAGAGTGAAAATGCTTGTGTCAGCAAAAGAGCTGTAGGATTTTAATTTTTTTTTCAGTTGTGTGACCCCAAGCCCTAGAGCCTTTTAAATTCATGAACTTTATAAAACACAAAATGTTTGAATATTAAATGGTGCTGCAGAATGGGAAAGCTTAAAATGGATGTGCTGCTGGGAGTCAGCACACTGTGAAAGTAATCACAAACATGATCAGTGCTCAGTGCTGGGTGGAGAAAAAAGTAGAGCTGTAAGAAAAGTATATGGGAAAGCAATATGGAAAACTAACCACATTAGAAGTATGGGAAAAGGGAGCTAATGATGTTCTCAGTTTTGAAGGTGCATCAGTCTGTTCAGGGCCCAGATCCTGGGGTTTGGTACAAGGATGTCAGTTTAGGGTTGCTATGAAGAAGATGGAGAAATTAATTTGGGCAACATGGGAGAGTAAAGGGGTAAAAGGTTAAAAAATTTACCAATATTTTCACACAGGTGAATTGCCTATTTTAATGCCTTTATAAATACTGGATGCGTATTAGGCTGTTTTCTTCTTATTATTTTCAGGGAATGTTGGTTAAGCAACTGTTTAAAAGTATAAGACTTCTTTTTGTTTTCCATTTTTTTTTAGATATGTGAATGGCCATGCAAAAAAGCATTATGAAGATGCACAGATTCCTATGACCAATCATAAGAAAGCAGAAAAACAAGAGAAAGTTCAGCATACTGTGTGTATGGATTGCAGTAGTTACAGTACATACTGGTAAGGGTTTAAACACTGTAATGCAACGACTTTTTACATACAAGAAGGTGAAAACTTTAGACTCTTGTGAAGCATTATATTACACAGATTTTTGAGAACTTCATCTCTTGATTTCCAGAGCTTGCTGTTTAAAAAAAGTTATGAAATAACCTTCTGCTTTCACATGTGTGTTGTGGCACTGGTTGTGGCTAAACTCCTGCATTTCAAATGACTTAGCAGAACCTTTTTAAAATAAATGCTATTTATGTCATTTGGAGTTGCTTTTGTTTGCTTTGGGGTATGTTGAGACCTGAACTTTTTAATTGCAAAAGCTGCTTTTTGGCTGTAGTTACTCCTTAAAATTGGCGAGCTTTTCATGTATCATTTATTTGTCAGAGTGTTGGAAAGTAAAGTAATACACTACAGTTACTGCTCAGGAACGTGAACTTGAGGTGTGTATGTTTGTGTTTTGTTTGAGGTTTTGTCCCCAATATTAATTTTTTTTTCTTCACTTTAAAAGAAAGGCTTCTTTCTTTTGGAGATTTGATGCAACTTGTACAAGTTTGGAAAAGTGATGGATCCTGCTGAGAAGCAGCATCAACTCTCTGGCAAGATTAAGCAGCAAAATCACAAAAGTGATTCTTCTATCAGAAGAATGGCTTGGGCTGATTTATTCGATCAGTTTTTCTTAGAGTAAGATAGGAGAGCTGTTTAGGAGGATTTGATAGTTCTGCTGGTAATGTCGGGTTCCCTGGCTTCCTGGTTCCTCAGAGAGCAAAGACTACAAGGCCATTGAAAGCAATACCTTATGTGCATTCAACATCTTCCATCCTCTTCACCCCTAAGCAAAACTGTTGCCAGCTGCTTCCCTGTTTCCTGTTAGCTTCATGGTTTCCCACAAATGTCGTTACTTGGGAGTTGTGGCAGTGCAGGATTTGGACAGTGCAAATCTCAGGAAAATACATGTTATGGTCTTGTAAAATTACTGAGTATATAGCTCCACTGGTGGGTGTTTTGTTCAAATAATCAAGTATCTGTTGTGTACTTCAGCAAACAGATATTTCCCTGAAGAAGTTTGGGTATCGAGTTTTATGAGGAATACTTCTCTAGCAAGTATTTTTATCCCTTGCAAGTAAAATCACTGTTAAATGGCCTCAGCTGAAGAAATTTTGTTTGGAGCAAGTGAAAAATTATTTAGATGGTGTGTATAGCAATGATAAAAGCATATTAACGCATAGAAGAAAGGTTTGAGTAGCTTTGTCACGTATGGGGATTTTGCTTCTGTTTTATTATATTTAAATGACCAGCAGTTTTATCTGCTTCTGTGTGAAAATATTAGAAAACAACATTTTTTCTTAAGTGATACATATGCACAAGATTTCAGCATTGGAACAGCTGTGGGAAGCTAATTCTACTTTCCTGATTAATGCTGTTAACAACAGAGTTCTGCATTGTGGCTTTTTGCTTGAAGTATGACTTGTCTTCTAGTCACTGTGAAGGTGGTAATGTGCAGAGGAATTTTAGCAGGGTGTTTGAAGTCTTGATTATATCTCCATTTACTGTGACAAACAGTATGCCTAACTTGCTGAGGCTTGATGAGTTATAGAGCAAGTCAGAGCACCCTGTATGGGCACTGCAAAATGGTGACGTATGGTGAGGAGTATGGGATCTATAACTGAAACAAAATATGCTTGTGAGGAACGGGTAGGCACGTACTGAGGAAGCTCACTGGTGTTTCACAGCATATTTGTGGTAGGACGGAGAAGAAGCAGTTTGGCATGTGATGTCTTTTCTGCTGTAATCAAAGTAGAAGGCTGAGTCATCTATGGATGAACTGGAACTAATCGTAGAGAGCTTTGCCTTGGGGGGCTCCTGTTGTGTATAATTCGCTAGCAAATTATTACTCTCCTGTGCTAATGTGAAGCTGAACGAGTTTCAAAAGCAGTGTATCTTTGCTTTCATTTAGAATATTTCACGTTTTTAACCATCTGATAATCAGAAAAAAGATACCTGGATTTGTTATTGCACCCAGTTTTTTCAGTGGGAATGAGCTTAGCTGTGTAAAGGTAAAGCAGAGAGCATTCAGACCAACTTCTGCCCCTTTATTTCAGACAATACTGTAGGGACTGGTATAAAATAGTGCTTGCCAGTTAAAGCAAATAGTTGGGTTAATTTGAGTCATAACTAGTTACTGTGGAGATCGAATTTTGAAGTGTTATTTGTTAGCTTCTTCAGTGTAGACATGAATCCAGTAGACAGTGCTGTGTTTATGCAATGATGTTTCTTTTAAGTGAACTTTTATTTAAAGATTAATATTTTATGCTAGCAATGTGGGCAACCTCGCTGATTTGAAAGTTAAGAAAATACCATCCAAAGACTTAAATGAATTTCACTTCTGCTGTAAAAATAATGGAGATGTTTTGATGCAGTGCTGGCTTTCATGTTTTTATTTGCAATTTTATTTACTGCACAGAGTTGAATACTCTTGTTCCATTTTGACCCTATGGATCCCAATTCACTGTGTTCCTCAGCTTGCATGACAGTAGCAGTGAACAGTTCTATATGTTCTTCTCTAAGCAGTGGGCATTTCATCCTTTGCTTTTTTTTGGCCATGTCACAACTTCCATGCAGTCATGAGAGCACAGTCCAGGGTTTGCCTTAGCTTTTCTTTCAGTCCAAAGGGAAGAAGTACAATGTGACTGTTGAAGCCACCACAGGTGTATTGAATTTTGTTTCTAGTTCACATGCAATCTTGCTGTAAACCAAAACTAGATCAAGCAGTCTCCTGTAATTCCATTTCAGCATGGAAGTCTAGATTGTGTTTTCTTTTACGTGATTACAAGCTTTCAACATAGCTTTGAAGAGAAAATGTTTCTGTTCTGGAGAGATGGTGGTTGATTTCTATTTTTTCAATCTGAGACAAGTATTTTACTGTATTTATGAATTTTTAAAATTTCAAATGTTTTGAAAAATACAGATGTGTGAGGTAGCAGTAAGTACTGGGCATCTAGGGATTTGCTTTCCAGAAGGTTTTGATCTTTCTTCCATGTCCTTCTATTTGCCTGTTCAGTCTTCACAATGGAAAAATTGAGAAGATGTTAATCTTTTATTTATTATGAGAGCATGATTTTCATATTGATTCTTTGGTCACTTTTGAGACAGTAGATGCAATACTAAATTATTTTTGATACTCTAATACTGAGAAAAACAGACTCCTAAATTCCACTTTTTGGAGATAGTCAGTGTTTCAGATAGTTTTAAAGTACTAAGCACAAAGCGTTTACAAGAAGTACAGATCTTTTTCATTCTTCGAGCCATACACGATGCTTTCTGTGGCTGTGTTAGTGGTTGTTTCTCTGTGCACTAGAAGTAAAATGATACATGTAAGAAGTCTGCTTTCAGAAATAGGTTTCCTGAAAGAGGACTCTTGGCAACTTGTTTTCTCTGTGCTAGTCCACAGACAGTAGGTGAGCACAGAGGAAGAAAGGCTGCCCTGTTTATGTATTTGCATAATATGTTTCCTGTGTTCATTTAATCCCAGACAGAATTTGCAGGTCAGATTTCTGACCCATTAGCCTCCTTGTTATCTCTTAAAGGGACATGGCTGTGCTAATGTGTTCCTGCCTTTCCCCAGGGCTGATCTAAAAATAACTTAAGTGCCAAGGACTTTAAATAATTTTTTTTTAGTCTTTCTTTTTGTGATGGTGGTTTTATTTAAAAAACAGACCTAATTCTGCTAGCACACGAGCATCCAAAAATGAGATTGCTTAGGATCATTATTTTGTATTCTGTAGCCAGTGAACATTAAAAAAGGTAAAAAGCCTTTTATCAAGACGGTAATACTTGAGTTCTTAGTTTAGTCATATAAGGTGTTAGCACAACTAAGGAAACTTGGATTTTTCTTAATTTTTCTGTAATTCTTCAAATCCAATCAGGGCTTCATAGCATGAAGTTCTGTAACCTACTGAAATAGGCAGCATTAAGCATAAGTGTTCCCCGGAGCAGTGCATACATTCACTGGCTTCCTGCCAGTTTAGCAGCAAAGGAGGCCAGAAAAGACCAGGCCTTGTAGGTAGTGCAGGTGCTAAAAATAGAAAGTGTATAGAGAAGAAAATATTGTGCTAATCCATATAAGGGACCCTCCCTGAAGTGTTGAATTTGTTCTGTACAATTGCTGTTAAAGCATATTGTATGCAAAAAGGTGTATTGTTGATTTGTGATAATCCTAAGGATCACAAATTAAATGCATTGAATGTCGGCTTCACTTACAGGAATTTATCTCTTGGCAGTTTACCTTTAAAATGTGTGGACCTAGCAAATTTTAAACTATTAAAGCATAATCTACTTCCTATACTGTTTACTTTGTTTATTCAAAACAGATTGGTGAATCCTCAGTGTTGCAAGGGAGGTGGTTTAAAAATACCTGCCCATTACAAAGAGAAATAGGAGAAGCTTGTCGTGTTTATAAGTGAATCTTAAAATTATTTTTCCACTGTTGAAAGGATCCCAACACTTAATGATGTATTTTGTTTTGTTTCTCCTTCTTGGGTAAAGTGCTAACTTGCAATTTTGTGTAAAGATATGACTGGTACGTGAGATCAGACTGAAAATAAGGTTTACACAATCTTTAGGGCATGGGAGCACTTATTATTAAATCGTCTTTCAGCAGTAAGTTGGCTTAGAGGCTTTCAGTAGCTTACATCTGCTGTGGTTCCCCGTTTATAAACATTAGTTTATAACTGCACACCTAGGGTAGCAGTGTCGTTGTGCCTCCATGTCTGGGGCTGTGGGAATGATGGTATTAAGGAGAAGGTGGACTGTGCTGTATCCACCTGCACCGTATCAACCTCTCACCACAGCTGGCCTGGGTAGTTTGTTCTGATGATTGTCCTTGAGGTGTGGTGTCCTGTGAGAGTGGCAAATGCAGGAACGTTTCATTAGGTAATTGTAGGAGCCTGGGTGGGACTGAATAGTATTACTCAAAACACAGCTGAAATATAAGCACATTTGCAGACTAACTCATCTGTGTGTGTCTGTGGCAGTTTTAAAAAAACCCCAATCTCGGTCACGGCTATCTTACTAATTTCTAGATCTTGCGTAAGTCTCCCTATCTGCTGTGTTCAGTGTTTGGAAATCTTGGGAGTTGTATTAATTTCTCTTTGCAGAGGCAAAAATGAACAGAGAGGCTGGAAAGACTGGTCTTACAGACTCCTTTTGGTGACAAGGGCTTTTACTTTCTCAATTCTGTAGTCTCTTCAAGAATTCAGTGTCTGAACACTAGCAATACTGTTGCCTTTGAACTACATCGCAGATTTAGGCAATAAAGAATGTTGTAAATTCCAGTTGTTGCCTGAAGGCAATAGCTTCATAAATTTAGGAAACACGGATCTGCTCCAGCAGAGGAGTAACCTGAGGTGATGAGGATGTATTTTGCGTTTGAGTCAGCCCTGTGCCAAAGAGAAAGGAGAGGAATAGCTATGGTTCTGATACTATCCATATGCAAAGTAAGTTAGTTTTCTTCACAGGAAGCATTCAGTTGCCTGCCAGAATTTGAAGCTGCAATGTGATGCTTTGCAGTAAGGGCTCACAAACACTCTCAGATCTGAGCTACCCTTGTGGGATGTGGGAGGAGGGAAGTTGTGACAAGTCTCTGCTCTCTTTTTGTCACAGTGCTCTCAAAATAGCTGGTTCAAGTGGTATTAAGTCTTTTCTTATCTTCCTGCTTCTCATCCCAGAATATGGGTTATCTAGTTCTTGAGCTAGCGCTTGGCGAGCCCTGCAAGAGTACTGGCATGTGCCCTGCAGCCCCAGTGCACTGCAGGCTGCCGCTCTGCTGACGGCCTTATTTCGAGAGGGACTCGAGGAGACTGCACAGAATTCTTGGTTTACCAACCTGCAGGTGTGGGTTCTGCAGGGCTGGGCTTCCTTACTGACTGCAGCATTCCTGTTTCTTGGTTTTAAGGGATTTTTGTCCTTTGTTCCCCTTCCATTTCTGCTACCCCACCCCTGTATACAGGCCTCATCTTTCCTTCACAAATGGAAGAAAGAGCATGGATAAGAGGGTCCACATCACTCCGGGACCTCTCTTCCACCTTTTTTGCGAGGGCAAGAAATGTAAAGGATTTAAAATGCAGCAAAGCAGCAGCGGTGTTCTCCTTGTGACAGTTTGCTTTGCTACTCTGTCCTTTCATTTCTTCAAAGCAGCACGTGCACTGTGGATTTACATGTACACAGGAAAATAGTGAAATAAGGTGTTTAGGGCATTCCCTAAAAGACCCTCATCACCCCTCTTTAGAAATGGTCTGTAACCTTTGCATTTGTGCACTATGACGTGTTACAAACCCACAGTTTGTATATTACATTATGATGAACATCTTTGCTTCCTGGGAAATGTGAGATCTTTGTAAAACATTATAGGATTGTAGACTTTTCTAACCCTTGCTGCTGCTGAGAGGCTATTTCGATTTGGCTTCACTTTACATTTGTTTTGAGGCAATGGCGGGGGGGAAATCAGCTTCTCTCATTTTCAGCTCAGTTACTTACTTTTGCACAGTTATCCTGAAAAAGCTCAAAATACTGGTTTAAGCATTATAATACAACTTTCTGTATTTATAAAAACTATATGAGAGCTTGAGTGGTATTTGCTGTTAAAGCACAAGGTGCGACTTGCCACAGACTTCTGATGTGACTTTGGATAAATGACATAATCTCTTAGTTCATTTTCCCTGGTCTTTTTTCTGTAGCAGAAACTTTTACATTGTGTGTGCATCCGTCCAGCAGCTCAGGTTTTAATGATAGCTTTACATTATTAAAATAATTTGATTTATGCAATACATTAGTGTTCTGTTTACTTGATGTCAGTTGATCTTTTCTGATAAGTCTTCTATGGATTATCTACTAATGCTGCTTTTGGTTACACTGTATGTCTGAGTTCTTGTTGAACTGGAGTTGTGCACTGGACAAGCAGTACATCATGCTTCTGATTTCCAACAAAGAACTGATCTAGAAGGAAAAACATGTAGTAAGATACTGCCTGTACCTTCTCTTGCTAGAGGTTAGTTTTCAGAGGGAGCCAAACTCTGTGTGTAGGTGTTGTGCTTCCCTGTTCCCCTCGTAATCTTCCACTGAGTCACTTCAGTGCTTCCCACTTGTAGGCTTGCCTGACAGTTTTGGAATACTTCATTGAAATCATGTGCACATTCTGATAAACGTTTTTCTTGCAGTTATCGCTGTGATGATTTTGTAGTGAATGATACCAAGCTGGGCCTGGTACAGAAGGTCAGAGAGCACCTACAGAACTTGGAAAAGTAAGTAGTTTGTTTACAGCCAGACTGCTTTGGGTGGACTTGTATCATTTAAGTGGTATTTCTGTTTTTTTATATATATATATGTATTTAATATATATATTTTGGTCCTTCTATGTGTGTGATGCTGTGTACGTTTAAGTATGCTTTTCATCACTGAGAAGCAGAAGTGCAGAACAAATGGATTTGTTTCTTAAAAGGTGAATCTCGTGGTAGCAGGGCATGGTGGTACAGGAATTTGGATATGAATTAACTTTCTTGCTACCTCCCCAATAATTACTGTCTTTTTCCACATAAATGGGAGATAATTTCCAGAACAGAAGGATAGTTTGTCAAAACCAGAGTAAGTTTCTGGAGCAGAGAAGCTGAAGTGAAAATACAGGTGGAAGTAGTCTTCCTATTAATTGCACAGTTTGGTTTCCAAACAAAAAGGTTAAGAAAGGTTATGAACTTGGAATTGTACAGAAGAGACATGTTTTTCCTTGGCCTTTACCTGGCGCTGTTCTGCTGAAAAGTAGATACTATGATGGTTGTGATGCAGATGCTGTCGCCAGTGCTAGGGAGCAAATAATCTTTTCACAGTTTGCTTGGAAATCTTATACAATCCTAAGTGAAGTATGTGTGCACACAGTGCTTCCAAATGGGTTTGAATGCCCCAGAGTTGAAGCAGGGCTCCTGCTAAGAAATTACTGTAATTTTTGTAAAGTCTATGGATCCTCCTCAAGTGTGTCGCTTAATCTGTCAGTAATATTAACATTTTCGTTACTTTCCATTCTCTTTTTGATGGGTTTCTCAGGTATGTAATGGGATGTAGAGATGTTTAAGCACAATCAGAAGTGCGCATTATTATTTCAGAAATGTCCAGATCTAACTGTTTGGGAGGTGTACATGATACTGTGGAGGCTTCCATTGTGTGTAATGACAGTTTTTGAATGTTTGGAGGACTTTTTGATTAAAAAAAAAATGAAAAAACCCCGCCCAAACAACTCAACAATCCCCCTACCACCCTCCCCAACCTAAAATCTGTAACAAGTTAGGGTTTTGCTGTTAGATGAGAGAGAAGTCATAAACTGTTAGAATTGAAGGGCCAGTAATTTCCAGTGATGTGGAAAAGAATAACTAATTGTTCTTGTAACTTTGTGTTGGTATTGCACAAATGTTATAACCTCATGTATTTTTATTTTAGTAAGAAAATTCAGCTATAATACTAGCACTTGAGATATTTTTGATAACTTGACTTTGTCCTGATTTTTTTGAAGTTGTCTTTCTACAGGCTTAGATGATTCTTCTGACAGAAGTATTTTATGAAAAATTCTGTATTAACCAGTCCTTTGATTAAGGGAAAAGATCAATAGTTTAGGTGAAAAGCAGCATGCTAATAAGACCACTCTTAGGGTGCATACTGTAGCATGCATAACTTAATGCAATTAACTTGGACATCAGTGTTCAAAATAGGATGTGTGTCTACTCTGCGGGAGATGCAGCCTCTTTTAAGACTATGAAAAGCAGATGTTGCTATCGGGAGGCTTTTTGCTGCCTTAATGACAACTAGTGGCAAATGTAATCACTGGGTTAAACATTAGGATGATTATCTGTTGTCCATTTCACACGATATTTTCGTTTTATAGTAAATAACCTCTTTTAATTACTTTCCAAAAGTTCAGCCTTTACATCAGACAGACATAGGAAAAGAAAACTATTGGAAAATTCATCTCTGAACAGCAAGTTATTAAAAGTAAATGTAAGTATGACATATCTGGTACAGTAAGGTGGTTTTTTTTCAGCCTGTTGAGGGTTAGAGTTGGCCTAGTCTTGACATAGTTACAATGAGTTACCCAAATTCTGCTTGATGCTTGGTCTTTCTCAACTCCTGACCATATGCCTAGAAGAACCCCTTCTCACAAAATAATGTTTGCTATTTTCTGCGTTTCTGTTTACCCAGACTTTAAGCTTCTGTGTGCTTAAGAAGGGTTTCAAGATGGACTTCAGGGCAGTTTGAGCTTGGTGGGACCAGCAAAATCAGAGAGAGCCAGTACCTATTGGAATTAAAACAGGACTAGATAGAAGACTTTTCCAAGCAAACAAGGGTATTTTATCTCTGGGGTGCACTGTCTTTTTCTGGGGGTATAAGAGAGTAATTGTTAGGAAAAAGCAAAAAAATGTAACAATTTTTTAAAAGATCTTAGTAAAACTTGCTTTCAAAGGAACTGTGGACTATTCCAAAAGCTTTTCTTACTCTCTTCTTCCTGATATTTTAACTTAACATCTGCAGAATAGCACCCAGGAGAGGACAATCCAGGCCTTGCTAGATAGCTGAAGGGCTGCATAATTTCTTCCAGACAAAGAATGCCCCAAACTTAATGTCTCTCTTTTCCACAGTTTGGGTTGAGGGAGTTTCTAATCTTCATAATTTCTCCCAGATTTAAGGGAGGGAGAGGGGAGATACTGACCCAGTTGTTTGGAACTGCTTCATTTTCACCCTTGGCCAGGGGGAGTGGTAGAGCAGAGCTTTCTTCCTTGGCCCCTGGGACTGCAGGACAGCAATGTAGTCAAAGGGAGCTGAAGGAACAGCTGTCTTCAGCTACAAGGAACAATTACATGATTAAAAAGAGAAGAAGCTGTTTTCTCAGTTTTGTTTATTTATTAATACTTGAATATTACCTGTGGCAACAGGTGATCTTTTTATTGTTGGCACACTGGATCCTTACCTAGAAAAGACAGGCCATTGCTGTTCGCAGTGATACCCTGCTGTCTCACCCAGGGCAAGAGCAAGAAAAGAATATGTGAAGGACGTCATGGTGGTGTTTGTACTTAAAAGTTTTTTTCCTTTATTGGAAAACAGGTCTCTCTTGAAACAATTCTTACCGAATTGGTAAATAATTGCATATGTAAATAATACTTTGTGGGTGTTTTTTTAACAACGTATGCACAAATATTCTGCTGTCACTAGTTCTTCACCAGAGATAATGTTTGTGGTAGATCTGGGGAGGAAAAAAGTTTTATTGGAACACTTTGAATACACATTTGGTAACCTGGATTTGCACACAGTCTTTGGTGGCAAGTAATATGTTGATTTTGAGATACTACTACTAAAAGATAGCCCTAGCTTTTAAATTCTCTTAGAACAATGAAGAACCCCCCAAAATTTGATGAACTTTCAATGTGATATTTTGTAGGCAATGGAATGTGTCCAAGTATTGCAGATTCTAGAAATTATAAGTGCAACACTGTCCACAGTTTTCTTCCCTCTCCTCCCAGCCTATCATGGAGATTATTTGGCTGAAAGCAAGCTCATCGTGGGTAACATTGCTCTAATCTGATTAAACTCCTAGACTGTAAATGGTGTAGATTTTTCTTCTCTTCGTTCAACACGTTGCTTTTTCTTGGCACAGTCTAACTTAAATAAATGCTGTTGTGTGTCTTTCAAAACCACTCCTGGCTACCATAAAACCAAGCCAGCAGCTGTTGCTGGTGACTTCAAAATGACCTGCAGGCAGCCACACTGTGCATATTACACAAGGAACTAAATGGATGAGGATCGGTATTTTAATTTTTTAAAGGCACTTCAGGGAAATTGCTCTCCAGTTCTCACTGAACATTGGTGGAGCGTGAATGTTTTACCTATATACACACAAATACTTTGCAATAGAAGCCTGTGTTTAACTCTGTCCTGTATTAGATTTATTTACACAGGAAAAGATGTAGTATAATTTTCTATTGACAGGAATGAGTAAGAAACAGGTCTCATGTCAAGATGGAGCTTGAAGGCAGTCTGAGCTGGTGAGGTTGGTTGCTTTGGCTTTGAAACTGCACTTTTCAAATACTGTAGTTTATTATTGTCTAAATCTATTCTGATACGAGGGTAACACCTCTGTGGGGAAAAAGTCAAGGAGCAATGATAAGTCTTTCTTTAACTTAACTGTTCTCATTTCCAGGGAAGCACCACTGCCCTTTGTGCCACAGGCCTTCGGAACCTGGGGAATACGTGTTTCATGAATGCAATCCTTCAGTCGCTCAGGTACCTCCAAAGCTTTCCCCACCCTTTGTGAGAGTGGTTGTGTGCATTGGGCAAGGGAATTACCGCTGTATGAAGGTGTACCTGGATTTGCAGGAACAGGCGTGTGCAGGTACCGTAAGGTTGTGTTTCGCAGTGTGAGGGACTGGCTGTGATGTGGTGTTCCAGAGGAAGCCTGCCCTGTCCTCAGCGGAAAAGGAGACTCCTTTCATTGCTGAGGCTGTTGAAATGTGTTGATTCTTATGGCTGCTGTGAAAGCAGAGACGTTACTTTGAGGGATGTGGCCTCGTGGAAGCAGGCAGGAGAACAGTTTCTGCAGTGATGAATGTTAGACTTCATTTAATTGCCGCCAAGCCCACTGCTGCTCTGTGATTGTCCCTTTGCAGTTCTGAATTTGTCTGCTTCACTGGGAGACTACCGAGTCAGGCAGGACTCAGGACTTCATTCTGAGCAGCAGGACTAATCGATCTCCATTTTCTTTTCCATCATTCAGGGTTCACTGGCAGGAGCTGAGGCACATGTTCCATTACTGGCCGGGCGGTAGCAGAGGTTAGAATTGATAGGTGGCAGTAGGCATGGAGTTAACCTCCTCAGCAGATGCAGTGTGGTTTGTTAGGAAATGCCTTCCAATATCTCCATCTGTTATGGTATCTCTTAGTCAAAGCAGAGCCAAAATGTAATTATTTCAGGTAGTTGGGATGATGATATTTACAGATCTGCTCACTCATTTACAGAAAATGAGTATTTACAACAGTATTTCTTGTGTCGAACTGTTTGTGATTGCTGTCCCCTATCACTGCATGAAGAACAGTGCATTTCAAAGAACAGGCTACAGAATATGTAATATTATCTTTGTTCTCTGCTCTTTAAGGATTAAATTCATTTTCCTTTTTCCGTAGTAACATTCAGCAGTTCTGCTGTTACTTCAAAGAGCTGCCTGCTGTGGAGCTGAGGAATGGGAAGACAGCAGGCAGGAGAACTTACCATACCAGGAGCCAGGGGGATAACAACGTGTAAGCTTCATGTTCCTTGGTAGCACTGAACTGTGTGGAAAACAGCAAATGCTTGGGTAGTAGAGCTGCGATACGCTTTCGGTGTTGCAGAAACGTAGAAAATGATTAATGGGGGGACAGAATAATAGAAAAACAGTTGGCTACACAAAAAAACCCACCTTGTATCCCTTTCAGTTTGCTTATATAGGTTTGGTGCTGCAGGGAGAAGCAGTCAGATACATCAGAAAGCACCGGAGTGTTAACTGCATTTAAAAGTAAGGTTAAGAAGTGCTAGTTATAGTTATATGTTCTCCAGACATTATGTTAATTAATTACAGCTAAAATACGGTTACGTCTGTGAGTGAACATGCTACAAAAAAAACCACCCCAAAACAAAAATCACAACACCCTTCCAAAACAAAAGAAAAAAAAAAACAACAAAAAAACAAAAAACCCCAGAGTAAGCAATTCACAATCTGTAGCTTGTCTGAGCAAGCATTAAGGGGATGATGTTAGCAGAGCCTACAGTAAAATAGCAAAAGGTGGACAGATTTTCAGGTGAGTCCTCAACATTTAAAATGTAATTTTCCTAACCTGTATCTCTCTTCACTGCTGTAGGTAGAATTTTGGACATGCTGGAAAGGGTATTTACCCAGTCGTTACAGTCTTAATGAAAGTGATGTCTGATATTTGTACCATTGAGCTAGAAAACCTGTAAATTTTATAACACAAACCCATAGTAACCACCAGCTTTTACTTTCTTTCCAGTTCCTTGGTGGAAGAATTCAGAAAAACACTCTGTGCTTTATGGCAAGGAAGCCAAACTGCGTTTAGTCCAGAGTCTTTATTTTACGTTGTTTGGAAAATCATGCCAAATTTTAGGTAAGTTTTGTAGAATAAGTACAATAATCTTGATTGCAACTTTTTATTGTTGGTGCCCTACTCTAAAATTTGCTGAATCTGCTGGATGCACTCTATGCAGCTTTCCCATATGCCCACAAATATGCTTTGAAAAGGATCTTCACTTTGATTGACAGTTTTGTGTTCATCGGTAGTGCTTTTTTTCCCCCACCTTTCTATTACATGCTACTTGTAGCAGTGTTGGAGAGGACAAACATCTCAACTACTAAAAGAGTAGTAGTTGTACCTTTAAGCCAGTGCTCCAAAGGGCAGAAGAATCAAGATAATGACTGGTAGGTAAGTGCCAAGTGTGTGGTGTTGACAGAACCCAAGCTTGGCTGTGATAAGAAAGTGGTGTGGTCAGGTTAAAAAGGGTACAGCAGCTACAGGCCTAAATGCAAACATACTGGCTGAAACTTCCTTGATTCTCTGAAAACACAGTAGTCACCAGCTGGATGTGAAATAAGGGCTATAAGAAAAAAATCTTGTGCATAATAGGCACTCTGTGCCCATACTGACAAAAAGACAATAAAAGAAAGGGAAAAAGAAGGTTACCCAAGTAAATCAAAGTATCGTTCCTCTCCAAGGTCTCCCTGTCCTGGCCCCTGAACCTCTTTCAAAGGAGCACTGAAACCTGTTAGGAAATATTGTGATGAAGGTAAGTTGCTCCGTGTTCTCAGGTAGTAAAGATGTTCTGTTATCTGTTACATCTCCAGCAGTGCTGAAAAGATGCTGTGAACACATCTACTCAACAAGTAACCAGAATAACACAAATCTATCTGTTCTATTCTGCACACTGCCAAATATGTTTCACTTGGCTTATGAGAATCAAGGAAGTTTAATACCAGTAGTTGCAAGCAGTGACCAAAACATTATAGGCAAATGAACATCATCAGTAATGTCCGTGATCAGTGTCCCTATTATAGCCTTCACTCTAATTCTTGTTAGATTCAGTGAGAAACCAGTTCATTAAAGTTCCTCAAGCAAATTTTCAGCACTGTGGGTTTTATCACAGCTTTTAAAAGACAAAGTGCTGTTTGTTGGGGTTCTTCCCCGTTTTATTCTCCTTTGACGTGTCCATGATTAATTCATTAAATCACATGGAGAATAGTATCTGCTCAGTAGATCCCTTCTCCCACATGATCCAGGGAGAAAATTTAAATTTGTTCAGTGCTTAATTGTACCTTGTAAAAGCTAACGATGCAACAATTCTAGTTTTACCTTGTGTGCGTCTTGTGAGTTTGGGAGGAGGAGGTGGGTGGACAAACACATGAAAGAAAGCCAGAGCCAGTAGCATGTTAAGGGCAAACCAGCCACCTTGACACCTGCTTGGGAAGCCTGAGGTAGTGGGCAGGGGGAGGAGACATGCTTGGAAACCTGGTTTAATTGGTTTAGCCCAAAAAGATTTCAGTTGTTAAAGGCACAGCATGCCTGCCTCCAAAGACTGCAAGTGCTGTTCTTTCCTTATAGAAAAAAACTGCTGCTGCTGCACTCCATGGCTGAGTTGCAGGATGTGTATTTTGCTGATTTACTGCTGTACAAATAGTGTGCTCTATTCTCCCAGGAAGCGTTCTGTTTGTATCCCTCCTTGTTGCCGGTAGGAAACGGAATGTCAGAGGTGGGCTTGAACTGAATTGCTTCAGGTGGATGGAGATCAGTTTTATTGCACAAGCTGATTATCAGAGAAACTATGCTTTTTTTGCTGAGGGGCTTTTAGATCGTAGTTTATTTTAAACAGTGCATCGTCCATATCATCATGTTCTAAAAGATCTGTATCTATACTTATGCTTTTTAACAAATCAAAAAACTCTTTCGTCAGTAATTAACGTATTTGTATGCAAGTACAAACACATACACCAGGAGCACAATCAACAATGTGGAATGATTCCAAAGGTTATTTCATCAAATTTGTTGCAGAGCAAGGGTACCATATAGTTCAGAGCTCTTTTGTGAGGAATACTGAAAAGGTGTCTGAAGCAAAGCCTTTCCATAAATTTTATCTTCAGCTGTTTATTATGATTGCCTATATGTTTATTTAATCGAAGACATGCGTATTCAGTAAATGAAGCAAATCCTGTGTTATCTCAGCAACTTCATAATTATCCTACAGTTAACATGCAGCTTTGAAGCCAAGTTCTGGTTTACTACCTTGTTTCATAGTAACATATAATTATTTTGCAACTTTGGGAGAATAAGTCTTGTTTCTGGCTGTACAGAACTCTTGCCTGTTGAAGCAAGCAGTGTTTCTGTGTGCCGGTTTTTCTGTTGTAAAAGGTAAGTAAATAGTGCTGCTGATGTTCTTCTGGGTGCTGTAAGATCTATTTACAAACTTGGTGATTTCTTTTAAAGATGCTAGTTTGGAAGAAAACATTACTGTAATTCTACAAGATGAAAAGGCTTTATGTCATTTTTATGTTGTTACCTCCTAGCAATGCTTTTGCAGGACGTACCTGTGTTGTTCACTAAGCACATCTCACAGCCTCACACTGCGTACTTACCTTGCACCGAAGCTGTTCTCATTCCTCTCCCACTCCGGGTACTGTGCCATGAGTCTTACAGACATTTTCCCTCCGCTTAGCAGTAGCATAAAAAACATCTCTATTCTTTGCCAGACATTCCTCTGTGACAGTTACTTAGGTGGAATAGTGAGGAGGAAGAGGGGCAGAGGAGGCATGATAAAGCAGCTAAACAGAATGGACAAGAGGAAGAGGAAAGCCAACTCTACTATGTAGGGATTTTTGTAACTAGGCCTACAAAGACTTGCACATAATTATGTCAGTGTTGCACAAAGCTTTCACTGTTTCACTAGTTTTGCTTTCTGACTTCATGTCAGTATACATCTTATGGCAAATGAACAGCAGTTGTTTGTTAAATTTGATGCATGATTTAGCTTAAATAACTTTAACGACATATTTTACTGTGCTGGCTTCTCTGTTCCCTTTGATTAGGTTTGTTAGTGGTGAGATAATAATGGTAACTCAGCGTTGCTGCTGATGGCATGGCACATCTGAGACTGGAGCCCCACCATTACCTCCCTCTCCCAATAAATGTTGTGTGGGTCATGCAGGGGTGTGCAGTTCTGAGCATGGCTATAGATCTTACCCTAGAAGAGGAAAGACATCTTTCTTCCATCCTAACTGTTTCAGACTTCACGTAGTTGATGAAAGATGCATGTGGAAAACAAACCCAAAGATTAAATTCCTGGCTTTGGTGGGGAGGGGAACAAACAGGCAAGCAAACACTTGGAATTGTCAAAGTGAGTGGGATCAGTGGATGAGTGAAAAACCACTCAGAAACACTGACTCTGAATCCCATGTGAACAATACATTTCTGGTGTCCTTTTGGATCTTGGCTGGTTTGAGATGTCAAGATATTGATCGCAATTTATAGTAGTTTCAGAGTAGGGATGAATACTCTGCTGCCCGAACCTGATTCGTAACAGTTCTGCAGAGTTACTAATCAAATATAGCCAATAATAAAGAGAAATGAGACTTGCTTTGAGTGAGCGAGGGGAATTCACTGCTACTCCTGTGTGTATTTTTAATTACCATTTATATGAGTCCTAGGATGTTACTAGCACAGACTGAGTTCGGTGTTAAACAAATATGTGAGCAACTGTTATGTATCTGCTGCTCCCTGTTGTTTTCCAAAAGGTCTCTTCCAGTCTGAAATGTATATTCTTAAATGTTCCCCCATTCTCAAGAAGAGATGCACAGAGAGTGAGTGAGCTGTGAAGAACCAAAATCACGTATACTTCCAAAGGCTACTTGGACAACTTTTTTTGCACAAAATATGAATGTCTCCGTAAAGTCTGCTCAGTCATTGAACAAGCAAAGGTTCTTTCATGTGATTCTGGTGCTCTCTGTGTGTCAGCCCTAAAGCAACCTGTATATTTGGTGACTGTGTCGCTGTTGTTTCCTTTTCTTTTAAGGGGGTACCAGCAACAGGATGCCCACGAGTTTATGCGTTACCTTTTGGACCATCTACACCTGGAACTCCAGGGTGGCTTCAATGGTGTTTCACGTTCAGTAATTTTGCAAGAAAATTCTAGTCTGTCTGCAAGCAACAAATGTTGCATGTAAGTGGTTTTTTTTCATTTCTTCAAAACCTTCAAATTCATAGTTCCTTGTCTAAGTTCTCTTTAGAGCCTCTGTAAAGGTTATGATTACAAAGCTGCAGGTTATAAAGGATTAGCATCCCATAGCATGTGCTTCCTTTCAAAAGGATCAGCAATTTTCCTAGGTGTAAGGGAGTATACAGGCTCAGTTGTGAACACTTAGAATTCATTAGTCTTATAGAAATAAAGAACTTTTTATTTTCTGTTCTACACCCACACAGAATTCTTTGTTCAGGCAATCTCAATGTCCTAGGGTGACAGATGGCCTGAATGATACAGGAGCAAAAAAAAGAGATGGCCAAGTACTTGTAGGTTTAAATTGTCAGCAGACCTCTTGGATCACGGAGTGAGCCGTGCAGCTACAGGCTAAAGTCCATTTACCTGCAGATGATACTGCTAAATTTGCATATCACTTGACACAGTTAAAGCTTTTGATTTTTTCCTGGTGATTTTGATTTTCATGTTGTTGTATGTCTTGGAACAGAGGTAGTCCATGTGTTTCACTCCTCTTTCTGTACTTCTCAAAATACTGTTGTTTCTGAATTCTGTCCCAGGTGTGTTTTCTCTCAGATTGAAACTGTCACAGAGAGAAAACATTTTAATTTGCTTCAGGAAGGAATGTTAAGTCAGTTCAGCCTGGACATTGGATCCCTTAGTCCTTGGATGCCCTATGTAAGAGTTGAGTGACTTTTCCCTTCCT